>VDFB02000017.1:138140645-138173141 GCA_007258455.2 Sequoia sempervirens
TTAACCCTCTTCTTCTCAAAAGGTATTTTTGACCTTTTTTATCTTTTTCTTCCTCCAACTAATCCCTAACTTCCTGAGGCTGCCATTTGCAAACCGTGCGTCGGATCACATCCATTCAAAAACCAAAATTGTTTGGCTTTTCGAGCTCTATCCAATGGTGTCTTTCTTTTCTTCCTATTGAGACATTGTTTGGGGCCCCCTTTTTTCTCCCCCAACCGCCCTCTCGAGGGGGCATACCCTCCTGCTATTCCTCCATTCCTTCGGCTTAGTCATTGGGGCATCATCAACCTTTTCCATACTAGGGGCATCACCATTTCCTCCCTCATTTACATTTTATTTTTCTTTGAAACACTGTTATTCTAACAGTATTTTGAAGAGGGGCAAAATGTAGACATCTAAATTTAATTAATCCCATATGATTAAATTTACTCCCTTTTCATCTATCATATTAAATATTAATTTATTAAATTAATATTACACCTTTGTATCATATTTGTAAAGTATTTAATTTAATAACTAAATGCTTTATCTTTCACCTTCTTCCTCTCTAAATTAAATAAATACACCAATTTATTTAATTTGGTCATTTTTGACCCTTTTGATTTAAAATCAATTTAAAATTCTTTCATTTTCTCTCTCCTTGTCACATCCTCCATGATCTTGCCCTAATCTGAATTAATTTAATTAATTCATGATTATGATGTGCATCCTCTTAATCAAAGATTAATGTCACATCCTCCTACATTTGCCACTTGTCTCTAATCTTCCATTAATTATTTTAATCAAATATTTGCACAACCTTAACCAAGGTCATTAGCCATATTTAGCACCACCTTTTTAGTCAACCTTTGCATTTATCTCCTTTTAGCATTGACCCTCTTTTCCATGTGAATTTTTAATTTACATTTATTTATCCTAGATTCCCCTCTTTTATATGTGAATTTTTAATTCACATTCTACCTTTCCAAAGCTTCTAGAACTTTGGACTTGTCACATCATCCACATGTGACCAAGTCCCACCTTTTTGGAGCCCACCTTTTATCCTCTAGACTCTCCTAAGAATGTGAATTTTTAATTTATTTCTCCTGCCACCTCTCCTTTTCCCATAGAGATTTTTGAGGAATTCCAAAATTCCTCAAGTGTCCCTTTCACTCTCACTTGGAGACAAGAAATTTCTTTTTGAGGAGATCTTCTCACTCCCCAAGGTACTTGGAAGGTACTTGTCCTTCCTCCACCTCATCTCCTCCTAGCCACTTCACTATCCACATGTCAAGGTGTGAGGGCTTATGAGTTCTCAACTCACCATAGCCCTTCATCTTGACCTTGTTTGATGAATCTCAACCGTTGAATTCTCTAGAGAATTCAAATTCTTCTATAAATACCCCCTCCTCAAGGGCATTTTCAACACTTTCACTTTGAGCAACCTTATATTGCCAATTTGCATTCTCAAGCATTCACTATCATTTAGTCATCCACTTTAATCATTTTGCATAAGTTGATCTTGCATTTAGTCACTCAAGAAGCCATTGAAGGAGCACACAAAGTCATCCAAATCAAGGGTCAACCAAGGAGTCTTCAATAGCAAGGAAGGTATAATCATTTGCATCTTATTTCATCTATTTTCCTTGTTTTATCACTCTTTAGGCTAATCATTGAAGTGGTCTTAGTATTTTTCCACTTGCATTTTTAGTTATTTTGCACATTAAAATAGGGTAAAATTCCAAGGTACACAGTTACCAATAGTTGGAATTCCTTTGCAACCATCAACAAGTTTATATAGTTCTTCTGTAGTTAGGAAAAGGGACCATGTGTTGGAATTGTTCCCTTATTCCAGTTTTGTATAAGTGCATCTAATGAATTAAGAAAGAAATTATTATATCATATGAAAACTCTCTTGAATTACTCTACAATTATCATATAAATCATTTATATGTATGAAACTAGTTTATTGTGCATTATATAGTTGTGTTTAGCAAGTAAACATTTGGTGTTGTTGCTAAAAAAATCCCAATAGAATAAAAGATGGCTGACAAATAGGGAAACTAGTAGAAGAACCAATCAAATCCAATCAACCAAGAGAAGACAATCTTACGAAATATTTGGTCTATTTGTGGGACATATTTATGAAATAACACATGGTCGAACGAAGACAGATTACTCAAGAAGAAGTCTATGGTAATATAAGAGTGAGTGAAGAAGTAGATATACTCCTCAACCATCTATTAAGACTCCTTGCAAGACATTTTATAATACTCCAAAATCTACATGACAAATAGGACTATAAGCACATAGACAAAAAACAATGCAATGTTACAAGGATAAAATCTGACAAGAAGAAGAACAACAAAACACAGATTGTTGTCACACTCCCCATAGTTAATTAATGACCTTTTACCCAAATAAAAGAAGAAAAATAACACAAATTAGTCAAGGAAGAGAAATTTTGTACAAAGGAGCCCATCTTGAGAAAGAAGTAGAATTTTAAGTGTGAGCCAAAGTCCTAGTCGAGAAAATAAAAACCATAATATACTTGTTACAAGGAAACATACAAATAGCCAAACACCTACCACTACCAAATCAAAGCATGGTTTGATCTGTTGAACCAAGTAGAAAAAACAAAACAACTCCCTTTGGACGAGGGAAGCTAGGAGATAGATTTCAAAAATTCCTTTAAAGATTGGGAAAAATAAATGTATGAGAATAACTTATGAGGCATCAAAGTGTTGCTAATTGAGGAAACCAAGCCAAAACTTCAAGGCTAAAAGAAATTGAAGGTAATATGAGTGTGGGGAACACTAAAACTGCTAATTGAATCAAAGATTCTCATGTGGTGGAGAGTGGG
This sequence comes from Sequoia sempervirens, assembly GCA_007258455.2. NCBI lineage: Eukaryota > Viridiplantae > Streptophyta > Pinopsida > Cupressales > Cupressaceae > Sequoia > Sequoia sempervirens. The sequence goes on from VDFB02000017.1 coordinate 138,143,488, forward strand.
AGAGAAGCATTCAAATGTCGAATTCAAGACTCTCGTGAGCAAGTTCCAAGCACCAAGGTTGTATCAGAAGAGAAATATGGAGACTACACCATCAAGCCCTATCATTGAGAGGAAAAATTTTCCTAATTTTATAGATAATGGATTGAAGGATTAATGAGGCATTGCAAGACCTGTGGAACAATCTAGGTAGCGAATGGCTAAGATGACAAAGTGTAACAACTATGGTTCTTTCCAACCATGTTAAAGGGTATAGCCATTGATAGGTATTAAAATTGAACTAAATTCTAGGAGCATGTGGGAAAGTTTGAAAAAATCCTTTGAAGAATATTTTAAATTGTTATGGGATTATAATGAAATCTTTGTCAAAATATATAATACAGAACAAGGAAAACATGAAAATGCAAGGGCTTACAATCATAGGCTCAAAAAATTATTGGTAAAACTAGAAAGAAAACCTGCAAATGACTTGAAGAAAAGGAGATGGTTTATTGAAGGACTCATCCCATCATTAAGGAAAAAAATGAAGATAGTTCCACCTTCATTCTATATAGAAGCCAATAACAAGGCAATGGGCATTGAGAATGAGGATATAATGCCCTCCCGAAGCAAAAATAAACAAGATGAAGATGATACTTTAGATGGGATTAGTGATAGTGAAACTAGGATGGTACAAGCCCTAAGAAGGGACATGCTCAAGATGATGAAGGAATTAAAATTTGAAAATAAACCAACAAGGAAGAAATAAAACTTTGGTGTGTAGTGTACAAGAGAAAAGGTCAAATTAACACATATTGTCCAAAGAAGTTATTTTGTGGCATCTGCTAGGTTTTGGGTCATTGAATAAAAGAGTCCCCATGCAATCTCAAGAGTAGGAGCACACAAGTTCTCTTCCCTCAAGGATATTAGTCCTAGGTCAAATATGTCATTGAAGCCGCAAAAAAACAATTCATCTCCAAGAGGCTACGACAATAGGAGGGATAACTATAATATTTTAGATAATAACAATAATAGTGATGGGAGTAGAAGTCAAATATAATATGACTCAAAAGAACATTTGATCATAAAATGCTAACAATGTAATGAATGAGGTATTTTTGTAAGAGAATGTCAAAATAATAGCTAGAACAAAAGGGAGTTATTTTCTAAATGGTGTGGACTAGAAGATCATGAAGACACTAATTGATTGAAGAAAAAATCCAACATCAATATGATTGATGTAGGGAAAAAGGAAGAAGTATTTTCCATTTCCCAAACACAAACTAAGAAGGATATATACCCAAACCCTCATACAAAAAAGGAAAGATTTTGGTAAACTAGAGAATAAGTAGAACAAGTTACATCAAGGGAATGAAGGCGCTCCAATGAATAGGAAAGTACTTCAACAAGGCTAGGATTGGAGAAGAATATTGCAAGACAAATACTAGAAACAACCATACCAATCAAGATGTTTGATCTATTGCAAATCATTCTATAATTAAGGACAAAAATTGTAAAGGAAGAAAAGACAATCCAAGAGAAGAATGCAAACATAATAATAGAGCCTCCTATACAGGGTGACCAGGTGATAGATCTTATGCTATTGATGGTGAACTTGGTGAAGAAACCAATATAGTGCATATAGAAGTTCTCAAAAAAAATCTATTAAACACAATCATCGATGGAGGATCAAGAGTCAATATACACCCTAAAGATACCTAGAAAAGCCTTGACAAACCTATCATTTGGCCACCAACCTTCCAACTAGGAGGAAAAAATCAACAAGGAATAAAGGTATTGGGGGTTTTAATGGTCCCCAAAAGGTAATAATCAAGACCCAACAATTTTTTACTAATTTTTTTTGTCATTTCTTTGCACAAGAAATCGTATGATGCATTGTTGGATTGAGGATGACAAGTCACAACCAAATCCAATCATAATTGGAAAAAGAATAACTTGTCTAGATTGAAAATAGGGAAAGGAAATACATAATTGTTTTAAGCAAACAAGAAGTGAGCTAGAAAGTGGCTTCATCAAATTCAAACACAAATCCAAAATAAATATGCAGTGAAGAAGACAAGGGCCTTGTGGAGCTGAATTCCAAGGGGTTTCTAGACCGCCAACCTTGATTTGAGGATGAAACAAGTTCATTCTACAAATTGTTCCACCAGAAAATGGAAGATTACAAACTATTCCAACCTAAATGCAATATGATCAAAGTTGTGGAGAAGGCACAAGATGGAAAGTAGGTACAAGGTGAGCATTTGACACCACCAACTAATACACTAGACTGTCAAAATATATAGAATACAAATTTGGGAATGTAAAACTAGGTGACATGTCTGCATACAAATTTGAATGAGATAAGGACATAAAGTATGAGGAATCTAAAACCATGAATATAAACTTGAGAGGTGTTCGGTACTTCAAAAGTCATAATGGTTGGTGACAAATGGAATTGTGTTGAAGGCCACAACATTCAAAATTTTCTTAGAGTATAAGGATGTCTTCACATGGGCATACAAAGACCTAAAAGGAGTACCACTAGAATTGTACATCCATGAATTCTTGTAGTACTTGTAGCACAACTAATAAGAAAAAGACGCTATAGGATGAATTGAAACTAAGTAGTAAAATTTCAGGAGGAAGTAAAGAAAATATTACAAGAACGAATCATATTCAAAGTAGAAACAAGTTACTGTGTGTCACCCATAGTTATATAATTGAAGAAATAATATGAGAGAATAAGCATATGTGTAGATTTTTGAAGCCTCAATGTTATCACTATTAAGGACCCATTTCCAATGTTGTTCATAGATTATATTGTTGAAGAAGTAGCAAGATGAGATCTACTTCTTCATGTGGATGGATTCTCTAGGTAAAACCAGATAAGCATAGCCAAATAAGAAAAACTCAAGACCACCTTTGTGGTATAAGATGGAGCATATGCCTATAATAAAATGTCATTTATCCTATGCAACATTCCAAATAATATTCCTCCATATCTTCATAAAATGTTTATAAGAAATTTTAAGGCATGCTTGGATGATTAGTCAATCTATGGCAACCAAGAAACACATCTAAAGGCCCTAGCAAGATGCCTGGAATTATGTTGATCAACATGCCTGGCCTTAAATCCAAAGAAATATCACTTCATGTTACCACAAGGAAAAATCCTCAAACATATTGCTTGTAATCCTGAATTGAAAATAAATCCAGACAAATAAGAGTAATCATGTAAATGGAAGCCTCAAAAGATATATCACAAGAGTAAGATTGTTTTTGGGCCATGTGGGCTACTATCATTAGTTTATCAAGGACTTTGTTCAAATCTCACATCTATTGAACATGCTCACAAGGAAAGGGGTGTCATTCATATGGTCAAAGGAGTAGAAAAAATATTTTAAAAATTCAAAGGCGCAACTTATTAGTTCTCCCATCTAGCATACCTAGATTAGGATAAAGAATTCCAAGTACATGTGGAAGTGGATACATCTAATTTTTCTATTGGAGCTACACTAGCACAATTAGGGCCTCAAGGGCTTGATCACTTAGTCTTCTTTGCAATTCAATTATTATCAAGTTTATAATGCAACTATAGCACCACAAAGAGATAAGCTCCAAGTATGGTCTACTCAATGCAAAAAAATTGACACTATTGTTGGAAAAATCATTTACTTTCTATGTCAACCATCAAACACTAATGTACATGGTGAAAAAACCAATCACCCAAGGCCAAGTAAGTAGATGTTTTTTATTACTTCACAAATTTACTTTTACAACCATTTGTTGGCCAAGAAAATTTCATGCCATCACAAAGCAACTCTCAATAATCAATTCAAGAGAACCCTCAGAAGATGTAAATGAATATTTTTGTGATACTCACTTATTTTAGATAGCCACACTATCACCATGGAACAATAACATAGGGGAATACCTTTCAACATCCTCATTCTCAAAGGATATGCCACTAGAAGAAAGAAGGGTCAAATATTCCTCAAGGTGAAAATTTATAGGTACATGTATTGTCCCTAAAGTAGTTGGAGACAGGGTGAACTCTGGAATAGAATGCTACTACTCTATCACTTTTACCAATTGTAGTCAACATAGAAAAATCCAAATAGATATAAAACCTTTATGTCTTGAATATGGATCTTATTCAAACGTAATGTTATTCAATAAGTTATAATCAATTTTTTCATAGAATTATTGTAAATCCAAGATGTTGATGGAGGGCAACATGTCATCTCAAATCTTCCATTGTAAGAGATCTATGAAGAAGATACTCCAAGTCCATAAACCAAGCAATGGTCTACAACATTTGACAATAACCAACGTTACCAAGGAAATGACTCTTTTAATGCCTTTGAAAACCCACCATTCTCACAAATGGTACACAATAGCTTTCTATTGTTCCCCAACCCGTAAGAGGAGAGATAATATCTTGATACATGATGTTTTCAGATTTTTACTCTCAAAACATAACCATAATTTCCTTTGTTTCTTAGGAATATTATGATTTAATAAGAACCAATAATATTATTTTTTTAGTTTACTATCATATGGCGTATGTATCAAATACATATAAGGATAGAAACTAATAATGCATACTAGATCTAGAGTAATAGAATATAACATAATAGAAACTCTATTCAAATAATCTTTCTTACAAATGAGGAGATTGTGAAAGACTATGCTAAGATAAAACACTTTCCATATCTATGATAATTAAATATAAAAGAGGCCAATGGTTGTCAATTAGCACCAAATTATTGGGAATCGCTACAATAGAAATTAATTCAAATCCAACAAGTTAACTAAGAAAATAGTTGGCTCCACAAAGTAACATAACATTATGAATTCATTTAATGCTAATTGCATCATCTCCCCTACAAAAGAAGATGGATTCCTATTTGAAAAAAATAATTTACTGAACATTAGGGCAAGAGATGCTCTTGGAGGTGCTTCAATTCTTGTTTAAATGGAAGAGGTTGCATGAGGAGTGGTAATTTTTACTATAATCTAGATTTTACATACTTATGTTCTACATTGCTAGAGGTAGTGTGTGGCAATATCTTCACACTCTCTAGAACTATTAACTATATAGACTACCTACTTAATTTGTGTCACACCTTCTCTTTCTTTTCTTGATGTTCAACCACTTTTGATTTTAGCTAAACTTCTTCATTTTTCAGATTTTTCCAACTTACCCTTCTATACTTAAGCAAGTTAGGTTTGCTAGGTAACTTGGGCCTAGAACCTCTCCCTTTGTTCCTCCACTTCCCTACAAAAATTAGCCAAAGACAAGGAGGTTTGGCCAACTTACTTTGAAATCTTTTTCTAAACCCACATTTCTATCTAGAGCATGAGGTAATAATGAAAAAAAATGGAATTTAATTGAATACAAGTCTACAAAGACTTTCCCATCTAAATAGCCAAAGGATGGAGGAACTCATACTATAAGCCAATATTTTGCATCTCTGGTGTCTATGTAACCATACTTGAGGAATGTTTGAATGAATTTCATATGACATTATTCTTCCACCAAATTCTTGATGTGCAATACCTCCTGTAAGACAAATGGAGATTGTGAATTATACATACTTTTGATAATATCCACCACACCAAGCATTGTGTATGTCATGAGTTCTAATCTCTAAATAAATTATTGTATTGTACCCAATGGATCAGTAGGATCTAGCCATGGAAACTACATAGAAATCAGTTCAATCTATCTCAAAGATGTACTCAATAGTTTAAAATGTGTAGATGATGTAATTTCTTCCTTTGTGTAGGATTGCTCAATGGCTTACAGGTTTTTCTCCACCTGCATTACTTCTAGATTCTCTATCCTATGCGGAGCCTCTAGTGTATTGTGCATCGAGCTTATTGAAGGAATTTTCTATTGTATCAATAGGGTCCCCAAGCACATCTAGCCATTCAACTATATGGTTAGTGTTTCCAATAGGTGGAAGAATTGGCATGACAAAGTGAGAAGGCGGTGCAAGTACTTCCACCTCTATTTCTTCCTCCTCTTCACTCTCCTCTACATATGTGTTTGTCTCATCTTCTGATTTTGTATTTTCCACTATATGTTTCCTTTTCTTTTTGGTCAAATGGGTGAGCCTTTTGGGTTTTATCTTGACCAAATAATTTGAACTCATCGATATTCATCTAAAGATGAATGGCCAAGAAGGTTCATATGAAGCATCTAGTTGCAATCTCCCATTTTTTATCCCTTCTACCTCTATGTATACAATGTCAAAGAATTACCTTGTGAAATTTTGGTTCATATAGAATCCTTTGGGTCTCATTGATAGAAACTTGTGTATTTCTAGGGACAAGAGTTATCCCCAATTGTTTATTTCACCTTTACTAATCCCAATCATGTAGTCTAACCTCCAAACTGCAATGCTAAAGCCCATGTGACTCCCACCAATATTTTTTATATCAAGTCCATTATATAGCACCATTCTTCATTAGCCAAATATTTTTTCCCAACCCATAATTGCCCTATTCCTATTTAATTTTTTGATAGTCAAGTTCCCTTTGCACAATGTCTAGATGAGGAAATCATTTTCATCCTATGAAATGTTGATGTCAATTTTTTGAATTGAAGATCCCATACAAGGTACTCCAAAAACCTTTGAGAAATATTCAAGAGTGTAAGTGATTCTAATTTCATCGTCCATGTAGCTAATAAATGAGTGTTCTTCCCTGGCATAGCTAGAAATCATCAAAACAAGTAGGGTTTGAATTCCTTAATACTAAAATAAGGAATCTATACCATTTTTTCTACTTGTATTGTATTCAAGGAAACGTTCAACAAATATCCTTATGGATTAATTTACCACCACAAATTGCATTCATTGGTCATGAGGTTCTCCCAAATAAGTGTGTTGGGAACGTGTGTTGCTTTGTTGGGTGCAAAATTTTGTTTTCTTTTTCCTTTTTTTATTCCCTATACAATTATTTGTACCATCCTATTTGGTGGAGTGGGCTTTGAAGTTGGAATCATTTGACCATCTTTTTCTTGTGCCACATTTTCAAATTCCTTGTCTAATGCCATTCTCAAGATATTTAATCTTGGTGTGAATGATGAAGCTCCAACATGTAGATCTTTGTCTTTACCCACCATTACTGCACTAGAAAAACCAAAATTCACAACCACAATGTACTTACCAAATCCTTGGTTTGTTGGGTTACCTCTTCCTACACATGATCCATGAATTTTATAAGGCTTACCAAACCCTTGAATGGTTGTTGTGTTTTTTCAACTAGCTCTTCCTCTTGCAGAAAAAAAAGTTGGAATCCATATCTACTATTATTCATTATAAAGGTTGCCAACTATTTTATGTTAGAGCAAAGCTATTGGGAACCACTACAATGAAACATGAACAATTAACCCAATGCCAACAAGTTAACTAGCAAAATTGTTGGCTTTATAAACTAGAAAAACATTATGAATTCATTTTATGCTAATTACAAATACATGCACTAAGAAAATAAAAATCTTTGAAGCCAACATAAAATGCATAGAAAGGGACCATATTTTATGTAGGTGTAGTGTATAAAATTATCACCCTTAAAAAATTCACACTATGTTTTGGCCCCCCTAAATTATTGAGCCTAATTGATCCCCTCATGTCCTAAAAATATGTATTTCAGAGGCCATTTGTATTGTTTTTCAATAAACTAAAATCATTGAATAAATGTAACCAATTGTTATTTTGCTCCTGAAACTCAATCTCCTAGAAATTTAGGCCAAGACCCATACACCCATGGGCATATGGGTCCCCTTTCCTAGCTAGTACCCAACTTTTAATGTGTTGTTAGAGGAATTTTAACATTCAAATTTCAAATGTTGGCTTTCGGTATCTAATTTTCAAGAAATTGGATAAATGCCTATAAAACCTAGTCTTTTCACCATTTGAAACTAGAAGTAAATTAGGAGAACTTATGATGAAGCATTATTATCAAGAGAAACATTTTCAATGATTTATTACATTAATTCAAGATCCAAGTATGATGTCAAAGTGAATGTGAGTTCATATTATCAAGTTATCATTGTTTTGTGAAGGCTAACCCTTGTTGTAGGTTTGCAAGACATTCAAGCATTCAAGAAAAGCAAGATCCAAATCCTTGAGGTGATGTGCATGAATTCAATCCTTCAAGCAAGCAACTAAAGGGTGGTGAGTTGTAGCATTTTATGATTTCATCATTCCTTCCTTTCAATAGTCATTTCTATCATTGGCATTGCCATTGTCGAAGTAGAAACACTTACATGGGTTTTGACTAAGGAAAGCCCCTCTATGGCACAACATTTTCCCTCTCTTTAAATGTGCAAGTTACAAGATTAAAGGAGATTGAAAGAAGGTTGAGGTTCTATTTTTCATTGTTGCAATTGTTGTCGTACCTCTTGTCAAGCCACAAAAACTCACCTACATAATTAACTAAAAATGTTCTGACAACTTTGCAAGCAAAAATGGAAGTCTCATACCTGCCACTAGGGGATGCCAAAAGTTGAGTGGGACACCCCTACAAGGACTCAGTACCCTTGGGAAAATAAATCCTCTTATGCACACTAAAATCAACTTTTTTGGGCAGGTATATATCACTTTGCACTTTCTAAATCCACTTGTAAACTGTTGTTTTGGTTTGTCAGTTGTTGGGATATTGCAATTTACATATTAGGGCACATAGTCTAATTAGGTTAATAATCCCAAATCATTTCTAATCCATTCCCATCCCAAAATTGATGGAGATCTAGGTCTAATTGGCTCACCTTCATGGTTGAAAGTCAATCTAATCACCTTGATGATCTACATCTTGATGTAACTTGGAAAAAGGCTCGTTACATCCTAGGTTATTTGCATTTAGGACCTAGGATCCCTTTTTCTATGTTTTATTTTGGTGAACCTAAAGTTTGACATTATAACCTTTGTGAAATTGGAAGTCTTGCAAACCCTAGATCTAGGTTTTACATTGTATTGTTTGCATTTCTCATTTAGGGTTTCATTCTTGCATCATAAAAGCATAAAAAATTTTAAAAAAATGCATCACATATTGCATCATAGCCTGCATTAGGGTTTATTTCATTCATTTAAGTCATATCTACATTCAAATTTGCATTCACTAAGTGATCAAAATCTGAAATTTTTCATTGCATGTAAATTGCATCTTTCATTTAGGTCAATATAAGTGAAAAATTGCATTGTTTTGTTTCAAATTTACATAAAATTATCATTTTCAGAATTTTGCATTATAGAATCAATCAATTGTCACAAGATTAGATCTATAAATTGCATTCAAAATTATCCTTTATTGTTGCATTCTTGCATTTTGAGGTACATTGTCTTAAATTGAGAAAAAATTGGAAAAGTATCAACTGTTCAACCTATTTGCAAACAAAGACAACAAAATTAAATAGAAACATAAATATTCATATTTTCAGTTTTATGAATCCTTGTTAGGGACTTAGACACCCTTGAGCATCCCTATCCTACTACAAGTGTCTCAAGAAAATTTGGCACAATTTTTTTTCTCTATATTATTAGTCTATTTCTACTTGCAACTATTTGCTTTGAAATTTTTAAAAGATGTTATGGTATGTGCAATAAAGATGTCATTTTGCTTGATTTGTTGTAAAATTGGGAAAAAAATTTGCATTTTAGTGTTGGAAATCATTAGATTTGTAGGAAAATTGCTTACACCTTCTAAATCATTGCATAATTTGGGTAGATTAGTTTTCATTTCTTGCACAAATTCAAAACCCTAGGTTGTTACAACACATTGCAAATCCATAAGGCAAGTAGAGACATGTTTCCTTTTCAAACATATGGTTTTCATAGGGTGACACATGGCTTGTATGATTGTAATCTCCCTACTTATGAGCATAATCTAAGGAAATGAAATGAAAACATTGATAATCATGTTAGTCACTCTCTCAATATCTCTCCCATTTGTGAGATTTTTTTGGTGCAAGAGTATGCAATCATGGACAATCATGTGTCCAATCATAGTTTTTCTTCTCTCGATACCTCTCCTACATGTGAATAAGGTACCTTGGTGTTAGAAGACCCAATCATTGAGTGTCATGAGAATCCTGTTTGTACCTCTCTCAATACTTCTACCACTTGGGAAGATATTATGGCACAAGAGAATAAAATCATTAACACATATCTTAATATCACTTTGCCTAATCTTCATTAATTCCCCAACATCTCTCCCACTTGTAATAATGTTTTGGTGCAAGAGGATGCAATCATTGGCAATCATGACAATCATAGTTCTTCTCTTGATACATCTCCTACTTGTGACAAATGTACCTTGGTGTTAGAAGATCCAATCATTGAGTATCATGAGAATCTTGTTTGTTTCTCTCCCCTACCTCTCCTACTTGGGAATATATCATTGTGAAAGAGGATGAAATAATTGATACATTTCTTTCAAAAGATAGAAATATGGTTTGCTTAGATCAAGACGATAAGGTGACCTTAGGTCCTCCCTCATTAGAAAATCATCAACAAGAGATGAAATCCATTGAGGTTATGAATGCATAATTGGCCATTAGATCTCCCTTGATTATTGGACCTTCTAGAACTCCTTTTGGACCTCTTAAGAGTTCTTCAATTATTGGACCTCCTAAAACTCCTTTTGGAACTCCTAAGAGTCCTCTAATTATTGGACCTCCTAAAAGTCCTTTTGGACCTCCTACAATTTCTCTAATTATTGGACCTCCTAAGTCACCTCTCATTATAGGACCTTCTAAACCTCATGGCCATAACCTAAGATTTTCAAAACAACTTACTAGTAATCATGTGTTATAGTAACCAAGTTATCATAATGTAGCTCACACATATAATACTATAAAAATAAGCAACCAAGACAATCACGAGCCATTCCCTCATCAATACCATTCCCACAACCTATTTTACCTAGTGCCCCTCGTTTACCTCAACACAGTGGAAAGGAGTATGACCTTGTAGAACAACTTCGCAACACTCTTGCTAAGATCTCCCTTTGGGATTTGATTCAAACATCACCTACTTACCATGCAATGCTTCAAAATTATTTGTAGAAAGTTGTTGTCCCTTCTAGTGCACAACCAAATGATGTGGCATCTTTGATTGAGAATATGAATTCACCTAGTATGTACATTGTTTTTCATCAAAGTGAATTACCTCCTTTAGAAACACAAAAACAATATGATCCTTTGATGATATTAGTTGTTATTAACAAGGTTGGGATTAGGTGTACCCTTGTTGACAATGGTTCATAACTTAATGTTTGTAGTATGAACCTTTTGGATACAATTGGAGTAGATAAGACTAAAAGTCAACTAGCTGATTTGTCTATTCATGGTTTTGACAATGTAGGAAAACAAATACTTGGTGTGATAACATTACCTATCAAATTCAGATTCGTTACTTTATGAATCCCTATCCATGTCATGCCCCAAGATATTTCATAAAACCTTCTCTTGGGTAGACCATGGATTCATGAAATGAATGTAGTGCCTTCAAGGCTTCATCATCTAATGAAATACACTTATAACAACAAGGTTTACATGATAAAAGTTTATCCAAAATCTAAAAATTGTTTACAAACTAAGGGAATGAAAATTCCTTTGAGAACATTGATACCAACTTCAAATGTGAAACCTTTACAAGTTGAGGACAAAGATGAGTGTTTTTCATCAGTGACAAAGTTGTTAAATGACGATTGGGAATTGTTAGATTTTACACCTATATTCATGGGGGAATACAAGATGATACAATCAAAATCAAAGAAAGAGAAAGAAGAAACAATGTTATCAATGCAACCTATCCCTGAATCATCAAAAACATCTAATTCCACAACTTCTAGCAAATAAGAAGATACAAATGAAACATTCACTTATAATGAAGATGATCATGAACAACCACCTTCTTAAAAAAAAATGAGCCATTTATGGAAAAGGTTATGAATTTTTGAAATAACTTAGCTATAATGGAAAAGGATGTGGTGTAAAAGAACAAGGTATTTGTGTCCCCATAGATCCTAACACACAAGAAACAACAAGAGGTCTTGGTTATTGTCCTTCAAAAGAAATGAAAGCATCAAAGAAACATTCCTTTAATGTCAATTTCATCACACAAAAAACTCCTAGGACAAATATAAATAATGCTCATGATATTGCTTCATCTTCAAACAAATGTTTTAGTGATAATTGGGGTTCATTAGATTTTACACCCTCATTTATGGGAGAGTACAAAATCTCACAATATAAACCTAAAGAGTCTTGTGTGTGTATGACATCTTGTGATAAGAATGCAAGATTTTCCTCACAAGAGAAAGAAATGACCCCTACTATGGATCAAGAGAATATCTTGTTGAGGCTTCTCAAGGTTCACCTAATTTCTCTTCCTCTAAGAACACAAAATAAATTCTACAACAAAACTCATTTTGTGCATATCATTTAGTGCATGGTCATTCTAACAATGAATGTCAAGCCTTGAGTAATAAAATACAACATCTTAAGGATTTTGGTGCTTTTCCTTGTGTTGATGCACCTAATTCCTCTAATCAATAATGATCTTCATCCTATGATGTTTCTCTTCACTACGTGACATTTGTAGCTTTATGTGTCTTTCTCATTTCCATTCATGGTGGTACAATCTTAAGTGCAACCATATTTTTCATGGCAAAAACATGATGGTCATTGGTGTGGTTGTCCTTGTCTCTAAGCTTGGGGGGAAAGGATAACTTGTGTTAGAGAGGAGTGCATTCTTTTCAAGGACCCCCTCTTCCCCTCCTTCTCCTTAAAATACCAACATAGAAATTATGTTGAAATTTTAAGGGGGGGAATATAGTCCCTAACTCATTGTTTGCATAGGAAATAGTCCCTTCTTAGTGATGATAGCATACATCTCCTAGGAAGTGTGGAATTTTCAACCAAAGTGTGGCCTTTTTAATCCATATGGCATGTCTTCTTTGTGGTGATATTAGGCTTGATGTCCCATAAGATTGTGACTTTCATTGGAATATGACGTTCCTCTTGGTGGTGATACTATGGTTGGTATGCCCTAAGGTGTGATTTTCTATTCCTCAACTAGTCCTCTCTTAGTGGTGATGTCATGTGTGATGTTCCCTAAGGTGTGACCTTCATGTACTGAGCAACACCCCTTTTGTTGTTTAAAAACATTTTGTGGTGATTTTATAACATCCCTTGAGGTTTTAACCTTGTTGCATTCATCCCCCATGACTTTAAACCTTGTCATATTCGTCCCTCGTGATGTTCAACCTTAGCATTTTTTCTTCACTTTGTTCACTTGTCTTGAACTTAGTGTGGCATTGACATAGCATCTTGATCATTTTGAGGCACCTTATCAAGGTTATCAGGGAGTATAACTCTTGGTGTCGTTTTTATGGGTACACACCTAGTAGGCCTAGTGTGTTTCTTATCCTTGTCTTGGGGGATCACCTAGTGAATATTGAACTTCACTAGCCCATGTGCCTTTCAGTTTATGATTCACCTAGCAAATATCAAACTTTTCTATGGTGTGAATTATGAACACCTTTTAACATGGCCACTTAACATAACACACCTTACTTTCCATTGGATCCATGTGTTTCATGAGTGATGTGGCATAACACAACTTGCTAGTCCTCATGTGAACTAACATTTATTCAATGGATTACATTTGGTATTTGAGACAATTTAAGACTAAGGTATCTTTGCCTTACCGACTCGAATCCCTTTAGTACTAACCTTGTGTTTTGTTATGTATTTTTGTTATTTGTTTTCATGTGTCTTCTTCATGTTTTCATTGTGTTTACATAATTTCTTTTTCATCATCCATATGTCATGTGTTTTCATTGTGTATGCTTTGTGTTTTTTGACATGTATGCTTGTGTATGTTGTCTTGTTGCATATCATACACATGTGTGTATGTTCCTTTGTGCTCATGTTGGTTTTCCATGGGATCTTGGATCTTGGGGGCTTGCATTCTCCCCCTAGATCCTTTTTCATCCTATCTCTTCAAAATTTGGATAATCAGACCCCTCTTGACCTACTTTTCTACTTTAGTGTGAGTATGAGCATAAATTCATACTCTCACTAAAGTGGGGGCTAAATGTAGCATAGAAAATTTTCATCCTTAAAAATTTCACACTATGTTTTGGCCCCCTAAATTATTGAGCCTAATTGACCCCCTAATGTCCTAAAATTATGTATTCTAGAGCCCATTTGTACCATTTTTCAATAAATTGCAAGCACTAAATAAATGCAACCAATTGTTAGTTTGCTCTTGACACTCAATGTCTTGAAATTTTGGCTCAAGACCCATATGCCCATGGGAATATGGTTCCCCTTTCTTAGCTAGGACCCAACTTTTAGTATGTTGTTGGTGGTATTTTAACATTCAAATTCACATTTCAAATGTCGGCTTTCAAGATCTAATGTTGGAGAAATTGGATAAATTCCTATAAATAGCTAGTCTTTTCACCATTTGAACTTAGAGGGAAATTAGAAGAACATATGATAGAGCATTATTGTCAAGAGTATAATTTTCAATGATTTATTACAAAAACTCAAGATCCAAGCATCATGTCAAAGTGTATGTGAGTTCATATTATCAAATTATCATTGTTTTATGAAGGCTAACCCTTGTTGTAGGTCTCTAAAGCATTTAAGCATTCAAGAAAAGCAAGATCCAAGTCCTTGAGGTGATTTGCATGACTTCAGTCCTTCAAGGAAGCCATTGAAGGGTGATGAGTTATAGAATTTTGTGGTTTCATCATTTCTTCCTTTCAATCATCATTTATATCATTGACATTGTCATTATGGAAGTGGAAACACTTACACAAGATTTGACTAAGGCAAGCCCCTATATGGCACAAAATTTCCCCTCTCTTTGAATGTGTAGGTTACAAGATTAAAGGAGATTGGAAGAAGCTTGAATATCTATTCTGCATTGTTGCAGTTGTTGTCATACATCTTGTCAAGCCATAGAAACTCACCTACAGAATTATCTAACAATGTTCCAACAAATTAACAAGTAGAAACAAAAGGCTTAGATTTGCCACTAGGGGACCCCAAAAGTTGAACAGGACACCCCTACAAGGACTCAGATGCCCTTGGCTAAATAATTCCTCTTATGCACACTAAAACCAATTTTTTTGGGTAGGAACATATTGATCTACTATTTTCGGATCCACCTACATACTATTGTTTCAGTTTGTCAGTTGTCGAGATATTACAATTTACATATTAGGGCACAAAGTCTAATTAGGTTAATCATTCCAAATCATCTCGAATTCATTCCCATCCCCAAATTGATGGAGATCTAGGTCTGATTGGCTCACTTTCATGATTGAAAGTCAATCTAATCACCTTGTTGATCTACATCCTAATGTAACTTGGTAAAAAACCCCTTGCATCCTAAGTTATTTTCCTTTAGGACCTAGGATCCATTTTTCTATGTTTTAGTAGGTCATATAAACTAGGCTACAAACATAAAAGAAGGGAAGAACCATTGATTATTACGCTATAGAAAATATTAATAATCATCCTCTCTTTATCTCTTAGACACTAAGAAATAAATATTGGTCAGTGTATGAAATGTGCTTGTAACATGGGGTATACAATTAGGTTTCCACTAGTTTAAATGGTGCTTATGTGATCAACATGATTCCTAAAACCCCTTATGTCTTGGTATCCATTCTCATCTCATCCCCATCAACTCTACTCTCCATATATTTATTAACTACTTCCTCAATACTTGATCTCTAGAGCTTACACATTATATCTACCTATAAATAAATTTTAAAACATCATATATTCAATATAATCCACATGCTTCTTTACATAACATGGCATATTTAACAATTAAATCCATTATTAAATACATAATCTGAATTATAGCATTTTACACCAGTAGTGTTTTTTATTATTGTATCAAATAGTAGTATTGTTTCAACTTCCATATACAAATGAGAAAGAAGGAAGAACATACAAAATCAGTGGAAGGTTGGGTCAATTGGTCTTCAATGTAGGGTTTTTATATGACAAAAAGTGGTAACAAAAGAAGCCACTATGCCTTCACGTCCACATATTTTACCATAGCCATATACTTGAGATTTAATTCCATGTAGAACATTTACCTAGATGTACTTATCACTAGAAGGTTGAGCTACTACATCATTATAGATATGATAAAAGGGGTATAATTTTTCTATATGATGAATGTGAAATAATTCCATGCAAGAGGAGAATCTAGATAATCATGAAAATAACTCAATAATAAAACATGCAACATCATCAATGTGGAAAAAGGATATGATATCATGAAGAATCAAAGAATAGGAACTAATAAATCATAAAAAAAATCCTTTTAATTCTTGTTATATGCATTTAGATAATTCCATGGGAGAATAATCCATGTTAAATGATCTAGAAATAACAAGAAATCAAAGGGTATATTAAAATTTGGTTATTATAATACATATTATAATTTGGTATATTACAACATCATAATTACTTGAATAACATTGAATAAAACATGTATATAAAAAAATTACATGTAATACAACAATAGAAATTGGCTTAATGTTGTGGATAAGTTGAAAATTAAGTTGGATGGATGGAAAGGGAAGTTGCTTAGTCAAGCTGGACAACTTCAATTATTGAAAGTCTATCTTCAAAATATCATGGTTTTCTACCTTTCTTTGTTTAAAATCCCTACTTATATGGTGAAAATAATTGAGCAAACACATAAAAAAAAATTATGGTTGGGCATAGAGGATAAAGCTAGAATTTCTCTTATTTGCTAGGAAAAGGTTTGTAACCCTAAAAGGCAAGGTGGTCTGGGAATTAGAAAAATGCAATGGTTCAACAAAGTTCTTCTTGCGAAAGTGGGTTGAAACTTCATACATTGTAATAAAGAATAGGGAGCCATCTTTACAGCCAAATATCTTAAAAATTTTGACCATTTTTTCTTCTTGCATTCCCTGACATTCCCCATGATCTAGTTGTTTGGAACAACCTGCTAAAAATCAAAAATATTGTTAAACAAGGTTTATTTTAGAGAGCGGGTGATGGGAAGAAAGTCAATTTCTAGGATGACCTTGGCTTGAGGGTTTGAACCTATCTTCTCTCCAAACTTTGGATAATATTAAAGAGTTTCCTATAAGAAATAGTGGAGAAAAGATCCATAATTATATTGATTGGAGTGGCCTAAAGCCTAAGTGGAAGAACTTTGGGGAAAATTTGACTGGAAGAAGAATTCTTAGGAGTGAAAGGTAGTAAAAGTAGCATGAAGATGCATAGTAGCTTGGGGAAATTATTGGAGAATGTTGATTCTTCTCTATCAATAAAGAAGGTGAATGCATCTAGGTGGCTAATCCCTCTGGCTCCTTCTCTATCAGATCAGCCTACTCCCTTATTGATAACAGGAATGAGATCAAAAACTTTAATTGTTCTATAGTTTGGAACAATAGATTACTAGGTTTGTGCAAGATCATGGGGGTCCAAAAAGTGGCAATGTGAAAATAGGCATTTTTAACTCACTCAAAAATGCAAAATTTTGCTTCAACTTTTTCTATGCTTGGGTAGAAAGTACATAGTGTCAAAGCAAATACCAGACAGAAACGGATATCCATTTTGAAATGGATATTTGTTTTGTTTAGGTCAGATTTTTAAATTTCATCGGGTCTGGGACCGGCCACTTATTAAATATTATATAATATTTTATTATAATATATTAAATTTATTATATTATATGATTATATTATATAATATTATAATATATTTATTATATTATTATATTATTTTATTTTATTTTATTCATAAAATGCAACAAAATTTGCATGGATTATAGTGAAAACAGAGAAATTTACATTGATTCAACC
This sequence comes from Sequoia sempervirens, assembly GCA_007258455.2. NCBI lineage: Eukaryota > Viridiplantae > Streptophyta > Pinopsida > Cupressales > Cupressaceae > Sequoia > Sequoia sempervirens. The sequence goes on from VDFB02000017.1 coordinate 138,161,356, forward strand.
CACAAAATTACTGGGTGAGGTCCATTTTGCATGCTATGCTCCCCCAAAAAATGATACAACAGTACAAAAATAACCAAAATTTAGCTAACACGAGAAAGCGTAACACCACACCAGTATTAACGATGGCTGCATGGCCCAAGAAAAAGTCCATCCCTCCACCCCTAATCTTCATTTCCCTTCATCATAAAATTTGGTTGACTCCACCAACTTAGCAAAATCTTGATACCACTGGATACCCTCTACCTCATTTAGTCTTAGCCTTTAGAAAATAAAATTGTATCTAATGGTCACCTAGTGTCTATGACGACCCAGGTCATCCACATCTAGATTGAGGATGAAGGGGTGTCATTCAACCTCAACTCCTTGCAGGAACATTTTATCAATATCATCTAGAAGGGGAATCCCAATGTAATGCCCCGCCATGTTAACCCCAAAGGACAACAAAACACCACACACATTTTTTTTTTTTGGTTGAATTGTGAGACATTGCATAAGATGGAAATGTATAATCTTATCATGAAGAGCGATTATGTATTTGCAAAGCTATCTACATCCTTTGGGGTACATGGAATAGTCATTACAAACATAGAACTTTTATCCAGATGAAAGCAAAAGAGAAACATAAGGATAACATACATTCATCCATAATTATAAGAGAGATACACAATTTTATTGAGATTCAATTCATAGTTTCATGTTACAATTGTGGAGCATATTTCCACAAATAATAAACATCAAGGATACAATAGAAACATTAAATAGAGCTTCCCTTTATCATGGGGAAGATTACATTGAGTACATAAATGAGGTTTATGGTACCAAAAGGGAGGAAATTCTTCATCCAAGACAAACTCTGGAATTCTGCATTCGCATATGTCTCACGAACACATCCTGGGAACCCAATGGGTGCATAGCACATTCCACCCGACCATGTGGACCCGAAGGTCCACCCCCCGTGCTAGGAAATGACAAGAAAGGGTCCACATCCAACAAGATCAAGTAAACAAGACTAACATCAACACTGACATAGAACAATCATCAATAAGTACATCAAAAGGACATAAACAAGTACATCAATAAGTACATCAATAAGTACATCAACAAGTACATCAAAAGTACATTGAAAGGTACATCAATAAGTACATCAATAAGTACATCAACACTTCCAGAGGCTACCAAGCAAGGAAGAGTAAACGGATACTGTGGGAGAGTGTCATCGCATGGCCTTACATGGATTATCCAGGCAACCTATCACAAGGTACCGCCTCCATCTATGGTTATCCAGGCAGCCTATCTCAAGGCACCGCTCCATAGGGTGACTCATGCGGAACCACTTACCTTTCGTGAGGACAAGGTAGTGATCTTACCAACCAGGTCTTCTCATCCCATCCTTAGTCTGTGAAAGCACTAACGGTATGGGTGAGGCACATCATTAATCTTGTTTAATGTTTTAGCTACCCAAACCCACTAGTTTATTAATTATATTATCACTTGTTTAGGAAACTCTTCCATGGGTTACCCTAACAGCCCCTTTGTGCGCCGGCCCCCATGAAGAGCCACCCTCCCCAACAGTTCCACAACAAAGCTCACAACCACAAGGGTGTACCAAACATAAAAGCCATAAAATGAAAACACATGCGAGGCATGTACCATCTCGCTCATAATCACCACCAAAATGTAAGGGAAATCATGGAACAAGGTACACCCACGAGCTCAAAATAAAATCACAATCAATGGAATCCAAAGGTCCATCCACGAGAATATTCAACACACATAAAAGGTTCCCTTCGCCTCTGGAAGTCTAACTACATATCACCCATGGCTAACAAAAGGAAGTAACTTAAACATTTGGGTTCCCATCATATCCAAAATATATCTAGACATAAAATTACCCAAAAAGTGCAATTAAATAAGAGGGAAATATGAACAACAAAGAATCACAATTATGCATAAAGAATCAATACCAAAGAGTATACAGATAAACTAAATAACAATCTAACATGTACAAAATAAGTTATAAATATCTTTTCACTTACACGTAAGCATAATCCAACCCTACTCAAGATAGTGTAAAGAATCATTAAATGATTAACCATAATTAAGTGCATTTCAGATCATAACGTCCTTAAAGTGAGTAAGCCCTAGAATATGGTATATATTTAATTACTTTTAAAATAAATAACTTTAATTAAAAATTTACTGTCCTCCTTAGCTAATTTAAATTTTTAATTCCAATCTGAGCACTTTTATTGCAACACAGTCTAATGAAAGAAAATTGTAAATACATTTAACTTTTAATAATCAGAAATTAAACTAATTTTTAAATGCACGTGAAAACAGATCTAACCTATAATTTTTTTGCAACTATTAATTACATCATAAAATAACATTGCTTCAAAATAATTAAATTTTACAATACAACCTATCTAACTATATTTGTTACTTAAAATGGTAAATTCCCTTCCAATATAGCATGTTTGTTTATTTATTTACATACATGCAAATCACACAGATCCTTAGTAAAAGAATTTTTAACTCATTTAACTTTAACTAAACTTGTAATTAAAAGAAAAACTAATATTAAATGCACTTGTACATAATTCCCGACACTCACTTTTACCATTTATTTACAAGACACACCATTTAATCACCTAGGTTATTTCCTTATTCAACTAAAACATTTATCTATAATAACGTAATTAAGTTTTAATCTATGAGAAATAATACGTTAAATTGTTTTTCCATAAATCCATAAATTTAAAACAAATAATCACATGATTAACTCATATAAAATATGTATATAACTAACTCATATAAAATTTATGTAAATACCTTTAAAATCTAATATAAAATATGTATATAACTAACTCATATAAAATTTATGTAAATACCTTTAAAATCTAATAAAATTATTTACTTATTTGTTTTTCCTTCATATCTTCTTACTTAGTATCCGTTTTATCTGGGGTTAAATTTGAAATGTTAGCAATAATAATACTAGGTAAGTTTTAATTTGAATAAAACATCAAAGTGATAAATAAACCTATTCTATATATAAACCTTCCAATTAAGATTTTGTATTAAGAACATACATAGATTAACAAACTCGGCTGATTACCCTAATATCATTTATTTTTTTTATGAGACCTAATCATATGGAAATCTACATTTACGTTTTGCTGGCAATAAAAAAATGTATTTCTTTTTCCAACCGATTTATACCTAACCAATAGAACTAATGTATGACTTTGTATTTCCAATTACTCGTTAAGTAATTCAAAATAGTTCTTTCAACTGGGTTAGGTAAATTTTAAAATGCCTCTTCTGGGCTAATATCTTCTAGATTTCCTAAACAAAATAATGCCTAGGAGAAAAAATAAAATTTATAGACCTCTTGAATCATAAGTAAAATTTAGTTATTAGTTAAAGTTTTCAATCATTTGTTGTATAGTAAATAAATAAATTAGATATTTAATAGAGAATAAAATAAATGATTTATCTAAATGGAGCAGCCATGAAAAAAAAATTTGCCAACATTATGAGGAAAGTTATATTTTATATTTTACTATTTTATTTTATTTTTTTTGCACTTCAAGCTGAAAAGTTGAAGCTGAGGAAAGTTGTGAATGGAATAGGGAGATTACTTACCCTACAAAGTAAAAAAAATTGCAGCTGAAATTGGTGCCACCAATAATATCAGGGAGATTAAAATATGATACAACAGTTAGAAGAAAAATCCCAGCGCTACTGGTAAAAGTAATAAAGGGTTTGCAGCCATAAAAAAAAAGAAATCCAAATTAAATGGTGTCTGAAGTGTAAAAGAAAGAAATCTCTTTCACCCAGGCTACTCGTAAAAGTAATAAAGGGTTTGCAGCCATAAAAAGGAAATCTAAATTAAATGGTGTCTGAAGTGTAAAAGAAAGAAATCTCTTTCACCCACGCTACTGGTAAAAGTAATAAAGGGTTTGCAACCATAAAAAAAAAATCCAAATTAAATGGTGTCTGAAGTGTAAAAGAAAGAAATCTCCCTCACCCTTCTGGTGTTTCTTTAAATTAACTTGCAAGATAACAAAAAAATCAAATCAAATCAAATCAAATAGAAATGCCAGAAAGGATATACATTGACCACATTTTATTCTGAAGTGTTGCTACTGCAATGGTTTGTGAGGTTATTTAAACTAAATTTCTATGTGTTTAAGTGTTACAGGTGAACAGGTTGTCGGTGGAATAAGAGAGATTGTTTATTTATCCTGGAGTAATCTCCATGAATTTTTAACCTAAACAAGACCATTTATCTTAAATATTGTACAAAGATTGGAGAAATACAGAGATAAATTCATCAAATGCAGCCAAGTCAAAAGTAACAATTTATCTTACAGTGAAAGAAGGAAACCCCGTGAAATCTAGGTAGGGTAAATTCAGTGGTAAAAAAAAATTTGCATTAAGAAGTTAAACCTTTAAAGTTTGAAAATATGGAATTCAACAATTAAAACTCAAATTTACTAACCTGGCTTTGACAGTCGTTGGAGAATCTTCTCTCTGTAAAATTTCTCTTGCCTCTCTGTAAAATTTCTCTCGCCTCTTTGTTTTCCCCCGTCAACACTGTCTTCTATTTTACACCCGGCATAGATCTATTATTTATCTCGTTTACACTTGGAGGAATTTAGTAAATCAATAAATCTACCTCTAATCTTGATTGTCGTCATGAAAACAATTTCATTAATTTTCCACTTTAACCAATACCTCATCATACTTAATTAACTCCAATAAATAAAATACAATAAATTCTTTACGAAGGGTGAATTTTCAATTACTTAAATATCCATATATATATACACAATTATTATTTATTATTATTTTGTTCGAACTTTACTTTCGATTGACATTTCATTGTATCCCTTTAAATAGATTAAATTAAATTTACAATTTATCAAATAATTTAAATTTAAACTTTTAAACTTCAAATATTCATTATTTAAAATACAAAATTGTATTGCATTTGCGTTTTAATATAATTATAACCTTAACATTAATTCAATATTTTTAATTATTAAGATTTCCTTAATAATTTAATAATTTAATCTATTGTACTATAATTAAATTCATATTATAAAATTATAAAAAAATAAACCATGAAACTCAAAACAAGGACCAAATGAACATAGCAATGACTATGCCTGATACTAGAAACACATCAATTGCCAATAATGATACACATCCAGACAACATAGTAAACACATCAATATTTACGACTTGAAACGATCAACATAAAATAGTACGATACCATAACAAGATGAAATACTGACAGATGACAGACACAGACATGGACACTTCCTTGTCAAATCCTTAAACCACGTCATAACCATTGGGTATATTGGGCACGCTTAGACCTGACGATGCAGGTGGAGTCGGTGCCTGGTACCTACAGTCCTACATAAAAACAAGTGTTGGAACAACATATATATATATATATATATATATATATATCTACTGTCAAACACATTGTGAGGGAGAATTGCGGTGTGGCAGGGTGCTCACGTATGAGCGATGCAACACCGTCCCCCTCACCCAAAAGTCAAACATCAGCACAACATCCTACACATCATGAAATGAGTATTAAACAATTTACATAGTCACACAATATAGCATAATCAGGAAAGATGGTACCATGCATCATTATATTATCAACATCATAAAACACTATCATGTGTATCCAAGAAAAACACATAAGCTCAACTAGGAAAACAATCACCCATGTCAACTAGAGTCTGTAACAACGTAAATAGTATCCACATAGTAACAAAAGAGAACAGTATCATGAGGGGCACTACACCCAACACCTGGTTGAGCCACTCCTACTACATCCACATCATCAACCAGAATTGTTCCTTTAAACACCATCCTGAGTAGTAGTAGACATCAAAGCTTTGATAGGTTCAAGTCCATGAGTGAGGAAAGGAAATGTAAGGATATGTCTGAGTTTTCCCTTTATTTGATTGCTCAAGAAGCAGAATTTCTTCCCGATCACCATCTGTACTGCTTCGAGACATAAGATGTCTTTGTTGAGGTAGATTTTCTTCAATCTTTGCTCAATGATGAAGCCTAGAAAGGTTGATTGTTTCTTAGAGAACCTCAATCTAATCAGGGTATCCATCTTTGTTGAACTTGACTGCTATATTTTTTGATAGATATAGGCACTTTCCATTGAGTGTCTCGAACTACCAGCTTTGCTTCATTAATATTCTTTGCATCCACCCCCAATATCGATTACTTCCATATGGCCTCTTGAAGGTGGAATTAAATCTCCCATGGATAGTTCTACTTAGTTCTCTAGATGTTTACTTAAGGAAACATTTGGTTGTAGACTATCATCATTATCAGTATTTTCCAGCTCTTCTCCCATGTCAAATCCATGCAAACCAATACCAGCTGATCTTGTAAATGATCTCTTTAGCAACTGAATGAGGATTTTATTAATTTTTCATGTCCAATTATGTCAATATGCCTTGTGCGACTGATCTCCTCTCTACTCTAAAGTAGAGAGTGGATGCCCTTGTGTCAGATTAGTCGCCTCTCCTAACCTTGAGACTTGTTGTGAGCTTATGAATGGATTGCCCTACCGAAAAGATGATGTATTGGCCATCATCACCTCCTTCTTGTGAGAATTCCCATGTGCCAAATCTATCCATGAGAGGCACAAACTATTACACCCATTTGGCACATGGGAAAAAACCTTATTCACCATTAACTCCTTCATTGGGCAATGCTTTTGCCTCCCTATTTCCCTCCCTGTATATATGGTTTGCAGTAAAATTCTCAAATGTTTGCACCAGCTCAACTGCCTTGGTGAGGAGAGCACAAAGTTTCTAGTTGGGGTATTGCCACTTCTGAGAGCATTGATGACCAATTTTGAACCCCTCTGATTGTTATCCTAGCCAATCCTAATTCCCTGCAAAGATTCATCTCATGGATGACAACTGGAAATTTTTCTTCATTGTTTGTCCCTTCAGGAAACCTCTTAGTCGAGGATGAGATTGTTTTCCCTTGCCAATCCTTGATGATATGGCCCACTCCAAATGGGCCTAGATTTCCTTTGGACACCCCATCAAATTTAGTTCATACCACCCTTGTGGTGGGGGAGACCAAACTACTAAGGCTCGAGCTTACACAATCCCAGTTTCACCACTCCCAACCCAAGTTGAGATTTGAAGGGAAGGCCAAGATGCATGCAATTTCACATCCCACTCTGAGAATATTTTATCCTTTGCCACTTTTTGATCCAATTTGGCATTCAATGTTTCAATCAAAACAACCTCAATTTTGTTGATGAGGGAGGCCAAGCAAATTCTCTTGCTCTAAAACAACCGCCTATTTCTTTCTTTCTACAACTCTGATACTACAATTGATGGACTGAGGATCCACACATCCCCAAACACCGATTTTATTTTCAAAGGTGGCCACAACTAGAACTAGCTAAGTAGATCATATGGCATGGCACGAGCCCAACCTAACCTCGCACATAGCCAACTCCAACACTCTTGTGCATACGAGCAGCCCAGGAGAAGGTGGTTAGTTGACTCTTCATCATGTTCGCACATCACACATCTAGATGGACCTTGATATCCTAGGCAGTGAAACCTTTCGGCTATCAAAATTTTATTTTGTAATGTTTCCCATACAAAAATTCCTGCCTTAGGGAGACAAACATTGCTCCAACAAAGGTGAAGGGGCAAACTATCATCAATCCTACCTCTTTCTTTATACAACATTTTGTATCCATATTTTACATTGTAGCTACCTATCTTAGACCCTACCCAAATCAACATGTCACTACCATCTTGTAGAGTCAATGTTTTGTTTTGCAAAGCCTCAATGAGAAGCTCAACTTCTTTGAGTGGTACGTTCAGGCTAGAGAAATCTCTCCACTTCCAACCTAACACTCTATTGCTCTCATTTGGAACTATGTAATCCTTGAATCTATCACCCCACAGGTTTTTAAGTGCTTGTTTGACCTCTCCCACTTCGATCATACTATCCAAGCTTGGAAATCCAGCCCATGAGTCCTCCCAAAATAAAGCCTTACTACTATCCTGCACATCCCATTATTGATAGTCACAAATTACTAGCTTACATTTTTGCATGAAGTTCCATATCTGAGACCCAACTGGAGGATTGGAAATTGTTAGAATGCCACCATTGTTGTCATATTTTAGGTACTTGTGGTGTAGTATTTTTTCCCACTTGCTTTGTGGTTCGCAGTGCATTCACCATATGAGTTTTTCTCCAAGTGCCTTGTTTTGCAAATCTAGGGGTTTGAAGCCTATCCCTCCATCTTCTTTGGTTTTGCACAATTTTTCCCAAGCAATTAGGGAAATTTTCCTCTTCTCATCATTACCTTGCCAAAAGAATTGCCTGTAAATTTTTCTCAGTTTGGAAGCACATTCGATTGGGATACACAAAACTGACATGAGGTAAATTGGAAGGGCAGATAGAACTGATTTTATCAATGTTATTCTTCTAGCCCATGTAAGCCATTTTCTTTCCATGAATTCAATTTTGCACTCGTTTTGAGATTGAGCGGTCCTAAAGACCAATCAACCTTGCTCCTTTTTCTAGTGGAATTCCTAAGTAGGTACATGGCAGTTCCCCTTTCTTGAAACCTAAAACCCTTAATATCTCTTTCACCTTTTGTTTTGATGTGTTGAAGAAGAAGATTTATGACTTCTTTCATTCACTACTTGACCTGAAGCTTTGTCATACTTTATGAGAATTGCGTTTAGATATACTACCTCCTTCCTCTTGGCTGCTCCCATTAGTGTTGTGTTATCAGCAAGTATACATTGGAATACTCATAAGTCACAAAGTATACACTTGAATACATGTAAAGTTTACACAATACGCATGATATTATCATTCAAGAAATGCTATCAAATATAGGATTTTAAAAATTCCATGTAGGCATACAACAAACGACCATAATACATAGTCATTTCCTAGTAGGGGAAGGAAATAGATCACGCGTTGCCTTCATGGTCGACACACTCTTCCACAACAGTAGCATGTTGACGTTCTAGAGTGAAACGCACCTGTACAAACCATCAAGGTAGCAGTTAAACTACATACAAGCATCATAAAAAATTTCAATAATAGGTCATAGAAAAGAAAATATAATGTCAAATTTACTAATATGTTGCATACCTCTGCCAAAGGATCAGAGATGGCTATTGTTATAGCAGCTCCATGAACCATTGTGCCACGAATATTGCTATATATTTTGAATGACAAATATATATGATCACAATAGAAAAGATGCTTAGATTAACAAATCTATATTATTCTAAACAACCTAAATGATGATGAAATGGTAATGCAAACTAGAAAAAATGCTTAGAATAACAAATCTATATTATTCTAATTTGTCACATACCTTTTCCAAAGGATCAGAGCTAGCTATTGTTGCAGCAACTCTATGATCCATCGTGCCACGAACATCGCAATATACTTTGAATGAAAAATCTATATGATCACAATAGAAAAGATTCTTAGATTAACAAATATATATTATTCTAAACAACCTAAATGATGATGAAATTTGGTAATGAAAACTAGAAAATATGCTTAGAATAAAAAATCTATATTATTCTAATTTGTTCCATACCTTTGCCAAAGGATTAGAGGTGGCTATTGTTGTAGCAACTCCATGATCCATTGTGCCACAAACATTGCAATATACTTTGAATGAAAAATCTATATGATCACAATAGAAAATATGCTTAGACTAACAACCTAAATGATGACGAAATGGTAATGCAAACTAGGAAAGATGCTTAGAATAAAAAATCAATATTATTCTAAACAACCTAAATAATGAACCTTACCAAATAAACAATATCAAAATCTGATGAACAATATCATACCTATCCCATACAACAAATGATCCACTACTCAATTGTGCCTGAAGGGCCATCTCTTAACTTCAAAGTTTCAAGTAATGCTTCATGATCAGTACTACTAATTGTCCATAGTTCCTTTGTTTTTGGTCTAGCATGATGTCTCAGTAACTTAACATTTGTTGCTATAACAAGGTGCAAATACATGAGAATGGTTTTGTATTTCTCAAAGTTTTCAAATGCAGGTATGTCATTCTTTCTAATCATATATGTTCACAACCAAGTTCCAAAAACAACAATTGAACTTGTATGATCATAAGTTTTTTATCAACATCTAAATATACTTAGAATAACAAATCTATATTATACTAAACAACCTAAATGATGATGACATGGTAATGAAAAATAGAAAAGATGCTTAGAATAAAAAACCTATATTATTCTAAACAACCTAAATGATGATGAAATAGTAATGCAACCAAGTTCGAGAAACAACAACCAAACCTATAGGATACATGAACCCATCATCATTTTTCATCAGTTGTGTTAGCTTTTTCTTTCCTTGTACACATCATTCCAACCAATAGTTTGATCCCTCTTCATTCCCCTATGGTGTTACAACTGCATAGAAATGTCCTGGCTATACAAGATATAAAAGATGGTCGTAGTCAAGTGAACTTTCTATTTCATCTTCTAAAGAGGAGTGTGATAAAGATAAAGGGGTTAGGTATTGTGGAATCCATGTATGTACCCACTCACTTGACTTGTATTGATCCCAATCACACTAAATACAATTGTGACAAAAACAAGCCAACTCTCGTGTCCATATGGTCCATGCACCCACATATGAGCTTCAAAATGAATGCATCTTTGAAGAATCTCCAATTGTTTGACATTCCAATTTATCTCCCACTGTGCCCTCCTCAACCAACCAAAAGAACCTACACACTTGTGAATCAAGTGTCCCTCCTCGTGATAATGCATAAGTACACCAATCAACAATAGAACGCGTATCATTGAATGTTGCACCACCTCTTATCTTCATTTTTTCTTTAACCAAAGCTCTCTTTACACATGCACCTGAGCCATCATGTTCACCTTTTCCATTACTAGCTTCAAAAAAAATCCAAATATGTGATACATGTTAGAATTCAACATGCTCTGATACCATGTTGAGATTATGGATGCATAGGGTCCCTGAAGTTGCAGTCTTCAATAGAGGACCTTTTCTAGGAAAGATAATCAACCACACAAAAAGTGTTACAACTAGGCATGCACAATGGAGATTCTATATTGATCTACATTATGAGATTAGATTATTACAAATGTACAAATTCTTTGAATATATAGGCATAAGAGAGAACCTAAGATGCATGAGATGTTGCCATGTGTCATAATCTAACAACATGTGACAACATGTGAACTATCTAGAAAATTATTAAATGTTGAGATAAGTTCTAGAAGGACAACTTATTTTCTAGAAGGAATCTTATCCCTACAAACATGGAAGGAATTACCCCATTATTAAATGATTTATTAAAATGCAACCTAGGACTAAATGATATATGACCTAAGTTAATGGCATGCTAGTGTAATAATTAATTTAATTACACTAATAGTACACCCTCTCTATATGCATCATGCTCAACCAATAAAACATGCAAGCATTCTTGAATTGCCTTGTGCAATTGACCAAATCAGATGTTAACCAAAATTTACTGCAATACCTTTTCCTCTGATAACTCAAAAAGTTTTCAAAATAATGTTGTACAAACTCAAATGAATGATCTATCATCCTCATGTAAAAATGGGCTCCATGATTTATCTTCTTATCCTCTTCTATACTAATGTCTATATGTTATGTGGACAAAAATATCAATGAATAGAATTATAATA
>VDFB02000017.1:138173241-138380364 GCA_007258455.2 Sequoia sempervirens
ATAACTTGGCGAATACTTGCTTTGTTAGGTACGCCCTAACAAGGTTTCCGTATGTCAAGTGTGAACAAGAATACTCCTATCTGCTTGTTGAGTCAAAGTCCATCACACTAAGTACAACGCCATCCTAGTCCTTCATACCTTGATGCATCGTGCTTAGGCATGTTATCAAACAATAAAGTAAGTGATCCTTTGAAAATCCCAATCCTTGATAAGCAAATCATCCATCTATCATCATCATTTCTTATCATCATTTCTCATCATCATCTCTCATAATCATGGACTTGTTGGATCCTCTTGTCATCATCTCATTTCCGCGCTAACATAAACCAATGCATCCATCATGCACCCATCCATCCTGCATCCATCATGCATCCATCCTACATCCAGAAAACTGTCAGCATACCACATATCATCCATATCACACATCATAGGAAACATCGATCATTTCACATGCATTGCATTTGCATCATCATCATAATATAGATCTGTTAGTCTAAGCATTTCATAAATCATCCATTGCATAATCACAACATATCACATCATTCACATCATCAATCTCATCCATCTCATATCATATCATCATTTAAGTTGTTTGAATCAATATAGATTTGTTGATATAAGCATCTTGAAATCATCTTTGTCGTCATCATAACCATCCATTTGAACCTCTTTATCGAGATCGACCCTCCATCGGATCTTTTATTCGATCTCTCGAGGGAGGCAATCTGCAGTGTACTTCTTTTTAAAGCTGGGGCATATAGAAAATCATGAAATTTTTAATTTAGGTGCGGCAAGTTTATTCTTTGAACCAGCATACTTGATACTACATGAGGGCAAAATGTAGACACATCAAATTGACATAATGCATTCAACTAGGTCATAATCATCCATTCGGCAAATAAATCAAGTTCATTTATCAATCTCCTAAAGTCATCAGTTTAAATCAAATAAATCAAACTTGATCCTATCATCTCTTTGATTAAATAAATCAATCATTTATTTAATTAAATCTCATATCATCATTCATCACCCTTTGATTTGATTTAAATCCCTAAATCAAGTCAAAGTGGTCAAATCAGCCTAATCATCATCCTAGCTAATTAATCCTGATTAAATCTAATGCTAATCTCATCCCACTTGCATTCTCTAGATTTGGCCACTTGCACATGAAATTGCAATTAAATGATTTATCAAAATCTTTATTTTCAACTTGGCATAAAGGGAGAATATTCTCCAAGTTTGAATTTCCCCCCAAGTGGACATGTACACCAAACAGAACATTTATGAGGCCTTACATGTCTCTTACATGTCCCCTTCCAAAGTCAAACTCAGCATTCATTGCACAAATTTGAATTCAAATTTTCCCTCTCATGGGCACTCTTCCCAAATCTTGCACACATCAACTAATCACATGATGACAAGTGTACTCAACTCATTGGCTTGTTTTTGATCCCACATTGGTCCATCTTCAACACTTGGCATTTTGAAAATCTTTAAATGCAAGCTTCATCCTCAAGCAAATCCTCCACAACTTGATGCAAGGTCATTCTCTTTGAGAACTTATCTTGTCCATTTATCATCTCCATCATCTATAGCAATTTCATCATCTAAGCTTATCAATCAAGGATTGGGAAAGGGTCACTAGCACATGTCACACCAATCCAATATGAGATAGAGTTGGATTCTTGCTTCTTTATGCTTTCACTTAGTTTAGTTGATATTTTGTTGTTTGGATTGCATTATGAAGCATGATTCTATATTTCATATGGATTCTATATTTGATTTTGTTTGATTTAACAAAACTCATGTTTGTTTGTTTTTAAGCAAAATACGGATTTAGGGTCTACAGGCATGTCATCATCCAACCATCCAAATCTGTATTTCAACAATCCGACGCTCTCTTAGCAAGATCCTTTATCATCATATCATCAATATCCCCCCAACCCACCACCAGCCAACTCGGATCTAATGGAAATCAAAGCCGCTTTGAAAGACCTTCAAGTTGGGACCGGCAAACAATCATTCAAATTTGAAGACATATGCCCATATCCATTTGATCCCTCCATCTCATTAATCCCATTTCCTAAACATTTTGAAATACCAAAGTTTGAAAAATACAAGGGAAACAAAGACCCTAAGGCTCACTTGCAAAAATTTGACTCCCAATGTCAAGAAGTCATGTACAATGACAACTATCTCTTGCGCCTATTCCCATGAAGCCTAACAAGCCACGCCCTGGATTGGTTCATGACCCTCGAAAAAGGGTCCATAAAAACTTTTGTAGATCTCTCAGAAAAATTTGTATCCTACTTCTCTTTCAATTTGGAGGACACAGACACCTTAGATCTCCTCAAAGAGAAACAACGTGAGGGGGAAACCTTTACTAGCTACCTACAAAGGTGGCGTGCATTAGCAAGCCGAATGAAGACCCCTCTGAAAGAAAAAGACATGGTCACTCTTTTCGTAGAAAACTCTCACCCTGACATGGCTCATAATTTTAGGTTACATTGTGTCACCACTTTCGCAGAGATAGTAGAAAAGGGACCCATCCTTGAACGTGCCCTTATTACCAAGGGGCACATCAAAATACATAGCCATGATAAAGAGAGGTCATTTGGCGATAAACCACGATTCTGGAACAAGAACAAGAATGCAATGAATGACGGCGTGACAGACACTAAACACATCGAAGTGGCTAATGCATCCCAAAAACAACAATCGCCTATACCTAACACCATCTTTGTACTACAGGGGGCACCTCGTCCTCCCCAACAGTCTAATCAGAATAACCAAGGGAACACTAAATGCTAGTATTCTCAATTAGGAGAACCTCTAAGTGTCGTCTTCAATAGGCTGTTACAGATCAACTATCCCATCACATATCCTGTCACCAAGCCACTTGATGAATCCAAACCCAAGCCCACATGGTTTAAGGAAAATGAATATTGTGAGTTCCATAAAATCAAAGGACACTCTTTGAATAAATTTTAGGGTTTAAAAAACTATGTCCAAGATCTCATTGATCGAGGAGATATCAAGGTTGACCCCAGTCAAGCTTCATCATCCAATGCTCAATTGTAGATATATCAAAACGCCTTTCCAAGCCATAATCAAGGCTCAAGCACCTCCAACAGTAATCCTCAAAACAACAGCACAAATAACGTGAGCTATAAGAATGTACCCCTCAATTACAAGGGTATTATTCATTACATTGAGCAGGTAGAACCTCGTGTATCCATGATACATGTCAAAGCCAAGGATTCTCAGTGTGTTGTTACCACACGACGAGCCCGCATCACTGTCCCTGCAGCCTTTGCACCCGCCCAATCAACTCCTATAAGCTCTCAGTACAATATCCTTGATTACTTAGGAAGGACCCCTACACATATCTCCATTTTGGATTTACTTAAGTATTCCCCTATACATCAAGAAATCCTCAACAGAGCCCTACAAGAAACCCATGTACCTAATGACATTGATCCTACACAATTCCAAGCTTTAGTGGGACACTTGGCTTTATCTCATCAACTGCACTTCAGCCAAAACGATATGCAAACATCGATGTCAATCATAATCGCCCTTTATATATCGAAGTCGTAGTTGCTCATCATAAAATAAAAAGGGTCTTGGTAGATAATGGCTCTGCTCTCAATTTGTGTACTCTGAAATTCATAAAACAGGTGGGGTATACTCAAGCAGATTTAAGTAATCAGATTATCACAATAAAAGCCTATGATAATGCAGAATGAAATTCAGAGGGAATTATCAGTCTTCCTATCCAAGTGGGACCTTTGCTTCAATACACAACCTGTCATGTCCTTGATCTGGACTTGCCATATAATCTCCTCCTTGGATGTCCATGGCTCCATGCTATGCAAGTCGTCCCCTCCACATACCATCAGTGCCTAAAATTCCCAGTCAATGGACAAGAAGTCGCCATCTATGCTGATCCCCAACCATTTGAATATTTTCGCGCTTTAGAAGCATCATTTCCCCATTTACATTATTGTCCTGGGGTTGAAATGGGGGCATCCCAGTCATCATCCTCTAATCCACCCTCCACTGCGATAACCACTCCATCCTCCACTAATCCTATAGTCACCAAAGTCCAGATCATTGACAAAGGGTGTGGTGAATACGAAATGCATATTGCTCTTAATGTAGCAACCATGCCACCGTCACCACACGAGTATGGTCAACCTTCACATGCTACTCCAAAAGAAGACAAGACTGTCACCTTCAATGGTAAAAATATCCCTACCGCCACTTTTAGATCCCCAAGTTTCAAGATAGATGCACCAGAAGAGGACATAAGCCAATGGGTCTACCAAGAAGAGCCCAAACTAGAAACTCCTCTAAAGGAATATTTTCAGGAAAAATACCCTTGGCCAACAAAGTTTGTGGAAACACATAACTATCAAGGCAGGGGCCTAGATAAAGAAGAACAAGGGCGGTTGTAACCCATTGATATGTCAAAGTTACCAAAGAACATAGGCATTGGATATGACAGAAAATAGAAAATCCCTACAACATCGTCTAATACTTCTAATAGTGTCACCGTGGACAATGGCTCATTGGAAGACATACCGAGGAGGAATCCATCATACGTGCATACGATGACGTTGATCACATCGACCTATCATCCATGTTTGAATGTCTATTCATCTGCACTATTAGCCTATCCCTTTGTCACCCTGAGCTTATTGATTGGGACCTACGTAATAGTACACCTGTCAGTATGTCTATGGATACATATGTCAACCTTATGGGATTGGGGGAGGATGAACACTCCAGTCGCAAAAATAAGAATAAGAAAAGAAAAAAGTGGTCATCTAGTGAATTCCTCCCTAAGGCACTTCCTGACCTTGAAAGAGAAAATAAAGGACGCATCTGATGGCGAAAACCTTGAAAAGGCGTTGGAAGATGGAGATGTTCATCTTCCCCTTGTGGGAACTCAATTATTTTTCTGATCATTTATTCTAATTGAAGAGACTCAAGAAGTTAATCTGAGTACTGCGGAAAGTCCTAAAATCACCTATGTAGCTAAGTCACTCTCAGAGCAAGAGTATCCGGTCATCGTGCAGCTACTCCAAGAGGGAATCATTAACTTTGTTTGGTCATACTCAGACATGCTAGGCCTAGACCCCGCCTTAGTGGTTCATCATTTAGACGTTCGCCCAAATGCCAAGCCTGTCAAACAAAAGCTCCGCAAGATGCACCCGCAGGTCGCATTATTAGTCAAGAAGGAATTGGAGAAGTTACTAGAGGCAGGTTTTATCAGACCGATTGACTACTCTGAGTGGATCTCTAATATAGTACCAGTTGCCAAACTAAATGGAGACATTCGGGTCTGCACAGATTCAGGGATCTTAACAAAGTCTGCCTGAAAGATGACTTCCCTCTGCTTAACATTGACATGTTGGTCGACCTCACAGCAGGACATGAGATGCTATCCCTTATGGATGGCTTCTCCGGTTATAACCAGATTCAAATCGCACTAGAGGACCAACACAAGACCACTTTCACAACACCTTGGGGTACTTTCTATTACACTGTTGTGCCCTTTGGTCTCAAAAATGTAGGGGCAACATATCAGAGGGCAATGATGGTCATCTTCAATGACCTCATACATATCATCATGGAGGATTATGTCGACGACCTATTAGGAAAATCCAAGACACGAGCAGAACATCCTGCCATCCTGAAAAAGATATTTGAGCAGTTAGAGCATTAAAAATTATGGCTAAATCCCAAAAAGTGTCTTTGGAGTCATGTCAGCTAAGTTGTTGGGTTTCATAGTCTCTCACAGGGGCATTGAAGTTGATCCCGCCAAGGTAAAAGCTATCCTAGACATGCCACCTCCACGCAATCTAAAGCAGTTAAGAAGCCTCTAAGGGAAGATGCAATCCATCTATCAGTTCATAGCCAAGCTAGCAAATAAGTTTCAACCATTTACTCATCTTCTGAAGAAAGATTCCACCTTCTGATGGAACCAGTAGTGTCAAATGGGTTTTGATAAAATTAAATAATATTTAGCTCATCCACCGATCTTGATGCCGCCTATTCCAGGAAAACCCCTCCTACTCTACATCTCTGCTACTTCAGTTGCACTAGCGGCATTATTGGCACAACATGATGAGTCGTTCAAAGAAAGGGAAATCTACTATATTAGTCAAACATTGGTCGGCTATCAGTTAAATTACTCCCCCATGGAAAAATCCTGCTTTGCGCTAGTCTTCAGCACACAGAAACTCCGTCATTACATGCTCAGCCATCCAATCAAATTAATCGCTAAAATTGATCCCTTGAAGTATTTTTTATCTAGAACCACTCTGACTGGCCGCATGGCCAAATGGGTCATGCTCCTAAGTGAATTTGACATAGAGTATGTAGAGCGAAAAGCCATAAAGGGACAGGTTATAGCTGATCAATTGGCTGAGGCATCATTAGTAGATGCTTACCCTCTAGACACCAAATTTCCAGATGAAGAAGTCTACACAGTCACAAAAGCACCAATTTGGACACTATATTTTGATGGCTCATACACGCATAATGGATCAGGCGCAGGCATTTTATTAGTTACCCCTCAAGGTGACTACATTCCAAAATCATTCAGGATAGCATTCCCATGTACCAACAATATGGCAGAGTACGAAGCTCTCCTCACCGGCCTTAGAATTGCAAAGCAGTGGGACATAACTCATTTGAAAGTCTTTGGTGATTCTTTGCTAGTCATTAGGTAGGTTAATGATGAGTTCCTAACCAAAGACAATAAACTATTACCCTACAAGTGCATGGTGGATGATTTCAAGAAATATTTCACCTCTATACAATTTGAACAAATTCCAAGGTACACATTTCTAGCACGCCCGGTATTTCATAGAACTATGTTGCCCCTGCGCTTTCATGTAGGCAAGGCTGATCATTCAATCTGCCCCTGGGGCATTTTGGATCAACTTGTTTTGGTCCTCCGTCACTTTGTCTTCGCCAGTCCCTTTTCGCTTTTATCCATGGTCTTTTCATCGAACTACATTGCCCCTGCGCTTTCACGTAGGCAAGGTTGGTCATTTGATCCTCCCCCAGGGCATTTTTCTGTCGTGTCTTGTGTCCTTCATCATCGGTCACCATTGTCTTTTTTTCGCTTTATCCATGGTCTTTTTCATGAACTACGAGGGCTCTGTGCTTTCACATAGGCAAGGCTAATCTCTGATCAGCCCCCGAGCCCCTAGGTCTTTAGGTTGAGTCAGTCTCATGTCTTGTCTCCCTTGTGTCGTGTTGTCAAGCTATGCCCTTATCTAGCTAGTTCTTAACAAACAAGATCCATTTGTATCAGCAGATCCAATTGGTCCTGAATATCTTGTGTCATATCGATCATTTAGTTTGGTATCCATCATCTGTGGTCTTAACAAGATGCATCCTTTCTAATTGACCTCA
Organism: Sequoia sempervirens; assembly: GCA_007258455.2. NCBI lineage: Eukaryota > Viridiplantae > Streptophyta > Pinopsida > Cupressales > Cupressaceae > Sequoia > Sequoia sempervirens. Next base: position 138,180,676 of record VDFB02000017.1, read on the forward strand.
TCAATCCCATCCATCCCCTTGATCCTATGGCAAAAGACATTTGAAATTAAGTGTAATCTTTTGATACTTTTGGCTTTTGTTTATCATTTGAGCTCCCTATCATCACTTGTCAAGGCCGCCATGATCCATCATATTATGGCGTGTTTTGATTGGTCCACATAGAGGCATCTCTTGATCTGTTGTTTGATTGTGTCTTCTTGGTTGTCCCACGTAGTACCCACCAAGATCCTTGTGGTCTTGTGTTATGTTGAGGCATCCTTTTGTGTTTGTGGTTATCTCAATACCTAGCCCGACCAAGGTCTTCATGATTTTGGGGTGTTGGGATAGTCTTCTTTTCTGGTGTGTTTGTTCCGTGCATTAGACACTAATCTACCTCGATCCTCCATACCTTGGTGTATCGTGTCTTATGCTATAGCAAAAACCAGTGCTCCAAAGATGGAAAATTGTATTAGGATTACATTTCATAATCATGACCATTGCATTACATTCATCCTATGATTTTGGTTGTGCAAATATTTCTCCTCCATCCCCTATTCTTCTCAGGATACTAAAAGGTTTTTGATAGGTGCACACTCACACCATGTCCACATTCATCTTCCACTATCACCTAGGACCCTATTGACACTTATCATGACAAAATTACATTTTAGATCCATACATTTGCACACTATCTTAGGTTCATCCATAATATCGCCACCTGCAATATCAAATGTTAGGTCCACCATCAATACCATCATAATACATCCATTACATCCTACATCACACATGTTAGTCAAACATGCACATAACCACCATAAGCATATAAAACATAAGCATTTGTCACGTCATCATAAGCATATCCACATCTACCTTAAACATATACATCATATAACATAGGCATTCATCATACATGAGAACAAAAATCACCATTCATTACATCATGCATCACCACATGTTAGATCCATGCATACATCACCACCTGCATCACCACATGTCAGACTCATAATTCATCACATCTTGCATATGTAAAATGTTCACACAAAATCCATCCTACACATATACATACATGACAAATAAGCTAACTAGGCATCCATACATATAAATCATCATAGATACAACATGCACACGTCATATCACCATGTGTATATCTGCATTAATAAAATACATACACCCAATCATCCACATGAACATCTCATATCATAAACATGGTCATAAATAAACCAACACATCCATCCACATAAATAGGAAAAACCATATACACATGCATATAATCACCCATCACCAAAGGAAACATACTACATAGTGTCAATAAGAACTGTCCCATATCAAAGTAATATAATATGTGTCATATGTCCATCATACATATATCCATTGCATAATAAACTACAAAATCCAGAGATATAGAACATCTCTAATCTCTATCAATAAATCCTACATACTCCACCCTGCATCTGTCAAAAACTCAGTAACCTGTCACCTCCCGAATGAACTCCCCACATCTAATCTCTGTGGAGAATCAGGTCCTGCTCCCCTGCTTGGTGAAACCCCCGATGAATCACTGAAACCTCGGGTCTGTGTCACCAATGACTGAGACGGCGCTGGCATCTGAGGTGTCTGCCGGGTGTAACGGAATGCCCGCTGTGCTAGATCAGGAACTACATGATAATATGCAGCCATCCAAAATCTTGTCTCTCTCATGCTCTCCTCTCGCTCTGCAACCTGGACCCAAGCAGAATTTTTCTCCTAACGATACCTATCTCGATCCCTGGTAGTGGCTCTCCCCTCCTGCTCCCATGCCTCCTGAGCCAATCGGCTCTGTGCCAGCTCTACCTATAATCAATCCCTCATCTCCTCTGCAGCCGCTACCTGTGCCACCGCTGCATCTCTATCTCTCTCTACACCTTGTATATCTACTCCTGGCATCCCACCCTCACCCTAACCTGCCATTGCATGAGCCATCACCGCATCCCTCTTCGCCTGTAGAGTTTACATCCGTATCTCTGTTGCATCTCTCTCCCTCTCAACCACTTGTGCCCGAGCCACTGTTGCATCCCTATCCCTCTGAAGAGCCTATGCTCTCAGTTCTGTCGAATCCCGCTCTCTCCGGAGAGACGATACCTCTGCTACTGCCTCATGTCTCCTCCTCTGCAGTGCCTGTATCTCTACCTCTACCAATGCTCTCTCACTCTGAATTCGCACCTGCGCCACATCCCTCTCTGCCGCCATCGCCTGCACCTACACCTGTGCTACATCCCTCTCAGCCTGCATAATTCGTGCCTACTCCCTGGCCTCACCCTCCCTCTCCTACATCAACCCGATCTCTCCAACTGTCTGCTCAAGGCAATATACTCTGTCCTAAAGCTCATCCCAATCTTGTTGGAGATCTCCTGAATATTGACTAGTACCTCTTGTCCCCTGATCTGCCCCCTACTTTGTCCCCACCTCTAACTCCCTTTGGCCTGTAAAATCATGACCTCCGCCTACAATCTGTCATGATCCCACATCACAGTGGTCAACTCACCCTGCATCCTCTACAGCTCTGTCTGTGCCCTATCTCTCTCCTTCACCACTCCCCCTAGCTCGAACACAATGGCATCATAATCTATCAGTGCCTCTCGATGTACTCTGGCTAGCTCAGCCTGAAGAGACCTCACTCTTTGCTCCGCTATCTATAATCTCACCTCTGCTCCTCTCGCCTGTACAATGGGATCCTCCGGTACCACATAAGGAACCAATGCTAATGACTCTACCTCCATAATATCCCCCTCTGCCATATCCCTGTCTACATCCATAGCATCATCCTCCCCACCCACTTACTCTGTCTCATCCCCCCCGCCCTCCTACTCGTGTTGCTCCCCACGGTCCTCCACAATACAGCGAACCCGAAATCATCCCACCTGTCCCTGTCTCTCCACCACAAACCGACGTCGTGTCGACCTCCTCTCCTCCTCTGGTGCTGCTGTAACATCCTCATCCTCTCTGTCCTCCTGCTCCTGTCGATCCTCATGACTCTCTACAGTAGGACGAACCCGCAACCACCGTGGCTGACCATGTCGTCCTACCACAAACTGTCTCCTCCCCTCCTCTGATGCCTCCCTCACACCTACCACCTCCACATCCTCCTCATCCTCCCCATCATCCACATCCCTCACCTCCTCCACCCTCTGCCCCCCCTCGACTCTCTGTGGTTGTCCCCTCCCTTGCACTCTCCCCTGCTGTTGACCATCTCTCTAACCTCACCTCTAATGTCTCCTCCTCCTCCTCCCTGGTCTACTCGTCTGCTCTGTGTCATCCTCCTCAGGCTCCTCCCATCCCCTTGATCAACCACTACCACAGCCTCTCATCATTTCTCCCCTCTCTCCTCTCTCTCCGTACTCTCTGCTCATCCCCTGGTCTGAAACCCACTGCCCTCAAAATAGGTTGAACAGGAGTAATCCTATCCCATAACCTATTCTAGAACCACCTCCGGTATCTCTCGGTCACAAGCGGCACCTGCTCTCCTCCAACTCTCCCTAGATAAGGCGTCTATCCTACTGCCCTCCATGACGCCCTGGCTGTACTTGGTGCCACGCGGCCTCCCCATGGTATCTCTCTACTGTACCGCCAGAATAGGATAGGCATTGTCGGAATGTCCTGTATCACTCCAAACTGCCTCAACACTCTGTCTGGTTGATGCGACTCTACTATGCACGACACAGTCCCAATAATAAAACACCTACTCATAAAGTAACCCTCTTGTCTCCTCTATCAGTCCATCCCCAGAACTCGCGCAACCTATATGTCCACCACTCTATATCCCTCAGATATAGATCATCAAACGCTCTTCTCCACCCCTCCATATCTCCCTGCATCTCATACCGCAGAACCAAACCTCTCCCCTCCCCATACCTCCACGCCACAGGCTCACGATCATCCACTATCCCCGCCCTCACCACTACCGGCCTCGTCACTGCAATATGCTCCCAAGCCCAAATTTGCAGCAGCGTCATATGCGTCAAGCTCACTATCCTCCAATAATAGATACCGTGCATATCTCTGTATAGATGAGTCAATACACATGACCCCCATAAAAATGGCCCCTCCTGCCACTCGACAATGTGTCGGATCACATCCATATACCAAAAACTACATGTACGCCTACTCCGATCTGGAAATAGTATCACACTAATCAGACCGCACAGGAACAACGGTAAGGCTAGCACCCCCACTAACAAACACTAGTCCAAATCCAATTGACCCTTCACCTGGGGCAGCTCCTCGCATCCAAAAAATACTCTAATGGTCTCATGTAACTCTGCCCCTATAGACACCACCTCGCTCACTAACCGTTCAGCTATCGGCAGCCTCAGGATGCGCCACATGTCCTCCAAAGTAATGGTCATCTCTCCTGTAGGGAGATGAAACGTAGATGTCTTTGAGCTTCATCTATCTATCAACGCTGTCAACATCACCTAATGTGCTCTAACTACTACAAACTAAATACACTGTCCTAGACCCGCATGATCCAAGGCTGTCTGATCCTCCCCATTTATCACTGTTGTCATCGCTGCCATCACCTCTAATCATCGCTCATGTGTCTATATCTGATCCAAACTCTGCACACACAAAACTCTTCTAATTATTTCATTAATCTTTTTCTCATCTTTCTTTTCTTTCTTCTGCTTTTTTCCCATCTTTTTCCCCCCCCACCCGGGTAGCTCTGCCCTCTGTCTCAGGGGCTCCGCCCCCGGTGGCTCTGCCTCAGGCTGTTCTGCCCACTGTCGGGGCATATCTGCCCCCGGTCAGGGCAGTTCCACCCCGAGCGGCTCCACCCCTGGCGGCTCTGCCCGCTGTTGGGGCGGTTTCACCCCGGGTGGATCCGCCCACAAGCGGGGTGGTTGCGCCTTGGGCAGCTCTGCCAACCCTAGGTGGCTTCGCCCTCCTGCTGCGGTGGTTCCGCCCCGGGTGGGTCCACCCACCTACGAGGGCGGCCCCGCCCGCCTACTAGGGTGGCTCTGCCCCAAGCGGGTCCCCCGGCCTGCGGGGGCAACTCTGCCCCCGGTCAGTTCCGCCCTAGGGTGGGTTTGCCCGCCTGCGGGGGTGGCTCCGCCCGCGGCCAAGGCGGATCTGCCCTGGGCCGTGGCGGCAGCACCCAAGGCTGAGGCAGCTACGCCCCGCCCTTCTCCTTCTCCCCCCTATATTTTAACTTTTTTTTGACCTTTTTTTTAACATCTAATCCCGACCCATTTTTTTAATTATGCTAACGAACAAAACCCATGTTTTCAAATTTTTAAAACCTATCAAAAAATATGTTAAAAATGCGTAAATTCAATATATGGGTTTTGTTACCACTCACATGATGTGTGACCACGCCCTCATTGTATAATGCGTGCACCTCATCTGCCCGGTGCACAATCTCTGTATCGTTGTCTATCGGCATCGTCCCTCCTCAGTCGCTTTCTCTTCTCTACTCTCCTCCTCTCAATTGCTACAGTAAAAATGACTAAGGTAATTTTCAAAATTACCTTTTTAACCCTCTTCTTCTCAAAAGGTATTTTTGACCTTTTTTATCTTTTTCTTCCTCCAACTAATCCCTAACTTCCTGAGGCTGCCATTTGCAAACCGTGCGTCGGATCACATCCATTCAAAAACCAAAATTGTTTGGCTTTTCGAGCTCTATCCAATGGTGTCTTTCTTTTCTTCCTATTGAGACATTGTTTGGGGCCCCCTTTTTTCTCCCCCAACCGCCCTCTCGAGGGGGCATACCCTCCTGCTATTCCTCCATTCCTTCGGCTTAGTCATTGGGGCATCATCAACCTTTTCCATACTAGGGGCATCACCATTTCCTCCCTCATTTACATTTTATTTTTCTTTGAAACACTGTTATTCTAACAGTATTTTGAAGAGGGGCAAAATGTAGACATCTAAATTTAATTAATCCCATATGATTAAATTTACTCCCTTTTCATCTATCATATTAAATATTAATTTATTAAATTAATATTACACCTTTGTATCATATTTGTAAAGTATTTAATTTAATAACTAAATGCTTTATCTTTCACCTTCTTCCTCTCTAAATTAAATAAATACACCAATTTATTTAATTTGGTCATTTTTGACCCTTTTGATTTAAAATCAATTTAAAATTCTTTCATTTTCTCTCTCCTTGTCACATCCTCCATGATCTTGCCCTAATCTGAATTAATTTAATTAATTCATGATTATGATGTGCATCCTCTTAATCAAAGATTAATGTCACATCCTCCTACATTTGCCACTTGCCTCTAATCTTCCATTAATTATTCTAATCAAATATTTGCACAACCTTAACCAAGGTCATTAGCCATATTTAGCACCACCTTTTTAGTCAACCTTTGCATTTATCTCCTTTTAGCATTAACCCTCTTTTATATGTGAATTTTTAATTCACATTTATTTATCCTAGATTCCCCTCTTTTATATGTGAATTTTTAATTCACATTCTACCTTTCCAAAGCTTCTAGAACCTTGGACTTGTCACATCATCCACATGTGACCAAGTCCCACCTTTTTGGAGCCCACCTTTTATCCTTTAGACTCTCCTAAGAATGTGAATTTTTAATTTATTTCTCCTGCCACCTCTCCTTTTCCCATAGAGATTTTTGAGGAATTCCAAAATTCCTCAAGTGTCCCTTTCACTCTCACTTGGAGACAAGAAATTCCTTTTTGAGGAGATCTTCTCACTCCCCAAGGTACTTGGAAGGTACTTGTACCTTTTTGCCACCTCACTTACACCTCATCTCCTCCTAGCCACTTCACTGTCCACATGTCAAGATGTGAGGGCTTGTGAGTTCTCAACTCACCATAGCCCTTCATCTTGACCTTGTTGGATGAATCTCAACCATTGAATTCTCTAGAGAATTCAAATTCTTCTATATATACCCCCTCCTCAAGGGTATTTTCAACACTTTCACTTTGAGCAACCTTATGTTGCCAATTTGCATTCTCAAGCATTCACTATCATTTAGTCATCCACTTTAATCATTTTGCATAAGTTGATCTTGCATTTAGTCACTCAAAAAGCCATCTAAGGAGCACACAAAGTCATCCAAATCAAGGGCCAACCAAGGAGTCTTCAATAGCAAGGAAGGTATAATCATTTGCATCTTATTTCATCTATTTTCCTTGTTTTATCACTCTTTAGGCTAATCATTGAAGTGGTCTTAGTATTTTTCCACTTGCATTTTTAGTTATTTTGCACATTAAAATAGGATAAAATTCCAAGGTACATAGTTACCAATAGTTGGAATTCCTTTGCAACCATCAACAAGTTTATATAGTTCTTCTGTAGTTAGGAAAAGGGACCATGTGTTGGAATTGTTCCTTTATTCCAGTTTTGTATAAGTGCATCTAATGAATTAAGAAAGCAATTATTATATCATATGAAAACTCTCTTGAATTACTCTACAATTATCATATAAATCATTTATATGTACGAAACTAGTTTATTGTGCATTATATAGTTGTTTTTAGCAAGTAAACATTTGGTGTTGTTGCTAAAAAAATCCCACTAGAATAAAAGATGGCTGACAAATAGGGCAACTAGTAGAAGAACCAATCAAATCCAATCAACCAAGAGAAGACAATCTTACGAACTATTTGGTCTATTTGTGGGACATATTTATGAAAGAACGCATGGTCGAACGAAGACAGATTACTCAAGAAGAAGTCTATGGTAATCTAAGAGTGAGTGAAGAAGTAGATATACTCCTCAACCATCTATTAAGACTCCTTGCAAGACATTTTATAATACTCCAAAATCTACATGACAAATAGGACTATAAGCACATAGACAAAAAACAATGCAATGTTACAAGGATAGAATCAGACAAGAAGAAGAAGAACAACAAAACACAGATTGTTGTCGCACTCCCCATAGTTAATTAATGACCTTTTACCCAAATAAAAGAAGAAAAAGAACACAAATTAGTCAAGGAAGAGAAATTTTGTACAAAGGAGCCCATCTTGAGAAATAAGTAGAATTTTAAGTGTGAGCCAAAGTCCTAGTCGAGAAAATAAAAACCATAATATACTTGTTACAAGGAAACATACAAATAGCCAAACACCTACCACTACCAAATCAAAGCATGGGCTGATCTATTGAACCAAGTAGAAAAAACAAAACAACTCCCTTTGGACGAGGGAAGCTAGGAGATAGATTTCAAAAATTCCTTTAAAGATTGGGAAAAAGAAATGTATGAGAACAACTTTTGAGGCATCAAAGTGTTGCTAATTGAGGAAACCAAGCCAAAACTTCAAGGCTAAAAGAAATTGAAGGTAATATGAGTGTGGGGAACACTAAAACTGCTAATTGAATCAAAGATTCTCATGTGGTGGAGAGTGGGAGAGAAGCATTCAAATGTCCAAGTCAAGAATCTCGTGAGCAAGTTCCAAGCACTAAGGTTGTATCAGAAGAGAAATATGGAGACTACACCATCAAGCCCTATCATTGAGAGGAAACATTTTCCCAATTTTATAGATAATGGATTGAAGGATTAGTGAGGCATTGCAAGACCTGTGGAACAATCTAGGTAGCGAATGGCCAAGATGACAAAGTGTAACAACTATGGTTCTTTCCAACCATGTTAAAGGGTATAGCCATTGATAGGTATTAAAATTGAACTAAATTCTAGGAGCATGTGGGAAAGTTTGAAAAAAGCCTTTGAAGAATATTTTAAATTGTTATGGGATTATAATGAAATCGTTGTCAAAATATATAATACGGAACAAGGAAAACATGAAAATGCAAGGGCTTACAATCATAGGCTCAAAAAATTATTGGTAAAACTAGAAAGAAAACCTGCAAATGACTTGAAGAAGAGGAGATAGTTTATTGAAGGACTCATCCCATCATTAAGGAAAAAAATGAAGATAGTTCCACCTTCATTCTATATAGAAGCCAATAACAAGGCAATGGACATTGAGAATGAGGATATAATGCCCTCCCGAAGCAAAAATAAACAAGATGAAGATGATACTTTAGATGGGAGTAGTGATAGTGAAACTAGGATGGTACAAGCCTTAAGAAGGGACATGCTCAAGATGATGAAGGAATTAAAATTTGAAAAAGAAACCAACAAGGAGGAAATAAAACTTTGGTGTGTAGTGTACAAGAGAAAAGGTCAAATTAAAACATATTGTCCAAAGAAGTTATTTTGTGGCATCTGCTAGGTTTTGGGTCATTGAATAAAAGAGTCCCCATGCAATCTCAAGAGTAGGAGCACACAAGTTCTCTTCCCTCAAGGAGATTAGTCCTAGGTCAAATATGTCATTGAAGCCGCAAAAAAGTAATTCATCTCCAAGAGGCTACGACAATAGGAGGGATAACTATAATATTTTAGATAATAACAATAATAGTGATGGGAGTAGAAGTCAAATATAATATGACTCAAAAGAACATTTGATCATACAATGCTAACAATGTAATGAATGAGGGATTTTTGTAAGAGAATGTCAAAATAATAGTTAGAACAAAAGGGAGTTATTTTCTAAATGGTGTGGACTAGAAGATCATGAAGACACTAATTGATTGAAGAAAAAATCCAACATCAATATGATTGATGTAGGGAAAAAGGAAGAAGTATTTTCCATTTACCAAACACAAACTAAGAAGCATATATACCCAAACCCTCATACAAAAAAGGAAAGATTTTGGTAAACTAGAAAATAAGTAGAACAAGTTACATCAAGGGAATGAAGGTGCTCCAATGAATAGGAAAGTACTTCAACAAGGCTAGGATTGGAGAAGAATATTGCAAGACAAATACTAGAAACAACCATACCAATCAAGATGGTTGATCTATTGCAAATCATTCTAGAATTAAGGACAAAAATTGTAAAGGAAGAACAGACAATCCAAGAGAAGAATGCAAACATAATAATAGAGCCTCCTATACAGGGTGACCAGGTGATAGATCTTATGCTATTGATGGTGAACTTGGTGAAGAAACCAATATAGTGCATATAGAGGTTCTAAAAAAAAGTCTATTAAACACAATCATCGATGGAGGATCAAGAGTCAATATACACCCTAAAGATACCTAGAAAAGCCTCGACAAACCTATCATTTGGCCACCAACCTTCCAACTAGGAGGAAAAAATCAACAAGGAATAAAGGTATTGGGGGTTTTAATGGTCCCCAAAAGGTAATAATCAAGACCCAACAATTTTTTACTAAAATTTTTTGTCATTTCTTTGCACAAGAAATCCTATGATGCATTGTTGGATTGAGGATGACAAGTCACAACCAAATCCAATCATAATTGGAAAAAGAATAACTTGTCTAGATTGAAAATAGGGAAAGGAAATACATAATTGTTTTAAGCAAACAAGAAGTGAGCTAGAAAGTGGCTTCATCAAATTCAAACACAAATCCAAAATAAATATGGGGTGAAGAAGACAAGGGCCTTGTGGAGTTGAATTCCAAGGGTTTTCTAGACCTCCAACCTTGATTTGAGGATGAAACAAGTTCATTCTACAAATTGTTCCACCAGAAAATGGAAGATTACAAACTATTCCAACCTAAATGCAATATGATCAAAGTTGTGGAGAAGGCACAAGATGCAAAGTAGGTACAAGGTGAGCATTTGACACCACCAACTAATACACTGGACTGTCAAAATATATAGAATACAAATTTGGGAATGTAAAACTAGGTGACATGTCTGCATACAAATTTGAATGAGATAAGGACATAAAGTATGAGGAATCTAAAACCATGAATATAAACTTGAGAGGTGTTCAGTACTTCAAAAGTCATAATGGTTGGTGAAAAATGGAATTGTGTTGAAGGCCACAACATTCAAAATTTTCTTGGAGTATAAGGATGTCTTCACATGGGCATACAAAGACCTAAAAGGAGTACCACTAGAATTGTACATCCATGAATTCTTGTAGTACTTGTAGCACAACTGATAAGAAAAAGACCCTATAGGATGAATTGAAACTAAGTAGTAAAATTTCAAGAGGAAGTAAAGAAAATATTACAAGAATGAATCATATTCAAAGTAGAAACAAGTTACTGTGTGTCACCCATAGTTATATAATTGAAGAAATAATATGATAAAATAAGCATATGTGTAGATTTTTGAAGCCTCAATGTTATCACTATTAAGGACCCATTTCCAATGTTGTTCATAGATTATATTGTTGAAGAAGTAGCAAGATGAGATCTACTTCTTCATGTGGATGGATTCTCTAGGTAAAACCAGATAAGCATAGCCGAATAAGAAAAACTCAAGACCACCTTTGTGGTATAAGATGGAGCATATGCCTATGATAAAATGTCATTTAGCCTATGCAACATTCCAAAGAATATTCCTCCATATCTTCATAAAATGTTTATAAGAAATTTTAAGGCATGCTTGGATGATTAGTCAATCTATGGCAACCAAGAAACACATCTAAATTCCCTAGCAAGATGCATGGAATTGTGTTGATCAACATGCCTGGCCTTAAATCCAAAGAAATATCACTTCATGTTACCACAAGGAAAAATCCTCAAACATATTGCTTGTAATCCTGAATTGAAAATAAATCCCGACAAATAAGAGTAATCATGTAAATGGAAGCCTCAAAAGATATATCACAAGAGTAAGATTTTTTTTGGGCCATGTGGGCTACTATCATCAGTTTATCAAGGACTTTGTTCAAATCTCACATCTATTGAACATGCTCACAAGGAAAGGGGTGTCATTCACATGGTCAAAGGAGTAGAAAAAATATTTTAAAAATTCAAAAGCGCAACTTATTAGTTCTCCCATTCTAGCATACCTAGATTAGGATAAAGAATTCCAAGTACATGTGGAAGTGGATACATCTAATTTTTCTATTGGAGCTACACTAGCACAATTAGGGCCTCAAGGGCTTGATCACTTAGTCTTCTTTGCAATTCAATTATTATCAAGTTTATAATGCAACTATAGCACCACAAAGAGATAAGCTCCAAGTATGGTCTACTCAATGCAAAAAAATTGACACTATTGTTGGAAAAATCATTTACTTTCTATGTAAACCATCAGACACTAATGTACATGGTGAAAAAACCAATCACCCAAGGCCAAGTAAGTAGATGTTTTTTATTACTTCACAAAATTACTTTTACAATCATTTGTTGGCCAAGAAAGTTTCATGCCATCACAAAGCAACTCTCAATAATCAAGTCAAGAGAACCCTCAGAAGATGTAAATGAATATTTTTGTGATACTCACTTATTTCAGATAGCCACACTATCACCATGGAACAAGAACATAGGGGAATACCTTTCAACATCCTCATTCTCAAAGGATATGCCACTAGAAGAAAGAAGGGTCAAATATTCCTCAAGGTGAAAATTTATAGGTACATGTATTGTCCCTAAAGTAGTTGGAGACAGGGTGAACTCTGGAATAGAATGCTACTACTCTATCACTTTTACCAATTGTAGTCAACATAGAAAAATCCAAATAGATATAAAACATTTATGTCTTGAATATGAATCTTATTCAAACGTAATGGTATTCAATAAGTTATAATCATTTTTTTCATAGAATTATTGTAAATCCAAGATGTTGATGGAGGGCAACATGTCATCTCAAATATTCCATTGTAAGAGATCTATGAAGAAGATACTCCAAGTCCATAAACCAAGCAATGGTCTACAACATTTGACAATAACCAACGTTACCAAGGAAATGACTCTTTTAATGCCTTTGAAAACCCACCATTCTCACAAATGGTACACAATAGCTTTCTATTGTTCCCCAACCCGTAAGAGGAGAGATAATATCTTGATACATGATGTTTTCAGATTTTTACTCTCAAAACATAACCATAATTTCCTTTGTTTCTTAGGAATATTATGATTTAATAAGAACCAATAATATTATTTTTTTAGTTTACTATCATATGGCGTATGTATCAAATACATATAAGGATAGAAACTAATAATGCATACTAGATCTAGAGTAATAGAATATAACATAATAGAAACTCTATTCAAATAATCTTTCTTACAAATGAGGAGATTGTGAAAGACTATGCTAAGATAAAACACTTTCCATATCTATGATAATTAAATATAAAAGAGGCCAATGGTTGTCAATTAGCACCAAATTATTGGGAATCGCTACAATAGAAATTAATTCAAATCCAACAAGTTAACTAAGAAAATAGTTGGCTCCACAAAGTAACATAACATTATGAATTCATTTAATGCTAATTGCATCATCTCCCCTACAAAAGAAGATGGATTCCTATTTGAAAAAAATAATTTACTGAACATTAGGGCAAGAGATGCTCTTGGAGGTGCTTCAATTCTTGTTTAAATGGAAGAGGTTGCATGAGGAGTGGTAATTTTTACTATAATCTAGATTTTACATACTTATGTTCTACATTGCTAGAGGTAGTGTGTGGCAATATCTTCACACTCTCTAGAACTATTAACTATATAGACTACCTACTTAATTTGTGTCACACCTTCTCTTTCTTTTCTTGATGTTCAACCACTTTTGATTTTAGCTAAACTTCTTCATTTTTCAGATTTTTCCAACTTACCCTTCTATACTTAAGCAAGTTAGGTTTGCTAGGTAACTTGGGCCTAGAACCTCTCCCTTTGTTCCTCCACTTCCCTACAAAAATTAGCCAAAGACAAGGAGGTTTGGCCAACTTACTTTGAAATCTTTTTCTAAACCCACATTTCTATCTAGAGCATGAGGTAATAATGAAAAAAAATGGAATTTAATTGAATACAAGTCTACAAAGACTTTCCCATCTAAATAGCCAAAGGATGGAGGAACTCATACTATAAGCCAATATTTTGCATCTCTGGTGTCTATGTAACCATACTTGAGGAATGTTTGAATGAATTTCATATGACATTATTCTTCCACCAAATTCTTGATGTGCAATACCTCCTGTAAGACAAATGGAGATTGTGAATTATACATACTTTTGATAATATCCACCACACCAAGCATTGTGTATGTCATGAGTTCTAATCTCTAAATAAATTATTGTATTGTACCCAATGGATCAGTAGGATCTAGCCATGGAAACTACATAGAAATCAGTTCAATCTATCTCAAAGATGTACTCAATAGTTTAAAATGTGTAGATGATGTAATTTCTTCCTTTGTGTAGGATTGCTCAATGGCTTACAGGTTTTTCTCCACCTACATTACTTCTAGATTCTCTATCCTATGTGGAGCCTCTAGTGTACTGTGCATCGAGCTTATTGAAGGAATTTTCTATTGTATCAATAGGGTCCCCAAGCACATCTAGCCATTCAACTATATGGTTAGTGTTTCCAATAGGTGGAAGAATTGGCATGACAAAGTGAGAAGGCGGTGCAAGTACTTCCACCTCTATTTCTTCCTCCTCTTCACTCTCCTCTACATATGTGTTTGTCTCATCTTCTGATTTTGTCTTTTCCACTATATGTTTCCTTTTCTTTTTGGTCAAATGGGTGAGCCTTTTGGGTTTTATCTTGACCAAATAATTTAAACTCATCGATATTCATCTAAAGATGAATGGCCAAGAAGGTTCATATGAAGCATCTAGTTGCAATCTCCCATTTTTTATCCCTTCTACCTCTATGTATACAATGTCAAAGAATTACCTTGTGAAATTTTGGTTCATATAGAATCCTTTGGGTTTCATTGATAGAAACTTGTGGATTCCTAGGGACAAGAGTTCTCCCCAATTGTTTATTTCACCTTTAATAATCCCAATCATGTAGTCTAACCTCCAAACTGCAATGTTAAAGCCCATGTGACTCCCACCAATATTTTGTATATCAAGTCCATTATATAGCACCATTCTTCATTAGCCAAATATTTTTTCCCAACCCATAATTGCCCTATTCCTATTTAATTTTTTGATAGTCAAGTTCCCTTTGCACAATGTCTAGATGAGGAAATCATTTTCATCCTATGAAATGTTGATGTCAATTTTTTGAATTGAAGATCCCATACAAGGTACTCCAAAAACCTTTGAGAAATATTCAAGAGTGTAAGTGATTCTAATTTCATGGTCCATGTAGCTAATAAATGAGTGTTCTTCCCTGGCATAGCTAGAAATCATCAAAACAAGTAGGGTTTGAATTCCTTAATACTAAAATAAGGAATCTATACCATTTTTTCTACTTGTATTGTATTCAAGGAAACGTTCAACAAATATCCTTATGGATTAATTTACCACCACAAATTGCATTCATTGGTCATGAGGTTCTCCCAAATAAGTGTGTTGGGAACGTGTGTTGCTTTGTTGGGTGCAAAATTTTGTTTTCTTTTTCCTTTTTTTATTCCCTATACAATTATTTGTACCATCCTATTTGGTGGAGTGGGCTTTGAAGTTGGAATCATTTGACCATCTTTTTCTTGTGCCACATTTTCAAATTCCTTGTCTAATGCCATTCTCAAGATATTTAATCTTGGTGTGAATGATGAAGCTCCAACATGTAGATCTTTGTCTTTACCCACCATTACTGCACTAGAAAAACCAAAATTCACAACCACAATGTACTTACCAAATCCTTGGTTTGTTGGGTTACCTCTTCCTACACATGATCCATGAATTTTATAAGGCTTACCAAACCCTTGAATGGTTGTTGTGTTTTTTCAACTAGCTCTTCCTCTTGCGGAAAAAAAGGTTGGAATCCATATCTACTATTATTCATTATAAAGGTTGCCAACTATTTTATGTTAGAACAAAGCTATTGGGAACCACTACAATGAAACATGAACAATTAACCCAATGCTAACAAGTTAACTAGCAAAATTGTTGCCTTTATAAACTAGCAAAACATTATGAATTCATTTTATGCTAATTACAAATACATGCACTAAGAAAATAAAAATCTTTGAAGCCAACATAAAATGCATAGAAAGGGACCATATTTTATGTAGGTGTAGTGTAGAAAATTATCACCCTTAAAAAATTCACACTATGTTTTGGCCCCCCTAAATTATTGAGCCTAATTGACCCCCTCATGTCCTAAAAAATATGTATTTCAGAGGCCATTTGTATTGTTTTTCAATAAACTACAAGCATTGAATAAATGTAACCAATTGTTATTTTGCTCCTGAAACTCAATCTCCTAGAAATTTAGGCCAAGACCCATACACCCATGGGCATATGGGTCCCCTTTCCTAGCTAGTACCCAACTTTTAATGTGTTGTTAGAGGAATTTTAACATTCAAATTTCAAATGTTGGCTTTCGGTATCTAATTTTCAAGAAATTGGATAAATGCCTATAAAACCTAGTCTTTTCACCATTTGAAACTAGAAGTAAATTAGGAGAACTTATGATGAAGCATTATTATCAAGAGAAACATTTTCAATGATTTATTACATTAATTCAAGATCCAAGTATGATGTCAAAGTGAATGTGAGTTCATATTATCAAGTTATCATTGTTTTGTGAAGGCTAACCCTTGTTGTAGGTTTGCAAGACATTCAAGCATTCAAGAAAAGCAAGATCCAAATCCTTGAGGTGATGTGCATGAATTCAATCCTTCAAGCAAGCAACTAAAGGGTGGTGAGTTGTAGCATTTTATGATTTCATCATTCCTTCCTTTCAATAGTCATTTCTATCATTGGCATTGCCATTGTCGAAGTAGAAACACTTACATGGGTTTTGACTAAGGAAAGCCCCTCTATGGCACAACATTTTCCCTCTCTTTAAATGTGCAAGTTACAAGATTAAAGGAGATTGAAAGAAGGTTGAGGTTCTATTTTTCATTGTTGCAATTGTTGTCGTACCTCTTGTCAAGCCACAAAAACTCACCTACATAATTAACTAAAAATGTTCTGACAACTTTGCAAGCAAAAATGGAAGTCTCATACCTGCCACTAGGGGATGCCAAAAGTTGAGTGGGACACCCCTACAAGGACTCAGTACCCTTGGGAAAATAAATCCTCTTATGCACACTAAAATCAACTTTTTTGGGCAGGTATATATCACTTTGCACTTTCTAAATCCACTTGTAAACTGTTGTTTTGGTTTGTCAGTTGTTGGGATATTGCAATTTACATATTAGGGCACATAGTCTAATTAGGTTAATAATCCCAAATCATTTCTAATCCATTCCCATCCCAAAATTGATGGAGATCTAGGTCTAATTGGCTCACCTTCATGGTTGAAAGTCAATCTAATCACCTTGATGATCTACATCTTGATGTAACTTGGAAAAAGGCTCGTTACATCCTAGGTTATTTGCATTTAGGACCTAGGATCCCTTTTTCTATGTTTTATTTTGGTGAACCTAAAGTTTGACATTATAACCTTTGTGAAATTGGAAGTCTTGCAAACCCTAGATCTAGGTTTTACATTGTATTGTTTGCATTTCTCATTTAGGGTTTCATTCTTGCATCATAAAAGCATAAAAAATTTTAAAAAAATGCATCACATATTGCATCATAGCCTGCATTAGGGTTTATTTCATTCATTTAAGTCATATCTACATTCAAATTTGCATTCACTAAGTGATCAAAATCTGAAATTTTTCATTGCATGTAAATTGCATCTTTCATTTAGGTCAATATAAGTGAAAAATTGCATTGTTTTGTTTCAAATTTACATAAAATTATCATTTTCAGAATTTTGCATTATAGAATCAATCAATTGTCACAAGATTAGATCTATAAATTGCATTCAAAATTATCCTTTATTGTTGCATTCTTGCATTTTGAGGTACATTGTCTTAAATTGAGAAAAAATTGGAAAAGTATCAACTGTTCAACCTATTTGCAAACAAAGACAACAAAATTAAATAGAAACATAAATATTCATATTTTCAGTTTTATGAATCCTTGTTAGGGACTTAGACACCCTTGAGCATCCCTATCCTACTACAAGTGTCTCAAGAAAATTTGGCACAATTTTTTTTCTCTATATTATTAGTCTATTTCTACTTGCAACTATTTGCTTTGAAATTTTTAAAAGATGTTATGGTATGTGCAATAAAGATGTCATTTTGCTTGATTTGTTGTAAAATTGGGAAAAAAATTTGCATTTTAGTGTTGGAAATCATTAGATTTGTAGGAAAATTGCTTACACCTTCTAAATCATTGCATAATTTGGGTAGATTAGTTTTCATTTCTTGCACAAATTCAAAACCCTAGGTTGTTACAACACATTGCAAATCCATAAGGCAAGTAGAGACATGTTTCCTTTTCAAACATATGGTTTTCATAGGGTGACACATGGCTTGTATGATTGTAATCTCCCTACTTATGAGCATAATCTAAGGAAATGAAATGAAAACATTGATAATCATGTTAGTCACTCTCTCAATATCTCTCCCATTTGTGAGATTTTTTTGGTGCAAGAGTATGCAATCATGGACAATCATGTGTCCAATCATAGTTTTTCTTCTCTCGATACCTCTCCTACATGTGAATAAGGTACCTTGGTGTTAGAAGACCCAATCATTGAGTGTCATGAGAATCCTGTTTGTACCTCTCCCAATACTTCTACCACTTGGGAAGATATTATGGCACAAGAGAATAAAATCATTAACACATATCTTAATATCACTTTGCCTAATCTTCATTCATTCCCCAACATCTCTCCCACTTGTGATAATGATTTGGTGCAAGAGGATGCAATCATTGGAAATCATGACAATCATAGTTCTTCTTCTCTTGATACATCTCCTACTTGTGACGAATGTACCTTGGTGTTAGAAGATCCAATCATTGAACATCATGAGAATCTTGTTTGTTTCTCTCCCCTACCTCTCCTACTTGGGAAGATATCATTGTGCAAGAGGATGAAATAATTGATACATTTCTTTCAAAAGATAGAAATATGGTTTGCTTAGATCAAGACGATAAGGTGACCTTAGGTCCTCCCTCATTAGAAAATCATCAACAAGAGATGAAATCCATTGAGGTTATGAATGCACAATTGACCATTAGATCTCCCTTTATTGACCTTCTAGAACTCCTTTTGGACCTCTTAAGAATTCTTCAATTATTGGACCTCCTAAAACTCCTTTTGGAACTCCTAAGAGTCCTCTAATTATTGGACCTCCTAAAACTCCTTTTGGACCTCCTACAATTTCTCTAATTATTGGACCTCCTAAGTCACCTCTCATTATAGGACCTTCTAAACCTCATGGCCATAACCTAAGATTTGAAAAACAACTTACTAGTAATCATGTGTTGTAGTAACCAAGTTATCATAATGTAGCTCACACATATAATACTATAAAAATAAGCAACCAAGACAATCACGAGCCATTCCCTCATCAATACCATTCCCACAACTTGTTTTACCTAGTGCCCCTCATTTACCTCAACACAGTGGAAAGGAGTATGACCTTGTAGAACAACTTCGCAACACTCTTGCTAAGATCTCCCTTTGGGATTTGATTCAAACATCACCTACTTACCATGGAATGCTTCAAAATTATTTGTAGAAAGTTGTTGTCCCTTCTAGTGCACAACCAAATGATGTGGTATCTTTGATTGAGAATATGAATTCACCTAGTATGTACATTGTTTTTCATCAAAGTGAATTACCTCCTTTATAAACACAAAAACAATATGATCCTTTGATGATATTAGTTGTTATTAACAAGGTTGGTATTAGGTGTACCCTTGTTGACAATGGTTCATAACTTAATGTTTGTAGTATGAACCTTTTGGATACAATTGGAGTAGATAAGACTAAAAGTCAACTAGCTGATTTGTCTATTCATGGTTTTGACAATGTAGGAAAACAAATACTTGGTGTGATAACATTACCTATCAAATTCAGATTCGTTACTTTATGAATCCCTATCCATGTCATGCCCCAAGATATTTCATAAAACCTTCTCTTGGGTAGACCATGGATTCATGAAATGAATGTAGTGCCTTCAAGGCTTCATCATCTAATGAAATACACTTATAACAACAAGGTTTACATGATAAAAGTTTATCCAAAATCTAAAAATTGTTTACAAACTAAGGGAATGAAAATTCCTTTGAGAACATTGATACCAACTTCAAATGTGAAACCTTTACAAGTTGAGGACAAAGATGAGTGTTTTTCATCAGTGACAAAGTTGTTAAATGACGATTGGGAATTGTTAGATTTTACACCTATATTCATGGGGGAATACAAGATGATACAATCAAAATCAAAGAAAGAGAAAGAAGAAACAATGTTATCAATGCAACCTATCCCTGAATCATCAAAAACATCTAATTCCACAACTTCTAGCAAATAAGAAGATACAAATGAAACATTCACTTATAATGAAGATGATCATGAACAACCACCTTCTTAAAAAAAAATGAGCCATTTATGGAAAAGGTTATGAATTTTTGAAATAACTTAGCTATAATGGAAAAGGATGTGGTGTAAAAGAACAAGGTATTTGTGTCCCCATAGATCCTAACACACAAGAAACAACAAGAGGTCTTGGTTATTGTCCTTCACTAATTACAAATACATGCACTAAGAAAAATAAAAATCTTTTGAAGCCAACATAAAATGCATAGAAAGGGACCATATTTTATGTAGGTGTAGCATAGAAAATTTTCATCCTTAAAAATTTCACACTATGTTTTGGCCCCCTGAATTATTGAGCCTAATTGACCCCCTAATGTCCAAAAATTATGTATTCTAGAGCCCATTTGTACCATTTTTCAATAAATTGCAAGCACTAAATAAATGCAACCAATTGTTAGTTTGCTCTTGACACTCAATGTCTTGAAATTTTGGCTCAAGACCCATATGCCCATGGGAATATGGTTCCCCTTTCTTAGCTAGGACCCAACTTTTAGTATGTTGTTGGTGGTATCTTAACATTCAAATTCACATTTCAAATGTCGGCTTTCAAAATCTAATATTGGAGAAATTGGATAAATGCCTATAAATACCTAGTCTTTTCACTATTTGAATTTAGAAGGAAATTAGAAGAACATATGATAGAGCATTATTGTCAAGAGTATAATTTTCAATGATTTATTACAAAAACTCAAGATCCAAGCATCATGTCAAAGTGTATGTGAGTTCATATTATCAAATTATCATTGTTTTATGAAGGCTAACCCTTGTTGTAGGTCTTTAAAGCATTTAAGCATTCAAGCAAAGCAAGATCCAAGTCCTTGAGGTGATTTGCATGACTTCAATCCTTCAAGGAAGCCATTGAAGGGTGATGAGTTATAGAATTTTTTGGTTTCATCATTTCTTCCTTTCAATCATCATTTATATCATTGACATTGTCATTATGGAAGTGGAAACACTTACACAAGATTTGACTAAGGCAAGCCCCTATATGGCACAAAATTTTCCCTCTCTTTGAATGTGTAGGTTACAAGATTAAAGGAGATTGGAAGAAGCTTGAATATCCATTCTGCATTGTTGCGATTGTTGTCATACATCTTGTCAAGCCATAGAACTCACCTATAGAACTATCTAACACTGTTCCAACAAATTTGCAAGTAGAAAAAAAAGGCTTAGATTTTCCACTAGGGGACCCCAAAAGTTGAACAGGACACCCCTACAAGGACTCAGATGCCCTTGGCTAAATAATTGCTCTTATGCACACTAAAACAAATTTTTTTGGGTAGAAACATATTGATCTACTATTTTTGGATCCACCTGCAAACTATTGTTTTGGTTTGTCAGTTGTCGAGATCTTACAATTTACATATTAGGGCACAAAGTCTAATTAGGTTAATCATTCCAAATCATCTCCAATTCATTCCCATCCCCAAATTGATGGAGATCTAGGTCTGATTGGCTCACCTTCATGATTGAAAGTCAATCTAATCACCTTGTTGATCTACATCCTAATGTAACTTGGTAAAAAACCCCTTGCATCCTAGGTTATTTGCATTTAGGACCTAGGATCCATTTTTCTATGTTTTAGTAGGTCATATAAACTAGGCTACAAACATAAAAGAATGGAAGAACCATTGATTATTACCCTATAGAAAATATTAATAATCATCCTCTCCTTATCTCTTAGACAATAAGAAATAAATATTGGTCAGTGTATGAAATGTGCTTGTAACATGGGGTATACAATCAGGTTTCCACTAGTTTAAATGGTGCTCATGTGATCAACATGATTCCTAAAACCCCTTATGCCTTGGTATCCATTCTCATCTCATCCCCATCAACTCTACTCTCCATATATTTATTAACTACTTCCTTAATACTTGATCTCTAGAGCTTACACATTATATCTACCTATAAATAAATTTTAAAACATCATATATTCAATATAATCCACATGCTTCTTTACATAACATGGCATATTTAACAATTAAATCCATTATTAAATACATAATCTGAATTATAGCATTTTACACCATTAGTTTTTATTATTATTGTATCAAATAGTAGTATTGTTTCAACTTCCATATACAAATGAGAAAGAAGGAAGAACATACAAAATCAGTGGAAGGTTGGGTCAATTGGTCTTCAATGTAGGGTTTTTATATGGCAAAAAGTGCTAACAAAAGAAGCCACCATGCCTTCACGTCCACATATTTTACCATAGCCATATACTTGAGATTTAATTCCATGTAGAACATTTACCTAGATGTACTTATCACTAGAAGGTTGAGCTACTACATCATTATAGATATGATAAAAGGGGTATAAATTTTCTATATGATGAATGTGAAATAATTCCATGCAAGAGGAGAATCTAGATAAACATGAAAATAACTCAATAATAAAACATGCAACATCATCAATGTGGAAAAAGGATATGATATCATGAAGAATCAAAGAATAGGAACCACTAAATCATAAAAAAAATCCTTTTAATTCTTGTTATATGCATTTAGATAATTCCATGGGAGAATAATCCATGTTAAATGATCTAGAAATAACAAGAAATCAAAGGGTATATTAAAATTTGGTTATTATAATACATATTATAATTTGGTATATTACAACATCATAATTACTTGAATAACATTGAATAAAACATGTATATAAAAAAATTACATGTAATACAACAATAGAAATTGGCTTAATGTTGTGGATAAGTTGAAAATTAAGTTGGATGGATGGAAAGGGAAGTTGCTTAGTCAAGCTGGAAAACTTCAATTATTGAAAGCTTGTCTTCAAAATATCATGGTTTTCTACCTTTCTTTGTTTAAAATCCCTACTTATATGGTGAAAATAATTGAGCAAACACAAAAAAAAATTATGGTTGGGCATAGAGGATAAAGCTAGAATTTCTCTTATTTGCTAGGAAAAGGTTTGTAACCCTAAAAGGCAAGGTGGTCTAGGAATTAGAAAAATGCAATGGTTCAACAAAGCTCTTCTTGCGAAAGTGGGTTGAAACTTCATACATTGTAATAAAGAATAGCGAGCCATCTTTACAGCCAAATATCTTAAAAATTTGGACCATTTTTTCTTCTTGCATTCCCTGACATTCCCCATGATCCAGTTGTTTGGAACAACCTGCTAAAAACTGAAAATATTGTTAAACAAGGTTTATTTTAGAGAGCGGGTGATGGGAAGAAAGTCAATTTCTGGGATGACCCTTGGCTTGAGGGTTTGAACCTATCTTCTCTCCAAACTTTGGATAATATTAAAGAGTTTCCTATAAGAAATAGTGGAGAAAAGATCCATAATTATATTGATTGGAGTGGCCTAAAGCCTAAGTGGAAGAACTTTGGGGAAAATTTGACTGGAAGAAGAATTCTTAGGAGTGAAAGGTAGTAAAAGTGGCATGAAGATGCATAGTAGCTTGGGGAAATTATTGGAGAATGTCGATTCTTCTCTATCAATAAAGAAGGTGAATGCATCTAGGTGGCTAATCCCTCTGGCTCCTTCTCTATCAGATCAACCTACTCCCTTATTGATAACAGGAATGAGATCAAAAACTTTAATTGGTCTATAGTTTGGAACAATAGATTACTAGGTCTGTGCAAGATCATGGGGGTTCAAAAAGTGGCAAAGTGAAAATAGGCATTTTTAACTCACTCAAAAATGCAAAATTTTGCTTCAACTTTTTCTATGCTTGGGTAGAAAGTACATAGTGTCAAAGAAAATACCAGACAGAAACGGATATCCATTTTGAAATGGATATTTGTTTTGTTTAGGTCAGATTTTTAAATTTCATCGGGTCTGGGGCTGGCCACTTATTAAATATTATATAATATTTTATTATAATATATTAAATTTATTATATTATATGATTATATAATATTATATTATTATATAATATAATATTATAATATATTAATTATATTATTATATAATATAATATTATAATATATTAATTATATTATTATATTATTTTATATTATTTTATTCATAAAATGCAACAAAAGTTGCATGGATTATAGTGAAAACAGATAAATTTACATCGATTCAACCCAAAAAATTACTGGGTGAGGTCCAGTTTGCATGCTATGCTCCCCCAAAAAATGATACAACAGTACAAAAATTACCAAAATTTAGCTAACACGGGCAAGCATAACACCACACCAGTACTAACGATGGCTGCATGGCCCAAGAAAAAGTACATCCCTCCACCCCTAATCTTCAATCCCCTTCATCATAAAATTTGGTTGACTCCACCAACTCAGCAAAATCTTGACACCACTGGATACCCTCTACCTCATTTAGTCTTAGCCTTCAGAAAATAAAATTGTATCTAATGGTCACCTAGTGTCTATGACGACCCAGGTCATCCACATCTAGATTGAGGATGAAGGGGTGTCATTCAACCTCAACTCCTTGCAGGAAAATTTTATCAATATCATCTAGAAGGGGAATCCCAACACCTGGTTGAGCCACTCCTACTACATCCACATCATCAACCAGAATTGTTGCTTTAAACACCATCCTGAGTAGTAGCAAACATCAAAGCTTTGATAGGTTCAAGTCCATGAGTGAGGAAAGGAAATGTAAGGATATGTCTGAGTTTTCCCTTATTTGATTGCTCAAGAAGCAAAATTTCTTCCCGATCACCATCTGTACTGCTTTGAGACATAAGATGTCTTTGTTGAGGCAGATTTTCTTCAATCTTTGCTCAGTGATGAAGCGTAGAAAGGTTGATTGTTTCTTAGAGAACCTCAATCTAATCAAGGTATCCATCATTGAACTTGACTGCTATATTTTTTGATAGATATAGGCACTTTCCATTGAGTGTCTCGAACTGCCAGCTTTGCTTCATTAATATTCTTTGCATCCACCCCCAATATTGATTACTTCCATATGGCCTCTTGAAGGTGGAATTAAATCTCCCATGGATAGTTGTACTTAGTTCTCCAAATGTTTACTTAAGGAAACATTTGGTTGCAGACTATCATCATTATCAATATTTTCCAGCTCTTCTCCCATGTCAAATCCATGCAAACCAATACCAGCTGATCTTGTAAATGATCTCTTTAGCAACTGAATGAGGATTTTATTAATTTTTCATGTCCAATTATGTCAATATGCCTTGTGCGACTGATCTCCTCTCTACTCTAAAGTAGAGAGCGAATGCCCTTGTGTCATATTAGTCACCTCTCCTAACCTTGAGACTTGTTGTGAGCTTATGAATGGATTGCCCTACCGGAAAGATGATGTATTGGCCATCATCACCTCCTTCCTGTGAGAATTCCCATGTGCCCAATCTATCCATGAGAGGCACAAACTATTACACCCATTTGGCACATGGGAAACAACCTTATTCACCATTAACTCCTTCATTGGACAATGCTTTTGCCTCCCTATTTCCCTCCCTGTATATATGGTTTGCAGTAAAATTCTCAAATGTTTCCACCAGCTCAACTGCCTTGGTGAGGAGAGCACAAAGTTTCTAGTTGGGGGTATTGCCACTTCTGAGAGCATTGATGACCAATTTTGAATCCCCTCTAATTTTTATCCTAGCCAATCCTAATTCCTTGCAAAGATTCATCCCATGGATGACAACTAGAAATTTTGCTTCATTGTTTGTCCCTTCAGGAAACCTCTTAGTCGAGGATGAGATTGTTTTCCCTTGCCAATCCTTGATGATATGGCCCACTCCAAATGGGCCTATATTTCCTTTAGACACCCCATCGAATTTAGTTCATACCACCCTTGTGGTGGGGGAGACCAAACTACTAAGGCTCGAGCTTACACAATCCCAGTTCCACCACTCCCAACCCAAGTCGAGATTTGAAGGGAAGGCCAAGATGCATGCAATTTCACATCCCACTCTGAGAATATTTTATCTTTTTCCACTTTTTGATCCAATTTGGCATTCAATGTTTCAATCAAAACAACCTCAATTTTGTTGATGAGGGAGGCCAAGCAGATTCTCTTGCTCTAAAACAACTGCCTATTTCTTTCTTTCTACAACTTTGATACTACAATTGATGGACTGAGGATCCACACATCCCCAAACACCGATTTTATTTTCAAAGGTGGCCACAACTAGAACTAGCTGAGTATATCATATGGCATGGCACGAGCCCAACCTAACCTCGCACATAGCCAACTCCAACACTCTTGTGCATACGAGCAGCCCAGGAGAAGGTGGTTAGTTGACTCTTCATCATGTTCGCACATCACACATCTAGATGGACCTTGATATCTTAGGCAGTGAAACCTTTCGGCTATCAAAATTTTATTTTGTGATGTTTCCCATACAAAAATTTCTGCCTTAGGGAGACAAACATTGCTCCAACAAAGGTGAAGGGGAAAACTATCATCAATCCTACCTCTTTCTTTGTACAACATTTTGTATCCATATTTTACATTGTAGCTACCTATCTTAGACCCTACCCAAATCAGCATGTCACTACCATCTTGTAGAGTCAATGTTTTGTTTTGCAAAGCCTCAATGAGAAGCTCTACTTCTTTGAGTGGTATGTTCAGGCTAGAGAAATCTCTCCACTTCCAACCTAACACTCTATTGCTCTCATTTGGAACTATGTAATCCTTGAATCTATCACCCCACAGGTTTTTGAGTGCTTGTTTGACCTCTCCCACTTCGATCATACTATCCAAGCTTGGAAATCCAGCCCATGAGTCCTCCCAAAATAAAGCCTTACTACTATCCTGCACATCCCATTATTGATAGTCACAAATTACTAGCTTACATTTTTGCATGAAGTTCCATATCTAAGACCCAGCTGGAGGATTGGAAATTGTTAGAATGCCACCATTGTTGTCATCTTTTAGGTACTTGTGGTTTAGTATTTTTTCCCACTTGCTTTGTGGTTTGCAGTGCATTCGCCATATGAGTTTTTCTCCAAGTGCCTTGTTTTGCAAATCCAGGGGTTTGAAGCCTATCCCTCCATCTTCTTTGGTTTTGCACAATTTTTCCCAAGCAATTAGGGAAATTTTCCTCTTCTCATCATTACCTTGCCAAAAGAATTGCCTTTAATTTTTTCTCAGTTTGGAAGCACATTCGATTGGGATACACAAAATTGACATGAGGTAAATTGGAAGGGCAAATAGAACTGATTTTATCAATGTTATTCTTCTGGCCCAAGTAAGCCATCTTTCTTTCCATGAATTCAATTTTGCACTCGTTTTGAGATTGAGCGGTCCTAAAGACCAATCAACCTTGCTCCTTTTTCCAGTGGAATTCCTAAGTAGGTACATGGCAGTTCCCCTTTCTTGAAACCTAAAACCCTTAATATCTCTTGCACCTTTTGTTTTGATGTGTTGAAGAAGAAGATTTATGACTTCTTTCATTCACTACTTGGCCTAAAGCTTTGTCATACTTTATGAGAATTGTGTTTAGATATACTACCTCCTTTCTCTTGGCTGCTCCCATTAGTGTTGTGTTATCAGCAAATTGTTGATGAGAGACCACCTGTATTTCACTTGTGACCCTTATTCCTTCAATTTGAGAGGAGCTAATACCATGGGCTATTGTCCTTCCTAGAGCTTTCGCCATCAAAATGTATAGAAAGGGGGAGATTGGGTCTCCCTATCGTAACCCACTTGATACCTCAAAGAAGCCCTTAGGTGAGTCGTTTACAAGAACTGAAAATATCGGCATGGAGATACAATTGAAGATCCACTTTAGCCATCTCCTATTAAACCCAAAAGCCTCAAGGACTTTGATCAAAAATCTCCAGTCCACCATGTCATAGGATTTCTTTATATCCAATTTAATTATCATGTTGGCTTGTTTGTTATGTTGTACCGAGTGGATTTCCTCTTGTGCAATGATGATCCCATCCATGATTGCCCTACCCAACGCAAAACCTGTTTTCTCTTCAGCAATCACTAATGGAAGAATAAGCTTTAACATGTTTTCCATGGCCTTTGTCATAACCTTGTACATTGTGTTGTAGAGGGAAATTGGTCTATAATCATCCAATGAATTTGTGACCTCTTTATTGGGAACTAGGGCTATAAAGGTGTTATTCACTTCCTTAAGTAGACTACCTAAGTTTCATGAAGCTTCTATTGCATCCACCGGCTCATCGCCAACTAGACCCCAAAACCTTTGGAAGAAACTAGTTGGCAGACCATCCGAACCAGGGGCCTTGTCTGGGTGCAACTGGAAGATGGTTGTCTTTATTTCTTCCTTGGAGAATTTTTTATTAAGTATCTTATTTTAAGCCTCTATGACTAACTTTGGAATGCTCCTCAAAAGTTCTTATTGATGTTGCAGATTTGACCCTTCAATGTTGTTTAGCAAGTCATTAAAGAACCTAACCACTTCTTCAACTACTTCCCTTGGTTCCTCCACTATGGAGCCATCCATTCATCTTAGACTAGTGATCATGTTCACACTCCTTCACTACCTTGTGTTTTTGTGAAAAAAATTTGTGTTCTTGTCCCCCTCTTTGATCCAAACCTCTCTAGAATTTTATTTTCAAAAGGTTTCTTCTTTGGCCAAGATGTCTCCATACTTCCCTAGAAGCTCTTTTTCTTTGAGATAGCTTTGCTAGTTCATTTCATTCTTAATTATGTCCCCTTCCACACTTTGAAGATCCTCCTCTATGCTTTCCTTTGTTTCAAAGATGTTTTTGAAACAACTCCAGTTCCATTCTTTGATATTTTGTTTCAACCATTTCAATTTTGTTATCAAGCAATACATCTTTGATCTTGATACTTGGATCCCAGCCCACAATTCTTCCACTAGACCTGGGAAGCTTGGGTATTTTATGCCACATATTTTTAAATTTGAGGGGGGAGCAGGAAGGGCTCCAATCTTCTTGGATATCTAGATGTATTGGGAGGTGGTCTAAACCCGCACTAGGAGAAATGATTGCTTCAAATGTGTAAGGGAAATTGTCTAGGCCTCCCCAAAATAAGAACCTGTCCAGTTTCTTGGCTATCATACAAGGGCCCGCTCTCCTGTTTGTCCATGTGTAGATGCCATTTCTAAATTCTATATTCAGTAATTGGTTTCTTATGATCCATTCTCTGAAATCCTTTTGGGATTGATTTTCTCTTTGTATTCCTCCCATTTTGTCTTTGTCTTCCAATTCTATGTTGAAATCTCCCACTAATATGAAGTTCTTCCCTTGCATTTCCCTAAAAAACACTTCAATTTCTTGCCACATTATGCACTTTCTTATACACGAGTTGGGCCCATACACATCGATGGAGTTTGAAGTGGATACTTCATACCCAACAACATTTCCAACATGGTTTTTCTATAAGCATTTCTACCTGTACCGAACTAGGTTTCAAAAAAACTGCTAGGCCACTAGAGGCCTCACTTGCTTGGACACCTACACCATTCCACCCTACGATCTTCTTCTTAAGTGACTCAGGATCTTCCTTGCTTAGTTTTGTTTCCTGTGTTAAGACTATATCTTCCTTGGTCAAAGTGAATCTTCTTTTGACCAAGAATTGTTTGTTAGGGGAATTTAAGCCCCTAACATTCCAAGAAAGAAGCCTCATTGATGTGGTCATCTGGGAAGGGGGCCTCCCTTCCGTGTTTTCAGTAATGTATTGATATTTTTTTCCCTTCCGCATCCCCATTCATAGTTCTTAGTTCCTACAATGACTTCCTCCCTCTAGTCTTCTCTTTCCCACAGTTCAGTTTGGACTTTGTGGTTGATTGTTGTTTGATCCCTATTTTTCCTATGGAGGGAACTTCCTCTTGTTCTTCCTTAGATTCAGTTGCGGCCTCAAACATCAATTGTTGGTCCATTAGAAGAACAAGCCCATTGTATACTTCTTCTAAATCATACTCTGCAATGTCAAGGGGATTTACAATGTTCTAGATTTCCTTATTTTGATCTTTGTCTCCATCTCCCATGGCTAGCTGCAGAAAAATTTCATTGAAATCTTCCCTCATATTAGTGGTTTTGGTCTCCCACCATGGTCTTGTCTCTATATCATTTGGCTTGTTTAGAGAGGCTATGAAATCATCTTGATCAGTGTCTGAAACTTTCTTATTTCTTTCCTCATTCATCTCTTGTCCCGAGATGGCCATAATGTTGTCACTAGTATCCTTCTCCAATAACTTTGTCTCCTTCATTACGTTTCTTAGCTCTTCAAGGTAGGCCATGCTTGCTTTAGGATTATTTTTCTTTCCTTCCTCCATGCTTTGAGTATTTAGGGCAGTCTCAACCCCCACTACCTCCTCCCTTGTTAACTCCTTTGCAGTGTTGTCAACCATTGTGCATGCATGGTTTGAGGTTTGAGTGTGTCTCTTTCCAAACCATCCTACATTTAGGGCCAAATCAATTGCTTTACCTACTCCTTTCGAATAGCTAGCTATGTATTCTTTGCTCAGAATACACCTGTCTCCTCTTGTGTCAACTATAACCTTTTAGAGCCAATATCCTTTCTCAGTAAGGATTTCCAGATTGTCCAA
Source organism: Sequoia sempervirens (assembly GCA_007258455.2). Classification (NCBI taxonomy): domain Eukaryota; kingdom Viridiplantae; phylum Streptophyta; class Pinopsida; order Cupressales; family Cupressaceae; genus Sequoia; species Sequoia sempervirens. Next base: position 138,211,392 of record VDFB02000017.1, read on the forward strand.
AAATCTAAACTCAGATTTTTATGTCTACCAAAATTTTGGTTGTTCCTAATTTTCCAAGGAAAAATTCTTCTTCAAAGCCAATAAAGGTCCCTAGGGCTTCACTGATTTTCCCTAATGTTTCTTCACTCTAGTATTCTGGGGGTAAATTTTCTAGAGTAATCCAATGTGGGAAGTATTTCAGCTTATGTTGCTTAGGGTTAAAATTAGGCTCCCAATCTATTTTGTAAAAACAAAAAACCCTTAAAAAATAGTGGCTCCCCATACAATATTTTCTCTTTGATCCCCTGGTTTTCACACTCTAACAAAAGGAAATTCTTAGTTAAGATTTTGGCTCTTACCCGACCTTTGTAGTGGTTGACAAAATAATTTCCTAATTTGATGCATCGCTTCTAGTCCACTTCATGAATAGGCCACAATCCTTCAAGTAATCCCATCACGATTGCATATAGCTAGTTGAGATCTTCATTATTTTGCTTCCTCAATTTGGAGGGGAGTATGGATTTATGTTTTGGAGACTTTCCTTTGGGACCCATGTTTTGAATGCCTGGTTAGAGCCTTCTAATCCACTTCTCCTCCCAACATTGGCTTGAATCTAGTTTTTCCGTGGATCCCGGGCTAGATCAAACCTACCCCTCAGCTGATATGGAGGCCTCCCTAATTTTTTATTCCCTAACCACCCATACTGTCATGCTAGATATTGGCCTGGGTTCTGAGATAGGTTTTGGTTACCAAGTGTCTGAAATCTTGCATTCAAATATTTCCAGGGTGTTGGTAGAGGGATGCCACAAGATAGACCTAGAGCACGCTGAGTCATCCCAGTTTGTCTTGCTCTGCCTATTGCTACCTCGAATCCACTACCTTACCCTGAGATTGCTTTAGATGTAGGGACTCAAAGTATTTATGACTTACATTTAGTGAGTGATCATTTGGTCACACAGAGCCATCATGTTGTGTAGCCATTCAATGGTGCATCCCATCATGATGGTGATGCACCTGATACATCCCAACATGATGGTGGTGCACATGTTGCATCAGCTCTGATTGGTACACTATCATCAACTCTGACTAGTACACAATCCTCTTTGAAACATATTTGTGTGCCCCATTACTGCATGATGTGCAACAATTTATATTTGGGTCCTCTCCAACAATCCACTGAGGCTCCTATAAACACATCCAACTATGAGGTTCATGATATGTCGAATGTAAGAGTTGATAGAGCACAAAGTGGACCATTTGCAGGAGAGACATCAGCTGCCAAAGATAATGTGGGAGCACTGGTAAGACTTAAATTAATTTTATAGTGTGTTTTATCTAAATTCTTTAATATTTTATAAGAGATATTTGTACTAATATATGTTTATGTGTTGGAATATTTAACAGTTGTTGATAGAGGAGCAAATTTCCCAAGTTTATCAGGCTACACAATTAGCCATTTCATTTTCCCTAGAGAATCAGTATATTATATTATTTAAATTGTTATTTAGATGTTAATTTTTGAAATCTATTATGTTTAAATACATGTACTACATATATTTATAGTCTAATGTAATCTTGTCTTTTATGTAGCAACCTGGTTCTTGTATAACCATGTTGACTAAGCCTGGCCCATTTTATGAAGCTGCACAATAGGTATATATATATATTTTATTATTCTCGACATGATTATATGTGCATAATGTCATATATGTCAATCAACCTTGACCCACACCAAACTTGCTATATCACAATTGTTGTCATATATGCCATTCAACCTAATGCAATTAAGGTTTTGTATTTAGTAAGAATTTGTGCACATAAAGAAAGTGAGAGATGATGGTTAAGGTGGATTTGAAAAAATGATTTTTTTTATCCTAAGCATTGAAAACTCTATCAAACAAAGGGATCTTGTTTCCTAAGCGTTGAAATTGAAGCAAAACAACTAAAGACTAAAGTTAACTACTTACAAAAGGAATGAAAAGATAAGAGGATTTTATCGTCAATGAAAAGGAGGTTAGTCTACTCTAAAAATAGTTCCAACCTGTGTGGATGGGTACATTTATACTAGGCATGGTCCTATTTTGAACCCAAACATGCTGAAATAGTTAGAGCTACATTGGACCAAAGATATCCCTTAAGAGTCCAAAGTGCAAAAAGGCAGCAATCTTTGATGGGCTATTAATCAAAGATTGTGATGCTTAAAAAAAAAATTTCTAAGGCTACAGGATCATGTTGGGACCCTCTACAATAACCTCTCTCATTTTTTTCTATTTCAGAGGTATTTTTCTATGGTGATGACTTTTCCATTGAGGAAAAAGTTGTTAGCTACAAGTAGTGTAAAGTTGCAAAGTGGTACAACTCGTATGACCAAACATACTATTCCAACATGTCTATATGGGTATTTTTACTCTAGGAATGGTCCTCTTTTGCACCCAAACATGTTGAATCACTCTAAGTTACGTTCAACTGCCTTGATCCCTTAAGAGTCCAAAGTGCAAAAATGCAACAATCTTTGACAGGCTATTACTCAAAAATCGTGATGCTTACAGAATCTTCATCTGAGTCTATGGGATTGTGTTGGGACCCTCTATAATAACCTCTTTCATTTTTCACTATCTCGAAGGTTTTTTCTTGTGGTGATGAGTTTTTAGTTGAGGAAAAAGTTGTCAGATGCAAGCAGTGTAAAGTTGAAAAGTGGTGCAACTTTCGTTCTGCAACTCGTATGACCAAATGGATTGTTCCAACACATCTAGATGGGAATTTTTATGCTAGGAAAAATCATATTTTTCACCCAAACACTTTGAATCACTCTGAGCTACATTGGACTGATGATTTCCCTTAAGAATCCATAGTGCTAAAAGGCAACAATCTTTGACGGGCTATTACTCAGAAACCGTGATGCTTACAGATGCTTTGTCTAAGGCTATGGGATTGTTTTGGGACCCTCTACAATGAAATCTCTTGGTTTTTGCTATATCAGATGCATTTTCCTATGGTGAAGAGTTTTCAGTTGAGAAAAAAGTTGTCAAATGCAAGCAGTGTAAAGTTACAAAGAGGTGCAACTTTCATTTCACAACTCGTACAACCAAATTGATTGTTCCAACATGTTCGGATGGGTACATTTATGCTAGGAATGGTCTTATTTTTCACCCAAACATGCTGAATCACTCTGAGCTACATTGGACCGGCAATTTCCCTTAAAAGTCCAAAGTGCTAAAAGGCAGCAATCTTTGACGAGCTATTACTCAAAAACCATGATGCTTACAAAATCTTCATCTGAGGCTATAGGATCATGTTGGGACCCTCTATAATAACCTCTCTTTATTTTTACTATCTTGGAGGCATTTTCTCGTGGTGATGAATTTTTAGTTGAGGAAAAAGTTGTCAAATGCAAGCAATGTAAAGTTGCAAAGTGGTGCAACTTTCATTTTGCAACTCGTATGACCAAACGGACTATTCCAACATGTCTGAATGGGTACATTTATGTTATGAATGGTCCTATTTTTCACCCAAACATGCCAAATCACTCTGAGCTACATTGGATTGATGATTTCCCTTAAGAGTCCAAAGTGCTAAAAGGTAGCAATCTTTGATGAGTTATTACTTGGAAACTATGTTGCATAGAAAAATCCATCTGAGTCTATGGGATCATGTAGGGCCCCTCTACAATAACCTCTCTCAATTTTTGATATCTCTAAGGCATTTTCCCGTGGTGTCAAGTTTTTAGTTGATGGAAAAAGGGTTATATGGATGCAATGTAAAGGTGTAAAGGGGTTTAGGGTTTGTTCTGCTCCTTGTGAGTAAGTGAATTAGTGAATCATTTAATCAAATACATTTAATTCATGAACTACATACATGAATACAAAGTATGCGCATGAAAACACATAGGTCATAAAGTATACATTGGAATACTCATAAGTCACAAAGTATACACTTGAATACATGTAAAGTTTACACAATACACATGATATTATCATTCAAGAATTGCTATCAAATATAGGATTTTAAAAATTCCATGTAGGCATACAACAAACGACCATAATACATAGTCATTTCCCAGTAGGGGAAGGAAATAGATCACGCGTTGCCTTCACGGTCGACACACTCTTCCACAACAGTAGCATGTTGACATTTTAGAGTGAAACGCACCTGTACAAACCATCAAGGTAGCAGTTAAACTACATACAAGCATCATAAAAAATTTCAATAATAGGTCATAGAAAAGCAAATATAATGTCAAATTTACTAATATGTTGCATACCTCTGCCAAGGGATCAGAGATGGCTATTGTTATAGCAGCTCCATGAACCATTGTGCCACGAATATTGCTATATATTTTGAATGACAAATATATATGATCATAATAGAAAAGATGCTTAGATTAACAAATCTATATTATTCTGAACAACCTAAATGATGATGAAGTGGTAATGCAAACTAGAAAAGATGCTTAGAATAACAAATCTATATTATTCTAATTTGTCACATACCTTTTCCAAAGGATCAGAGCTGGCTATTGTTGCAGCAACTCTATGATCCATCGTGCCACGAACATCGTAATATACTTTGAATGAAAAATCTATATGATCACAATAGAAAAGATGCTTAGATTAACAAATATATATTATTCTAAACAACCTAAATGATGATGAAATTTGGTAATGCAGACTAGAAAAGATGCTTAGAATAAAAAACCTATATTATTCTAATTTGTTCCATACCTTTGCCAAAGGATTAGAGGTGGCTATTGTTGTAGCAGCTCCATGATCCATTGTGCCACAAACATTGCAATATACTTTGAATGAAAAATCTATATGATCACAATAGAAAATATGCTTAGACTAACAACCTAAATGATGATGAAATGGTAATGCAAACTAGGAAAGATGCTTAGAATAAAAAATCAATATTATTCTAAACAACCTAAATAATGAACCTTACCAGATAAACAATATCAAAATTTGATGAACAATATCAAACCTATCCCATACAACAAATGATCCACTACTCAATTGTGCCTGAAGGGCCATCTCTTAACTTCAAAGTTTCAAGTAATGCTTCATGATCAGTACTACTAATTGTCCATAGTTCCTTTGTTTTTGGTCTAGCATGATATCTCAATAACTTAACATTTGTTGCTATAACAAGGTACGAATACATGAGAATGGTTTTGTATTTCTCAAAGTTTTCAAATGTAGGTATTTCATTCTTTCTAATCATATATGTTCACAACCAAGTTCCAAAAACAACAACTAAACTTGTATGATCATAAGTTTTTTATCAACATCTAAATATACTTAGAATAACAAATCTATATTATACTAAACAACCTAAATGATGATGACATGGTAATGAAAAATAGAAAAGATGCTTAGAATAAAAAACCTATATTATTCTAAACAACCTAAATGATGATGAAATAGTAATGCAACCAAGTTCAAGAAACAACAACCAAACCTATAGGATACATGAACCCATCATCATTTTTCATCAGTTGTGTTAGCTTTTCTTTCCTTGTACAGATCGTGCCAACCAATAGTTTGATCCCTCTTCATTCCCCTATGGTGTTACAACTGCATAGAAATGTCCTGGCTATACAAGATATAAAAGATGGTCGTAGTCAAGTGAACTTTCTATTTCATCTTCTAAAGAGGAGTGTGATAAAGATAAAGGGGTTAGGTATTGTGGAATCCATGTATGTACCCACTCACTTGGCTCGCATTCATCCCAATCACACTAAATACAATTGTGACAAAAACAAGCCAACTCTCGTGTCCATATGGTCCATGCACCCACATATGAGCTTCAAAATGAATGCATCTTTGAAGAATCTCCAATTGTGTGACATTCCAATTTATCTCCCACTGTGCCCTCCTCAACCAACCAAAAGAACCTACACACTTGTGAATCAAGTGTCCCTCCTCGTGATAATGCATAAGTACACCAATCAACAATAGAACGCGTATCATTGAATGTTGCACCACCTCTTATCTTCATTTGTTCCTTAACCAAAGCTCTCTTTACACATGCACCTGAGCCATCATGCTCACCTTTTCCATTACTAGCTTCAAAAAAAATCCAAATATGTGGTACATGTTAGAATTCAACATGCTCTGATACCATGTTGAGATTATGGATGCATAGGGTCCCTGAAGTTGCAGTCTTCAATAGAGGACCTTTTCTAGGAAAGATAATCAACCACACAAAAAGTGTTGCAACTAGGCATGCACAATGGAGATTCTATATTGATCTACATTATGAGATTAGATTATTACAAATGTACAAAATTCTTTGAATATATAGGCATAAGAGAGAACCTAAGATGCATGAGATGTTGCCATGTGTCATAATCTAACAACATGTGACAACATGTGAACCCTATCTAGAAAATTATTAAATGTTGAGATAAGTTCTAGAAGGACAACTTATTTTCTAGAAGGAATCTTATCCCTACAAACATGGAAGGGGGAATTACCCCATTATTAAATGATTTATTAAAATGCAACCTAGGACTAAATGATATATGACCTAAGTTAACTTATGCTAGTGTAATAATTAATTTAATTACACTAATAGTACACCCCTCTCTATATGCATCATGCTCAACCAATAAAACATGCAAGCATTCTTGAATTGCCTTGTGCAATTATTTGACCAAATCAGATGTTAACCCATTGCAATACCTTTTTCCTACAATAACTCAAAAAAGTTTTCAAAATAATGTTGTACAAACTCAAATGAATGAGATCTATCATCACTCATGTAAAAATGGTACTCCATGATTATCTTCTTATCCTCTTCTATACTAATGTCTATATGTTATGTGGACAAAAATATCAATTTGAATAGAATTATAATATTGTTATTGTACTTCATTTTGTGGTTGCAATGTGTAATTTTCAGCAAAATCAACTATGGATACAATAGTTCCAATCAGGAAAGAGTCCTTACACATCTTGAATTGTCGATCCAACCACTGTAACCTATGGCTATGTCTTGCATACTTATAGAAAATATTTTTCTTAAAATCAAAAATAAAATCAACAATACTTACCTCTCTTGCAACCAGCTCACATCTAGAACCCTCACCTCTTCAATGTGTATTTGACTGTCTCAAACCTTTTTTTCTCAACAATCTTGTTACCAAAATCATGACCACAACCCTCATGAAAGCATGTTACAAACTTCGATAAACCACCACATTGCAAACATATTTCATTTAAACAATCATTTCTATCAATAAGCAACCATCATGTCTAATGCATAAAAATTGAATCTAAAAAGTCCCTAGATGACTTGGGAAGTTGCATTGCATGACACTCTTGCAACATTTCATCAATATGCATAGTAGAACGAATATGTCATAATAATTCATGATACATTGAAAAATCAACATGGTATTTACAACATGTATTACAAACATTAATAGGTACACAATAAAATGACTTGCAAGAATCAAAAGCCCTTTGTGAGATTTTCAAATTTGTATGTTCTTGACAAATTGTTTGTACAAATTATTTGGCTACATTCCAAGAAATGTTTAGGATGCGGTGTGTGATCTCGATTGCCAATTCATAACTTTAAAACATCCTTTACATTCGATGATACTCTAGAGTGAGAGTTCCAAAATTGTTCAATTCACATCTTTACATTATCAATTAGATTGTTATCAACATGTGGAAGCCTCCCACTAAAATCCCACGTATCATTTTGAAGAGGACTTCTAGTCTTCCTCTTCTTGATAGTGCTTTATTCAATGTTTTACGATTTAGATTTAAATCAATACAAGTTTGTCTCATTGAACGAGTCTTTCTCAAATGATGGATTACTAGTGAGGTTGTGATTACTCTAGAAACAACCCTTTTATATTTTACCTTACTAGTCTTTCCAATAGAGGTTAGAGGATTAAAAAGATTTTTTACAACAATACTATTTTTTTTAATTTTTTGGTGACACTAATCTTCAATTTTTTTAATAATGGTCTTATCTTGTAACACTTAAGTAATTGCAACAAAATTTGGCATTGTTTGGTTAATGTCTTATTAAAAAAGTATTCATTGAACATATTGGTAGCCCACAAATGAATTGTTCGTTGTGATCTTTTTCCTTGAAGATTATCTATTATGTTATCATCTATTTCAAGCAACCATTTAGGGGTTCTCGTGTAACTAGGTGTTACATAAGGTTCATTTTCAACATTTTCAATGTTATAAAAATTTTCATTTTCAAGTTCAATTTTATTAACATTTTCATTCTCACTATTTTCATTATTTTCAACATTTTCAATAACAATTTCATTTTCAAGAACATTTTCATTTTCAATAACAATTTCATTTTCAACATTTTCATTTTCAATAACAATTTCATTTTCAATAGCAAATATACATCTATCATGAAAAATGATGCATTTATGAAAATGACGAACCAAGTGAAGAAAGGCAAAGTAGGAGTTGAATGCGATAATTCCATTTTTGGAAAATCATGCGAAGAAATCTTAATCAATGTTTTGGCTGAGGTTGAAGAAGACATTAATATCCTGCATGACCAAGCACTCATATGCAGATTTTTCGTCCTTAGGGCAACCAGAGATGAAATCAAAAAATGGATTAGAGATGAATGGAAAATGGAAATTATAATAAAATTTCTGCCAAAACAATTCTTCTTGGTAGTTTTTACAGATGAGGTGGACAAGAAAAGAATCATTGATGGAGGCATATGGAAACTGAAGAATGCCCCCATGTATATCCAACCATGGTGCAAAAATTTTGATCCTTCCAATCTCCATCCTTTGAACAAACCTGTTTGGATTAGAATGTATAATCTGTCATTTGAATATTGGGCAGGAGGTTGTCTAGAGAAAATTGGCCAAACATTGGGTGCCCTAATCTGCGTAGACATGGACACAATCGAAGGTGATATGGGAAAATTTGTGTCTCCAAATTGTGCCCATCAAAAATATCTCAAAGGATCTAACCCTAATGGCCAATAACCAAAAATGGGTTTAGCAAATTGAGATCAAAGTGGACAAGTTTTACTACTCAAGATGTCAATCTAGGAAACATAATGATGTTTATTGCCCTCATAAACCAAAATCCAAAAATGTGTGGCGACCTATTGCTAAGCAACCAATAAGTCCACAGGACATATCAAACTTTGAACATTCAAAGGAAATACGATTGGCCCCTCCCCAACCTGTCTTGGCAATCAAGGTTGCCCCTAAACTTAAACATGTAGACCACGAATTGTCAGTGGTTGAGCCCGAAGAATTAGATGTGGAAGAGGAACATTCTAGGGATGAACTGGATATTATTGATGAAAGATTCATTTTGCAGACTGCTGCAAAGAAATTAGATTCAAAGCCTGAGAAGAGAAAAAGACATAAAGGGAGGAAATCTCTCAAAGAGCTTAGGGATCTTGGGGCTAAGGAGAAGAAATTCATCGGTATAACAAAAAACTTGGATAGTACCAAGGGGGTAATGCCTCCCTTGGGAAACAATGAAGATTCTATCATGGAACGTCAGGGGCCTTGGGGCTCCTAACAAGCGACGCTTGGTGAAGTGTCAATTGCAAATATTTAACGGTGATATGGTCTTTTTACAAGAAACTAAGTTGTCTTCTGTGGATGGAGATTGGTTCCTATCATATTGTAAAGGATGGAATGGTAGGTTTGAACAGGCCATTGGTTCAGTTGGTGGAATTGGCATATTGTGGAGACAGAAGGAGATCTCTGTAAACTTTTTGTAAGTGCATTCAAATTGGATGGTAGTAAAATAATTCTACATTTCTTTGAATATGGAATTTATTGGGGTCTGCATATACAGGCCTATCAAGTATGAAGGAAGACAAAGAACCTGGCTTTAGATACTGGACTTCATCAATCTTCAGGGGAATAGGAAATTGATTTTGGGTGGAGATTTTAATTTGATCCTGGATGTCTCAGAGAAGCTTGGAGGTAATAATCGGGTCAACCAAGGAATGATGGACTTTTAGAACTTTGTGCAAGACTTGGGATTAATGGATATCCATACTGAAAATGGTGTGTATACATGGAATAATCACAGAAGGGATTTCCTTAATATCTTTGAAAGACTGGATCATTTTCTTCTCTCCCCAAAATGGCTACAGGATAGTCTCTCTTTAAGGGAAAAACTAATTCCATGCTCTACTTAAGACCACTTTCCAATTGAACTGCATATTGGTGGAAATAATCATAACTTTAAGACATGCTTTAAATTCGAGAACATGTGGTGGAGAGATAGACACCTCATTTCATTACTAGAAACATGGTGGAAGGAGGCTAAATTTGGAGGATCGATTAGCTTCAAAATTAAAAAAAAACTAAATTATATCAAGGACAAACTCAAAGATTCGAATAAAAATGTCTTCAAGAATATTTTCTCAAAGAAACTTAAAATTGAGCAGGAGCTAGAAGCTCTTAATGATAAGATTATTCACAATGGCATGTTCAAAGAGGACTATGACAAGGAAAAGCAGCTTAAACAAGATTATTTTGAAATGCTCAAAAGAGAAGAGCTATACTGGTGGGACAAATCAAGGAAATCTTGGTTATAAGAGGGTGGTGCAAACACCAAATTCTTTCACACCACTACTAAGGAGCGAAGGGCCATAAATAAAATTGAAAAGATTGTCAACATGAATGGGGAGGAGATTTCTGTTTTGGAGATGGTTGGTAATACAATAGGGGAATACTTCAAAGGTGTATTGGGAAGTAACAATATCACATTCAATGCATATATGGACCTGAATCATATTCCATAGTTGATCATGGATGAGGACAACAAAATGCTTTGTGAATCTATGTCTCTAGAGGAAGTGGGATTTGCTCTCTTCCAATTGCAATCAGATAAAGCACCGGGCCCGGATAGATTCCCTATAAGATTCTTTCAAAACTACTGGCACTTTATGGGAAATGACTTTTGGAAGCTGGTAGATGACTTCATGAAGCACAAGAATTTTTTGAAAGATATAAACAACATTGTAATTGCTCTCATTCCGAAAAAAATATGCACATCTTTCAATGATCACCAACCATTATGCAATACAATTTACAAACTCATTGCAAAGGTCTTAGCAAATAGATTGAAGAAGGTATTACACACGATTGTATCAGAGGAACAATATGGATTCGTTCCTGGTAGAGAAATTGCAGATTGCATTATTCTGACTAATGAGGTTATTCATTCAATGAAATCTGAAATAATTAAAAGCATGATGATTAAACTAGACGTCTCGAAAGCTTATGATAGGGTTGCTTGGTAGTTCCTTTTGGCAGTTTGGAGAAAATTAGGTTCTATCAAAAATGGATTGAGCTTATTAAATTCTACATATCCACTACTTGTTTTTCAATCATTGTAAACAGTGCAATGTTTGGAATTTTTAGTGGAACAAATGGTTTATGACAGGGCAATCCACTTTCTCCTTCCTTGTTTTTCATTATGGCTAAGGCTCTGGGATGAGCAATCACATCTAGCAGATGTAGGGGTCTGTGGGAAGGAATCAATATTGCCAATGAAGTTATTACCCATGCTCAATTCACAGATGACACCACACTATTTGGCATGGCTACCATTAAAGAGGAAAAATATATCAAGCAAACAATAAACAAATATGAGCGGATGCCAGAGAAAATCATGAATATGGATAAATCCTCCATCTTTTTCTTCAACACTAAGCCCTATTTGTAGCAAAAAATCTCAAGAATATTTGGTATAAATATTGGTTCTCTACCGGCTAAAAACCTTGGGGCTCCCATTATCGATGGAATGTATAGAATTCATCACTGGGATAAAGTTGTGGAAAAATGCAGGAATAAGGTGGCTTCTTGGAAGACTCAGTGGTTGACTCTTGCTGGCAAAATAACCATGATTAAAGCAGTGCTTTCGGCTATGCCTATTTACAACATGTCATGCTTTCAGGAAACTCATAAGGTTGAGAAGGATTTTGAAGGCGTATTCAAGAGATTCTTGTGGGAAGGATCGAAGAACATTAAGAGGATTCCATTAATCGGATGGGATGAAGCATGCAAACGCAGGACTGAAGGTGGAGCGAGGCTAAGGAAAATAGGCAGACAAAACATGGCACTAGGGGCTAAGTTGACATGGAAGATGTACCGACACCCCCAAGGCCTATGGTGTAAGATATTTTAGAAGAAATACTTGGACGAAGACAGTCCAAACCTTATTCTAACAATTGAAAATGCCAATGGCAGTTCTATAGCATGGAGGTTTTTATGGGACGCAAGGAAATTAATTGTTAACCATTTAACTTGGCACATCAACAATGGTAGATCAGCGGACTTCTGGGCAGATTCCTGGAATGGACATGTTAGATTGGAAAGTATGGTCGACATTATGCCATATAAAGAGGTGTTGACAAGAAGTATTGGTAGGAAAGTTGCAAATTATATTATCAAAAATGATTCATGGGATGAAAATCTGTCATGGATTAATCTTTTAGAATATGGTGTGCCAATGGACATATGGAATAAATTAAAAGAAGAATTAAACATAAGGAGAATAATTCTAACAAGCAAAGATGATGAAATCATATGGTGTGGTGCCAAATCTGGGGAGTACTCAGTTAAAATGGGATACCTAATTTAGGAGAAGTTTGAGGAAAAGGGAGAATGGTCAAATAGATTATGTTGGGACCCTTGTGTATTGTCAAAATCTGATGCATTTCTATGGGTCACTCTTCACAAATGATTCTTAACTAATGATAGACTCAACACAATTGGTGTCATGGGTCTGTCCAGATGTATACTCTGTAGGAAAGATTCTGAGAATGCAAATCATCTATTTATGAACTGTGAGTTTGTTTCCTCATGTTGGGACTGGTTATTAAATGATCTTTCTAGGTATGGACCTAGGAAAGACTGTCTTCTAAAATTTCTAATAGGATGGCCACAAACATACAAAAGGTCGTTATGGGGATCTATTTGGATAATTGCACCTGCACAACTAATTTGGAATGTTTGGAAAGAGAGGAACAGGCGAATCTTCAAAAAAATTGAGATGTTTGTCAATGTGTGTTAGGGTTAGAGATGGCAGATATCTAACAATTAAATGCAGATTTAATTAATAAACAGAGAAACTAATACACACAGAGAATAAATCATAACATAAAAATATAACGTGGTTCACCCAATCTGGGCTACATCCACCAAACCCCAGCCATCCAATACTTTTATTATCCAGTGTAAAACCTATTACAATCTTGTGAATAATCGCGTTTTTCATCATACCGTAATACCCATTCGAACCCCTTTTTAACAAGCTTAGAAGCTTCTAGATTTTAGGTTCTACAAAATCAGATTTTTCCTTTTTTATTGATTTTTCCCTTTTTCGGTCATGACACGAAAAAGTAGGAGGAAAATTTTTCTTGGGGCCCGGCCCGGCCCCGGACCCCTATAAGGATAGGGGCCGGGGTGAATAGTATACCATGGGCTATACATTATAGCATGATCAGTTGCCACATACCAACAATCTCCCACTTGGAGACTGATCAGGCTCCATACCAACACAATCTCCCACTTGGAGATTGATCCTGGACGACACTGCTGCAATTACAACTCCCACTGGAAATAAGTACCTTGGACCCTGCTACTCTGTTATACTTGAATTCAACCTTGAAGGCCAATCAAAGCTAAAGAGGAGCTCAGCTTCTCCTTTGTCACCGCCTTTGTAAACATATCCGCTGGATTGACATCTGTATGGATCTTGTCCAGCTTAACCTGTCCATCCTCCAACACTGACTGAATGAAATGATATCTCAACTGGATGTGTTTTGTTTTAGAATGCAAAGCAAAATTCTTTGCAAGATGTATAGCACTTTGGCTCTATAAACAAGTAATTTCCAACCTGTTGTTTGCCCAACTCATCCATGAAAATTTGCAGCCATATCATCTCCTTTGCCGCCTCTGTTGCAGCAACATACTCTGCCTCTGTGGTGGATAAAGCAACAACCTTCTACAATTGAGAAATCCAACTCACTGTTGTCCCACCAACTGTAAATACATAACCTGTGGTACTCTGCCTGGTATCTATATCCCCTGCTAAATCTAAGTCCACATATCCTTTTAAATCAATATTAGAGCCTCCAAAACATAGACAATTATTGGATGTACCTCTCAAGTACCTGAGAATCCATTTTACTGTATTCCAATGCTCAACTCCGGGATGACTCAAATACCTGCTAACAACTCCTACAACATGTGCAATATCTAGTCTTGTGCATACCATGGCATACATAAAACTGCCTACAGCTGAAGCATATGGTACTTTGGACATTTTTTCTTCCTCCTCTTGTATCTTGGGACACATATCCTTAGTCAATTTAAAATGACTAGGCAAAGGTGTGCTGACAGCTTTTGCATTCTCCATATGAAATCTCTGCAACACCTTTTCAACATAATTAGCCTGAGATAAAAACAATTTTCTATTTTTCCTATCTCTACAAATTTTCATACCAAGGATTTGTTTTGCTGCCCCCAAATCCGTCATAGCAAAAGAATTTGCTAACATTGTTTTAATGACTTATGTGATCCATGTTAGACCCACTACAAACGTGTCATCAACATATAAACATAAAATAATGTAGTTGTCATTATCCAACCTCTTAAAATAAATACAATGGTCAATTACACCCGACTATAGCCTTGCTTAGCCATAAAACTATCAAATTTTAAGTACCATTGCCGAGGTGCTTGCTTCAAGCCATATAAGCTTTTCTTTAATCTGCACACTAGTTTCTCCTTACCTTTGACCTCAAATCCTTGTGGTTGTTCCATATATATTTCCTCTTCCAAATCACCATGGAGAAAGGTTGTTTTAACATCAAGCTGTTCTAAATGTAAATCTTCAGTAGCCACAATACTTAAAACAATATGAATAGAAGTCATTTTAACAACGGAGAAAAAATTTCATCAAAATCAATACCCTTTTTCTGTGCAAATCCCTTTACAACTAATCTGGCTTTAAATCTCTTCTTACCTCCATTCTCCTCTTTCAACCTATAAATTCATTTGTTTGGTAAAGCCTTTTTACCTGCAGGCAACTTGCATAATTCCCAAGTCTGGTTTTTCAGCAAGGAGTCCATTTCTTCTTCCATTCCATGCTCCCACTGAACCTTGGTATCCACCTGCATAGCTTCATCATAATATTCTAGTTCACTAGCATCAGTTAACAGAATAGTATACAAAGAGGGAGAGAATCTTTCTGGAGGTCTACTTATCCTTGAAGATCGTCTAACAGGAGTTTGTGGTATTTGTTGTTGCTGTTGTTGCCCAGCATGAGGAACCACTGAAACATCATTGTTTGGAAGATCATCCAACACTGCATAATCATTTTCTTTCTTCTCATGTTGCAACAATAGATCTTTGTACAATACTTTCTCATTGAATATGACATCCCTGCTTCTCACAATTTTTTGATTTTCAGAATCCCAAAGCCTATAACCAAATTCATCAATGTCATATCCAACAAATACACATTTCTTTTATTTTGGATCAAGCTTGGTTCTATTTTCAGAATCTACATGTGCAAATGCTTCACAACTGAAGGTTTTGAGAAAAGAATAATTCACCTTCTTACCTTTCCATGCTTCCTCTGGAATACCACAACCCAAAGGATTAGAGGGACCTCTATTAATTAAATAAAAAATAGTGTTTATAGTCTCTGCCCACAATTTTAAAGGTAGCCCAACATGAAATCTCATAGTTCGTGCACGCTCCATTATTGTTCTATTCATGCGTTCAACCACTCCATTTTCCTATGGAGTCCTTGGAACTATTTTCTGTCTACGAATACCATTAGAGGAACAATAATCTTCAAACTCTTTGCTGCAATACTCACCACCATTATCAGATCTGAGACATTTTATCCTTTTACCAGTCTCATTCTCAACCAAGCTTCTCCATTTTTTAAAAGTTTCAAATACATCAGATTTTTGCCTAAGGAAATAAATCCATACCTTTCTAGTTACATCATCAATGAATGTAACATAATACTGAGAGCCACTGAGAGAAGATACCTGAGTTGGTCCCCATACATCCGTATGCACAAGCTCCAATTTCTCATCTTTCTTTTGCTTCCCATCCTTGAGAAAACTTACTCTCTTTTGTTTTCCATACACACAACTTTCATAGAAATCCATACTAACACATTTTAGACCTGGTAAAACATTATTTGAATGAAGTACTTTCATACCTTTTGCACTCATATACCCAAGTCTATTTTGCCACAGTGTTGATTCAAAGTCCACAGCAACTGTATGATCTTCTACCTACTAAACTGTAGCAATTGTTCCTGAACATTGACCTTTCTCTGTAACAATTAAAGTAGAAGGAAAAGTATGACCTATACAAAGATATAAGGTGCCTACTTTCACACCTTTTGCTACCACTAAGGCACCCTTTGTGACCCTCCAATTTTTATCACTAAACGTAACAACACAACCTTTATCATCTAGTTGCCCTACTGAAATTAAATTTATGCTTAACTTTGGAACATGTCTTACCTCACATAGTAGCCAATGATTCCCATTCTGCAACTTAATCTTGATTCTTCCCTTTCCAACAATTTGACAGGGTTTGTTATCTCCTAAATAAACCAGCCCAAAATCTCCTTGGACATAATCAAGAAAATAACTTCTATGGGGGGTAACATGAAATGAAGCCCCTGAAACTAACACCCAAGAATCATCAACATTATTAAGGGAAAGAATCAAAGCATCCTCATCAAATTTATTACTTACCACATTTGCCTCTTTACTTCCTTTTTGTCTCCTTCTTTACTTTTCCGAGACTAGCAATCTTTCTTCAAATGACCTGGCTTACCACAGTACCAGTAATCCTTCTTGTTTCTAGATTGGGACCTTCTGTCCTTTGATTTTCCTCGTGACTTCCCATGATTTCTGGAATCGTTTCCTCTCTCCTTTGTTCTACCCCTGCTTTCTACATTCAAAACATTGCCTGATGTGGATGTTCCACCTGAGCTTTTCCTACGGATTTCCTCACTCAAAATAACACCAACAACATCATCAAACTTCAATGTATTCGAACCAGAAACAAAATTGCTAACAGCCATTACCAAGCTATTCCAGCTTTCAGGAAAAGAACACAGAATCAAAAGAGCCCTAACTTCTTCATCAAAGTTTACTTTTACAGAAGTTAATTGACTGGTGACGGTATTAAACTCATTCAAATGATCAGTAACTGACCCACCTTCTACCATTTTCATATTAAATAAACGCTTCATAAGAAATACCTTATTCAAAGCAGAAGGCTTTTCGTATAACTTCGCCAAGGTTTCCATCAACTCTTGAGTTGTCTTTGATGTTGTAATATTGAACGCCACCGATTGTGCTAGGCACAAACAAATACTGCCAAGATCCTTTCTATCCAAGATCTCCCAGTCCTCATCTGACATTGCTACGGGTTTCTTGGTTTTCCCTTCCAATGGCCGCCATAAATCCTTCTGATAGAGATAGTCCTCCATTTGCATCTTCCATAACTGATAGTTCTGCCTGTTAAACTTCTCAACCTTCTTACCCTTATCTGCCATTGCTCCCACTCAACCGTGAGACTCCCACTCAGCCGTGAGACCTTCCTACGGACAATAATCAAAACACAACCCGCTCTAATACAACTTGTTAGGGTTAGAGATGGCAGATATCTAACAATTAAATGCAGATTTAATTAATAAATAGAGAAACTAATACACACAGTGAATAAATCATAACACAAAAATTTAACATGGTTCACCCAATCCAGGCTACATCCACCAAACCGCAGCCATCCAATACTTTTATAATCCAGTGTAAAACCTATTACAATCTTGCGAATAATCCTATTTTTCATCATATTGTAATACCCATCCGAACCCCTTTTTAACAAGCTTAGAAGCTTCCAAATTTTAGGTTCTACAAAATCAAATTTTTCCTATTTCATTGATTTTTCACTTTTTCGGTCATGATGCGAAAAAGTAGGAGGAAATTTTTTCTCAGGGGCTGCCTCCCCCGAACCCCCGCCTGGGGCCTAGCCTAGCCCTAGACCCCGGCAAGGATAGGGGCCAGGGTGAATAGTATACCATGGGCTATACAATATAGCATGATCAGTCGCCACATACCAACAATGTGCTCATCAAAAGTATCAAAACAGAGATCATTGAATTGGCTAATGCAAAGGTCAAATACAAGAGGAAAACTAAATTCACTATATGGGATGAACAAATTCAACAAAATTGGACCAAGCTTACATGGCCTAATATCCCTAAAGAGAAATTTGAATGCCACACTACAAAATGGGAGTGTCCTATTGTAGGGAGATGGAAGCTCAATTTTAGTGGGGCTGCCAAAGACAACCTGGGTATAGCTGGGGCTGGCTGTATTATAAGGGATCCCATTGGAGCATGCACTGGTGCAGTTTCTAAAAACCTTGGATGTACGACTAATAATGAAGTTGAATTTGAAGCACTAATTACTGGACTACAATTATGTAGAGACATGGGCATAAAGAAGATTGACATCAAAGGTGATCCTCAACTAGTAATTTTGGCTATAATTAGAAGGAATACCCCCAATTGGAAACTTGGAAGATGGGTGGAGATGGCTAAAGACATACTATGAAAATTTGAAGACTACACTTTAAAGCACATATATCGAGAGGTAAACAGGGCAGCGAATGTTTTGGCAAGCCATGGTACAGAATGGAGCATTGAAATTATCAGAAGTAATAATATTGCAAACTGGCCAACTCTAACTGATGTATGCTTGGTTGATAATGGCAACATATAAAGATAACTCTTATGCTCATTTTGTTATGTTTTTTCATATTTTAGTAATATAGGGAGCTACCCCCATACTAGTAGCACTTACCTATCAAAAAAAAATACAATTTCATTTTCAATAACATTTTCAACAACATTTTTGTTTTCATTTTCAATGTTGTTCACATTTTCATTTTCAATTTCAATGTTGTTCACAAATTCATTTTCAATGTTGTTCACATTTTCGTTTTCAATTTCCACATTTTTAATTTCAATGTTTTCATTTTTATTTTCAATATGATGTTCAATATTTTCAAATTCTATTTAATCTTCACTTGAATTAACATTTAACAGTGCAAAAGAAGCTTGAATTTGAATATTTGTCATGCCTTATCTTCTTTCCCTATGACTTTCTCTATCTTTTTCTCTATATGCTTCAATTTGATCTGTTGTTAGTTTCCTGATACCTTTTCTCTTACGGTGACTACTGCTCCCCATTGCAAAAAAAAAAAATTTTTGTTTCCTTACTGTCCACTTCTCATTTATTCGTTATTGCTGCCATTGATTCTCTCTCTCTCTCCCTCCCCACTCCCTCCCTCCCTCCCCACTCGCCTCTCCCTCTCCCTCTCTCCCTCTTAGGTCTTTTCTCTCCCACTCTCCCTCTCTCTCTCTCCCACTCTCCCTCTCTTTCTCTTAGGTCTCTCTCTCCCTCCCACTATCCCTCTCTTCCTCTCAAGTCTTTCTCTCTCTCCCACTCTCCCTCTCTCCCTCTCTCCCTTTCAGGTCTCTCTCTCTCTCCCTCTCTTTAATATATAATGATTAAATATATATATTAAAGACCTGAGAGGGAGATATAGACACCAAAGGAAGAATATGTATTAAATATATTATATAATATATAATATATAGTATATATTAAATATATTATGATATATTTATATATAATACATTTATTATATATTCAAAATACATGGCAAACAGATATCCATTTTGTTGAGGATACTAAAACCTGAACCCTACCTCATTTTCACAACAATCCCAGTTGAGCAGTGAACTTCGACGTGATCCGGGTATGTGTTTGAATCCTTTTCTTTGCATATTTTTCTATTTTTTTGCTAATTACTGATTAATTTAGGTTTTTTTTGCATTCTTTGTAGTTTTGTTGATTTTTTTCATTTCAATATAAACCTACAAAAAAAATTGAAACCCTCATTAGTGGAAAACAAAAAGAACCATCAAACAAAAAATTGAACCTTCATTACCCCCTTTCTGCATTTATTTAAACTGTTTTACATTCTTCTCTATTTTTCCTTCTTCTTTATCACTTATTCTCATGTTTCTTAAATTCTTGCTTTGTTGCTTATTCTTAAGTTAGTATTTCTTTGCTAAACATTTTTTTTTAATTTTTTAATTCTTTTGAATCTCCTTAGCTCTCAAAATAGAAAGGACCCTTGTTGGAAGTATTGTGCTCTAAATTACCATTACTTAGTGAATCTAGATCCATAGTTAGTGTTGGCCAAAAAAACCTTTTCCTAATAGGCATAGGGAAATGGGAAAAGTTAATGGATAATAATCGATGGGCTATGCAAGAGGCTATCATATTGTATCATATTGTATGATAGCCTCCTACATAGCCCATCGATTATTACCCATTAACTTTTTGCATTTCCCTATGGCTGCTAGGACAAGTTTTGTTTAACTATTACTGACTATGTATCCAGATTCACCAAGTATTGGCAATTTGAAGCTTAACACTTCCACATTGCAGCAAGGTAAAAATTTAATGTATTTTTTAATGAGATTTCACATCACTTTAACAATTATTTATTTTTCATTTACATGCCTTAGACGTAAATGAGCTTTACACTTTTTTTTTCATTTGTATTCAATTAAGTCATTTATATTGGATGGTTTAAGGTGATTTTTAAACATGTATCTTACATTTTGAAATTATAAATTTAATGCAGGTTCACTTACATCTAAATCATGGATCAATTCAATAATGACGATGTTCGTAATCCACCTCCATGCCCTCCACCTCCACCTCCACCACTTGTATCTGATGGTGCTCACTTGTGAGAATAGATCGATGTGAATGTTAGATCCATTTAGGATCAAGTTAATGCTATTTAGACTGAAGAATGTATTCCACCATATTTTAGGCATTTTTCATCTACAATGCAAAATGTTATTAATGCTATTAGGTCCATTGATGTGGAGTTAGACGAGCATCAATGATAGCTACAGGAGAGGAGACAGTCACATTTTGAAAAGGAAAACACAAAGAAATGAAGAGATGCAACACTTTATTAAGACAATGATCTTATTGAACTTTATTGAATTTTGCAGCTCACACTGACAATGATCTTATTTTTATAAAGAATTTAACCTTGGATGGATATTTTATAAAGAATTTAGTTGGATGGATATTTTTAGTGTTGAATTTATGAAGATAATAGTATAATGACAAGACAAAATTTAGTAATAAATATTAAATTATAATCTATTAATTTAGTGTTTGTTCATATATAGTGTGCATATATAGTGTTTGTTCATTCATCATGGTTGAGTGATGTCTTATTTGTTGATCATGATTATTGTATAGATTTCACATGAACAATCTAATGAACATGTATCTTGTTGTCTTGTAATTGAAGGTTGCATCAAACCCCTATGGTGTACATAATGTTCTTGTTTATGTACCATCCATGGTTGAAAGATAATGATTCTTATTCATGATGATTTTATACATTTTACATGAAGGATCTAATGGCATGAATGTTGAATTGAGTTGCAATGATTTTGTTTGATGGTTACATCACTTCTTATTCTAGAGGGTCCCAACACGGGAAAACTCTCTCTCTCTCTCTCTCTCTCTCTCTCTCTCTCTCTCTCTCTCTCCCAGTCTCCTCTCTCCCACTCTCCCTCTCCCCGTCTCCCTCTCTCTCTCTCACCCACTCTCCCTCTCTCCCTCTTAGGTCTCCCCCCCTCTCTCTCTCTCTCCCTTGTTAATTGGTCACACATCAATAAATATATAATATATACTATGTATTAAATAAATTATATAATATATATTACATAATATTAATATAATATAATATTTAATATATATACTATACAAAATATATGTAGTATATAGTATATAGAATATAGAATATAATAATATATAATATAATACATAAAACATAATATATAATATATTAGTATATTAGTATATATTATGTATTATAAATAATTGTAATATCCCTTGAGAAATTTGACCTCAACTTATTGGTTTGATGCTCAAGGAATATTGTCAAACACTTGGCAAACCAAATTTGTACTTACTGCTTGAGACTTGTTTAAAGTTTTTTGTATTTTTGGATGCAATTTGTAATGCTAATATAACTTGAAAATATGAAGCGAGATGACTGAAATATATTGCAGCAACTATATGAAGCTTGACAATGCAAGAATATGACATGAAACATGCATCTATAACTTGTATTTAGACTTAATGTCAATGCAAAATATGTAGAAATAATAAAAGAAACCTAGAATATAACACTGGAATTGAAATGGAAAACTATGGGAGACACAAACAGAATTTTCTAGGATTTTATGAGCTCCCCAAGTGCAAACTCACCCCTTCACAAGGTGTTGCCCCTACTCAGAAAAGCAACCCTTAATACCAACTCGTGGAAGCCTGGAAATTCCTCTAATCTATGCCAAAAATTGTTTCCAAGCTTCAAGGGAAAGAGTGCTCCAGTATTCTTGAAGAATCAACTCCTCAAAGAAGTAGCATGAATAAATTCATCCTCTTCTAGTGTGCAGATCAACCTCTCTAAATAGACTATTGTAAGTAGCAATGATGATATGAGATGCAACAATAATCTCCAAGAGAAATCACCTCAATTTTGTACTCCACTATTGCCAAAATATTCTGAAAAATAATCTTCAATAATATCATCAAATCGAGCTCCACAAATTTGGCACAGTGAGAAGACTAAAATATCTCCTCCCAATTCACCCAGCTAGGATTGGTGTTGCACAATCGAAACTAGCACTCTAGAGTCTTCAAACACTCGAGCAAGCTAAGCATTCAACTTCAACTTTTTACCATGCAGGTAATGAGAAAATGAATTCCAAATCAAGTGTGTCCAAATGCTTAGCCAACAACTTCTTAAATAGATTTCTCAATGCCTTTTCAAGAAGCTTCTAGAAGAATATTATTTTATTTCTCAAGTGACTTTTATTATTTTATTATTTTATTTTTAAGTCACTTAAGTCACTTTATTATTAAATTAATTAAATACCAAGTTATCCCTTTTGATATATTATTTTATTGGAATAACTTAATAAATAATTAATTTAATAACACCTCCAATTTGGGGACATGATAGTCCTCCCTAGAGATTGCTTGCCCTCAAGCAATTTGCAACTACTAATCCAAATCAACTACCACATCGTCCGATCCCCAAATGTCAACTCATTTGTGCCTATCCACCATCCACCCAAATCCCAAGTGATCCTGAGAAAAACTCCAACCAACATCCACTGAATAAAGTTGAAGCCTCTGACATTATGAAGTCCTATCAATATGTGAGGCCAACTATCCAACAAGAAAACTTCTAGATTCCAAACCTATATATTTGCTCCACCATGTTGAATCCAAGTACTGCAATGATAATCTTCATGCATCCAAACTCTCCAAAAACAATCCTCACCTAGATCACATGAATAAAATGGAAGTCCATCATCCTCAACATTGATTGACTTCCGTTGTGCCACTCTGATACCCCCTAGAGTCTAATCGAGCCAAACCTCTAGCGAGAACAACTTTGAATCATCGCCTAAATTATGAAGTATGTCATGCTAGAGTGAATTCATACACCTCTTATTCAACCCATCTCTCTATCTCATCAATGTCATAGTCAAATCTTGTGCATGTGAGCTAAACACAAACTGACGAGAACACCTCAAGATGCAATCAAGGTGAAACTCCCCTAACTACGCTAATGGAAAACCTGAATGGTCAAGTATACTCCATCCTGTACTGGCATTATCAAAAGAAGACTCACAACTCAATGTAGCAATGTCATCAAGACCTTTCTCAGAAGACAACTGCAAGTGTCTCGACTCAATATTAGGAGTGAGAAGGATATCATAATGAATGCCATCTACTCCCTGAAAATAGGTTGAATCAACACTAACATCCAATGTGCAAGTCCTATAAGGAATCATCTCCTCCTGCATATTGGCGACCATAGATGACTGAGTCATTGTTGAACATGATGTACATCTAATCAAGCTTAGCTCTAAGCAAAGCTCATCAACATGACTCTCAAAATCTTGAAGATCCACTTGAGTACTCATCAAGGGATCCTTAGTGACCACTAGCCCATGAGAGAGCTAACCAACTTCCCTTTCTTTCCTCATCAAAGCATCTAATTATATCTTAACAAGGTTAAGAAGGTGGTCATGATGTAAAAAAGGTTCAAATAATTTCACTTCATTGTCCCCATACCTTCTTTGATAACCTGCCAATCATCTTGAGAAGACTTTGCTCCAATCCCCTTTTGTATTATCTCTAACTAAACTGCCCAAAGATGATCCTCAATCCATTTTTGCATCCTATCATGATGAGATCATGCTACAATAATCTCATCCTCATTCACCTTCAACTGATTCTCCAAGCTATGAAGACTTTCACGTTTACAAACAACTTCAGCCTCACATGAAGAAGCCTCAAATTGTTCTTGATTCTTCATGTTTGGAATCTTTACCATGTCCTTCAATTGAAAAATCTTATCAACCTCATCACCATCATTAGAAAAATGTGCATTTTCATATTCATCCCCTCTTTGAACAAAGAGTTTTCTAGCATTATCTATCCTTTTTTGCCTTGCTATGTTGATGAGATTGACCTTTTCTTTGACTTCTTGAAGATGTTGTCTTGCTTTGGCAACCACTAATTTAGCCTCTTTGTCTTTTTGCATCCCTTCTTCATTCATCTTCCATACCTCTTTACCATTTCCTTGTCAAAATATCCAAACTCAGTCCTCTTATGCTTGACATCTTCATGACTTTCAATTGGTGTAGGGTTTCCATCAATGGGTGATATCATATCATTGAATTTCTCATGATCAAAAGCTCCTATCTCATGAGAATGATGGGACATAATTTTGTTTTCCTTCAAACAAATCAGTAATGACATCATGCCATTGTATAGTGCCTCCTTTATCATGTGTAGCCAAAACACTAGTGGTTGCTCCACTAAGTAAATGATCAACTTTCCCATCCACCTTTATGTCTTCATGTAGCTGCTCTAATGTAATTGGTTTATCTTCAACCATCATGTGCTCTTCTTCAATCTTGAAGTCATTATGAAGTGTCATGTGCTCAACATATTTCTCTATTCAAATCTGATTTTTCTCTCCTTAGGATCAATTGTAGGCTAATCACCAACTACGAAAATTTCATCATAGAGGCTTCTAGATATTTCTCCTGTAGATACCTCATGTTTCTCCTTTTTTTTTTGTGAGGTTTACCATGACTCCATCAATTGCATTTTTCTTTTTTGTTGTGAGAGTATAATTTTCTACAATTCTTTCAAGGTGTCATCCATCCGTGGCTGCTCACATGTCTTTGGACTCCTTTCTTTCTTGTGATAATATTTCAAATCCTCCATATACTTGATGAATGGAAGGTTATTTTTGATCCATTATGGAAGTGAACAGTATTCTTAGACAACAATCTCTATTTCTTCTTTGGAAACCACGATTGACTAGCTAGCTTCCCACAACTAAAATTCAAACTTTGAATGACGCAATCAGGTTGGTAGAATCTTGGCTCTAATACCACTATAATATTTCTTGAGAAATTTGACCTCAACTTGTTGGTTTGATGCTCAAGAAATATTGTCAAACACTTGGAAAACCAAATATGTACTTGCTACTTGAGACTTGTTTGAAGTTTTTGTATTTTTAGATGCAATTTGTAATGTTGATATAACTTGAAAATATGGATTGAGATGACTGAAATAGATTGCAACAACTATATGAAGCTTGACAATGCAATAATATGACATGAAACATGCATCTATAACTTGTATTCAAACTTAATGTCAATGATGTAGAAATAATAAAAGAAACCTAGAATATAACACTGGAATTGAAGTGGAAAATTGTGGGAGACAAACAAAATTTTCTAGGATTTTATGAGCTCCCCAAGTGCAAAATCACCCCTTCACAATGTGCCACCCCTACTCAGAAAAGAAATCCTCAATACCAACTCATGACAACCTAGAAACTCCTCCAATCTATGCCAAAAATCATTGCCAAGCTTCAAGGGAAAGAGCACTCTAGTATTCTTGAAGAATCAACCCCTCAAAGAAGCAGCATGAATAAATTTGTCCTCTTCCAATGTGCAGATCGACCTCTCTAAATAGACTATTGTAAGCATCAATGATGATATGAGATGCAACAATAATCTCCAAGAGAAATCACCTCAATTCTTTACTCCACTATTGCCAAAATATTTTGAAAAATAATCTTCAATAATATTATCAAATCGAGCTCCACAAATTTGGCCCTTGGCCACTAAATTTGTCACAATGAGAAGACTAAAATATCTCCTCCAAATTCACCAAGCTAGGATTGGTGTTGCACAATCGAAACTGGAACTCTAGAGTCTTCAAACCCTCGAGCGAGCTAAGCAATAAGCTTCAACTTCTTACCACGTAGGTAATGAGAAAATGAATTCCAAATCAAGTGTGTCCAAATGTTTAGCCAACAACTTCTTAAATAGATTTCTCAATGCCTTTTCAAGAAGCTTCTAGAAGAATATTATTTTATTTCTTAAGTGACTTTTATTATTTTATTTTTAAGTCACTTAAGTCACTTTATTATTAAATTAATTAAATACCAAGTCATCCCTTTTGATATATTATTTTATTGGAATAATTTAATAAATAATTAATTTACTAACACCAATTCAGGGACATGGCAATAATACAAGTAATGGACAACCATTTTGAGACGGATATCCATTTTTTCTGATAAAATTAGTAGGCTTGGGATTTGGCTATGGATTTGGTTTGGGATTGCTTAACTTGGAAAGTCAACCCAAAAAACATGTTTAGAAAATTTTCTTAGTTTTCCTAAGTTCGCCCTTGTGGCTGACAACTTTTTTTTTAATCCGAATTTCATGAAACGAAAAGGGTTTATAGAAAAAATTGTCAACTTTCCACCAATATAAGTTATGCCTTATTTTGAATTTAATAAATAATTATTATTGATTTTCTACATACATTATGATTAAAGTCTTGATTGATAGGCTTATTGAAAAACTTATATAACTTTCAAACTACTTAACATTTTTTGAACCTACAAGATGCTTTGCATACTATAGGGTAAAAAAATTGAATTTCATAAATTTTTGACCAAGTTATGGTGGTCAGACACAGATGTTTTAATAATTATGAAATGTTCTAATAAAAAAATCATAACTAATTATTTACATGGAAAAAAATTACAAAAAAAAATCTGGCACATTCGGGAATGTGTCCTCTACTTATATTGAAAGATACAGAAAAATATATTATTTTTTCTTGTACTTAGGGTGGTCAGACATACACCTGCTTCTTATCTTTTTCCTAAAAATTTAGTACCACTACATTGAAATTTCAAATTTTCGCAAAATAAATTTACTTTTATCTAAAAAGGACTCTTAGCCTAGAAACTAAATTCAATTTTCTACAACTTTTTTTCTTACATATGTTTCAAATTATGTTAATAACCTATTCAATTTTTTATGTCAAGTTTCCTAACTCTATTTTTCTGAATTTTCATTGCCACTTAGAGGCCTAGTTTGGACCCCCATGATCCTGCACTGACTCTACTCGTAAAGATAAATTTCTTCTAGTGGGATACAATCCACAAAAAAATCATTTCCATATACAACCTAA
Source organism: Sequoia sempervirens (assembly GCA_007258455.2). NCBI lineage: Eukaryota > Viridiplantae > Streptophyta > Pinopsida > Cupressales > Cupressaceae > Sequoia > Sequoia sempervirens. The sequence continues at coordinate 138,239,103 of VDFB02000017.1, forward strand.
ACAAAATAAGCTTTCATATGGCTAATAGATGTACTTTGTGCTATAAGGAGGAAGAAACAATTGATCATATTCTCTTTCATTGTGACTTCTCTAGGGATGTATGAACTGAAGTGTCGCAAAACCATAATTTAGATTGGATCTTTCCTAAGACCATAAAAGACTTTATTATCTCTTGGCATATAAGTCCCCCTTTCTCTCATATTATTCTCCTTGAACTCTAGAAGCAAAACCTCCTTTTGTTTCTTGGGGTATCTAGAAAGAAAGAAATAATAGGATCTTTAGGGAGGCCTTTAAAAATAGCAAGGATGTTTTCTAAAATATCTAAATAACCTAAAGCATAATATCAATGCCTTGTGATTTGGAAATTCCAAGAATAGGCCCTCTTATCTTGAAATTAGGTTGAAAAAAAATTGGGGCATCACTCAAGATATTACTAAGATCAACTAGGGAAAAACCCTCTTAAGAAAAAGTGTTAAATGGAAACCACCTGATACGGATTGGATAAAACTAAATTCTGATTGTTTCTCAAAAGGAAATAGTGGTGAAGTTGTTGTTGTTGTTGGTGTTATTAGAGATGAGCAAGGGTTTCTAATTAAGGGGTTTGCTAAATACATTGGTAGAAAGACCAGTAATGAGGCTAAAGCTATTGTGGCCTGGTGGGGATTAAATAGAATGAAGGAAAAGGGCTACCACAATGTTGAGATCAAAGGTGAAATCTCTAACATGATAATTCAAGTTCTACAAGGGAATTCTCTCTCTCCACAGAGGATCAGAAACATGATGGATGAATGTAAAAGTATGATAAGGGGGTTCACTAATACCAAAATCAACCATATCTTCAGAGAAGGCAATTAGGTTGTTGATGCTTTATATAATGAAGGTTTGTATTGTAATGATTGGAATTATTAGATTTACTAGAGCTAATATCTTGTGATTAGTGAAAGAGAAGGTGTCTATTGATAAACAAAATTCAAATGTGTCCAATTATTCCAATGATTTGCCAATCATAATTTGAGTGGAAGGATGATGCAGCCTTTAGCTAGCATGATAGTTATTGGTTTGATAAGATGTTTGTCCTTTCAACAATGATGGCTCTCCTTTTTAGTGCTCAAAGTGGTTTTTGTTCCTTTCTCATGCTTGGTTCTTTAATTATGTATTCCAAAATATTTTTCTATATTTGTTTCTTTACTTCTCATATGTGTGTTTCTAAGCCGCGTGATTATGGTAAGATTGGTTTTAATAATCATTTGATTATGAGTGAAGTGGGGAGAATTAATTATAATTTTGGTCCTCTCGATGATATCAACTATGAAAAGCGGCGGTTGATGGGACTCCAAAACATCATCTTTTATGAAAGAAGGTGGTAGTGTTATATTATTGGTACTATGAATTCTTTTGTTACATGTTTCAAGTTTGGTAATAGTAATAGAAGTTATTCTAAATTCTATTATTGTTGCTTTGATAGCAACAAAACTACCAAGAGTAAGATGTGAGGCCCTCGTAAGAGAATTGAGCCTCAGTCCTGCGAGGCTATCATGCAAAATTTTGAGCTTTGGGAGCTCTTTGAAAAGGGGGTTGCTCCCCTTTTTTCAAATCCATGAAAGGGTATAACGATAAATTGGCATCTAAGTTTGTCAATTCATGGTAGTAGGGTTAGGTGACCATTGAGGGTGTTCGCTTCTAGGTTACTGACGACCTCATTGTGAATACTACTGGATTGAAGTGTGAGGGAGAGTATATTGAGAAGAAGAGCAACAACAACTATGATAGACTCATGGATTCTTTCCCACAAAAAAAGGTGAATATTGGTGAATATTTAGAATGGCTATAGCAGGGAGAGACTTACAACACCTTGGGGTATGATAATTCTTCACATAATGAATTATTTGACTTTAGAAGGGAATTTTCAGACCATTCATGGTTATCATTTTTTAATTTTGAATCATATCAAACATGGGTCAAATATTAACTTTCCTTTTTACCTTATGTCCTCTCTTCAAAAATGCATCTTGGATGGGCCTATCCTCCCCTTCACCAAGATTTAATCATGGCTCTATATAAGTATAGTCGTTATGTTACCCTTAAGAAAAACCCTTCAGATAGGCAAAACAGTGTTAAAATTCAATAAATTGAACCTTCCCTTTCACTTGTTAAAATTGCTAAGGGTGGCCTTAGCTATGGCCTCAAGCCTAGGGGTAAAAGGATTTTAAAATAAAAAAAGGTTTCCTTTGGGGATGATACCCATCCTCTTACTCTTAATGACCTTATCATATCCCCTAAAAAGAGAAAAGGGATTTTTTTTGGGTAGAAATTCCTCCCTATTATCTCCTGTTGATAAAACTCTAGACACCAATAGCGTGTATGTCCAATATTTCACCCCTATTAAAAGGAACCCCCCACGACCAATTATACTAAAAATGAAAAGAGAAAGCATTTCCCTACTATGGAGGAAGGAAGTCACATCAACATATATTATGCTGAATGGGAGAAAAACACCATGTTGCTACTGGAAAAAACACCTCATTGTCTTTGGGAAGCCCAAGATCTACTTGGCTGGCTAATTTTTTAGTTGTGGGCTCTTCTTTGGAATCTAAAGGTAAACAATTTTTTCCTCCTCAAATTTGGAGGTTGATTATTTTAAGGATGATTTCATCCCTCAATCCAAGGAGTTAGAGGATGAAATCCATAGTGAGGACTGGGTGGAGTTGCTACAAATAGAGGCTATGGAAGATCAGCTTGAGGAAACTGAGGTGGAATTGGGCAATGGTGATGAGAATGAGGATTTGCATGTCAAAGTAGAGGGTTATGTTGATAAGGAGGAAGATGATAATGAGGACCATGAAGTTGAGGATGAAGATATTGATGTTGATGAAGGCAACAAAGATGTAGATGATGATAACTAGGAGGAGGAAGAAGAGTTTCTTATTGATCCTCTTGAAAATGAGAATAAGGAGGTCGATAAGAATTACAGAGTTGAAAAAATGGGAAGGGAGAAGGATTTGTCTTCTCATATTAAATCTCAACTGGAGAACTTACAATATACTCTCAAGGAGATGAAAGCTAAGATTGTAACTAATAATGAAAAGAAAAATGGAAATTATGGCTATTTGTAGTCTCACTTCGGTCACCCATGGAATTATGTTGAAAGCATTCATGGAGACTGTGTTAGGAGATTCTAAAATCAATACATAGAAAAAAGAAACTTGGCAAAGATGAAGACCCTCAAGAGACTAAAGCCAACAGTAAAAAAGGAAACAAGGTCCAAACTAAAGATGACTAGGAGGTATCGTTGGAAACTCTGTAGAAGAATTGGAACCTGATTAATTAAGTTTCCCTTGGGTTTGTGGTGTTTTTTCCTTGGTTTTTGGTATTTTTGTCCCTTGATTGATTTTTTTTTCTTTTTGTTGTTCTTTCTTTGAAAGACATGTGCACCTTGTATTTTCATCTCTTGTCATGTGTGCCTCTATTTTGATTTTTGTTTGATGTTGTCTTAAACTCTTGGGTCAGGGCCCTTTCCCTACTTATTTTATAAAAAAAAATAGAAATATTTATGAAAACAATTGAAGATGTTCCCAACTATGCATGCACATAATCTAAAAAAGCTTCTCTTAAACTTGTTCAAGCATATATAATTCATAACAAATCTCCTGCCATAATTTGAAATGTAGAAAAAGATAGAACCATAGTAGATCATGTGAATTCTATTTAAAGTATGAGAACTTTTTAAAATAAAAATTAAATACAAGTTATTGAAGCATAAATTAAAATAATTTTTAAAATTTCTACAAGACAAATTGATTTAAATCTAGTAAAGGTCTTTAAGGTACACTTGAAAGGCCTATTCTAACCATTAGCTCTTCTAAAAATTTAAGAACCTTTTAAGTAAAATTAAATGAAATTTATTCAAGAACTTCATATTTATCATATTGAGCTATGTAATATATGTGTTATCTAGTAGACCTAACACACCTAGTATCTACTTTCAAGGAAATATTCCGCCATAGTGCTTGAGTCTAGTGAATACCTAAAATGATAGTTGTTATCCACATTTTTCAAATCACATCCACTAGTTCAACTCACTCTTCAACAAAATGCAATATCTTCTCATGGTCATCTCTATCTAGGCCCACTTAGGGTGTCCACATGTATATGGAACTAGATGATGAGATAGACTAGTATCAATTACTAAGTGACTATATTGATATACCATGTCGTGAGGTTGGTAATCCATAAAGTGAATCCCACTATGAATATTTTTTACTTGTTTGAGAAGTGTTACTTGCACTACAACTGAACTTGTGAGAAACAAAACTCCATCACTTGTCTCTAGTTTTGTTAAATTCATACTCTCTTATGTGGAATGTAATAAATAATAACTTACATCTTCTATGTTTCAAGTCTCTACAATGATTGCAAAAGCATCTCCGACACAACAAATGAAATGCAAGAAAAATAGAATAATTTTCCATGAATTATAATGTTTAAGAACCAAATTAATATTAAATTCTATCAACATATTAAACATTTCAAAAATGAAAGTTACGAGAATTCTACATGATAGATATGTACCTTTTTTAATCAATCCTAAAATATGGTCATAATCAGTTGAATAAAAGGAATGTCTTAAGAACTTTCTTCTTCATCTGCATCATATGCATCAATAAAAACTAGTGGCACCAAATTCCATTCACTAACATATCCACATTGTTGTTTCTTGCAATTCTCATAATCTCTCAACATGCAATCATAACAAAAACAAGAGTAATTCCTAGTGCACAATGTCCATGTTTAGCTATATGTACTAATGGCACAATGCAAAGATATTTTTTCTCTATCCTCTTATATATCCATGCATTTTTCTTCTATCCACAACTACAAATTTTATATATCTACATGTCAAACTCATAAATTACAATTATAGTTTTATCTTAAAATTATAAAACCATAATAACAATATTTTAAGCTAATCAAGCTATTTTAAAATAATTTACATACCTGATATCTCCCAAAACACTCTAGTTGGATGTGGGTTCCTCCTTGAAGATGTTCCATCCTCACATGTGAAGCTTTTCTTACACCATTTAACAACATTGTTACACCCATTTCATAGTTACTATGTTACTTTCACCTTCATGAGTGAATATGTTGATAAAAGCAAATTGTTACTTTAATATGTTTACTAGGTGAAAGAAATATTGAAATATGCATTAAGATGTTAATGCTTTAAAGGAATGACTATGTTTTATATTGATGAAATACGATGAAAAAATATGTATGCAATGTGAATATTCTAAATGCTTTGTCAATGCAAATATTTTATGATGCAAATGGATTTAATGTGAATGACTAACTACCTATGCAATGTTTTAAGTTGAATGTAGGAACATATTCAAGCCTCAGGTATGCGAGGGGGAGTACCACTCAAGAGAGGAGCTTGGTCTGGTAACCCTTAACAAGCCTAACTAAGCTTTCACAAACTCATTTCTAGTTGGGTTAAGTCGAGTCATTAGCCTAGGAAATGGAAAGTTACCTTTAATCTTGTTTGTGTGTGATTTAGAATAGGTTATGATCTTGTTTGAGAATGTTCATGATTAGGGTTATGTTATTGAGTCTCTTTATTGAGTTTGAGTTCTTCGTGTATTTATGTAAATCAACGATTATATATATAGAGAATGTATATGTGTGTGTGTGTGTGGGATCGATACTCATGCATAGTGAATGTTTACATGCATCTCTATACGAAAGTAGGAATACTTTTGCATACCCATGCATGGATACATCATATGCATATAATTACCAATTTGACATATATCACATACATATATATGTATGTATATATTCAAATTATATTTATCAATCAATGAAAATGTAATTATATGTATTATATATATGTATATGACAATGCGTGTTTATACATATATATACAAATATATATATTATCTTATAAAATTAAAAGTATTTATATAGTGTGAATATAAATATATATACTACTATATATATTATTATATATAAATATATAACTAATATATATATTATTATACATAAATATTGAAAAGCATTTCTATTACCAAGGAAACAAAGTGCTAATGTATAGCACTAAATTTTTAAAGCCATTTATCATATATTTTAACATGCTACATGGAATGGGTCTAAGTGCATTTATAAGTTAAAACTAGCAACAAAGATATGTTGCACATGGTCCTTAGCACATAGAATATCATATAGCACCTTGCATATAACTTAGCATATTATTATTGCATGTTACATAAACATGAGGTGCATATGTTACTTGGCACAACCTTTGGCACTTAGCAAATAGCACAATATATATGATTTAGAATGTGGTTGCTACGCCCTTAATACTAGTGTACATTGGGTTATGAATAGTCATCTTGTGAATATATTAACTCCTAATTAAGTCATGTTATCATTATTATATTATTATTTAGTTGTTTAGGTCAGCCTAGGGCTTATATAGTGTTATCTAAGTTAGCCTGGGAGATATCCTAGGCATAAATAGGTATATATAGGAGGTTGCGAGTCCTATTTCATCATCAAATTGTGAATTGTGTTCTCATTGCAGATATTTGGAGGTTTCCCCCCTCAAAGTGGCTTGTTATTCTCAATTATTATCAAGTATTTCTAGCATATTTCAAATCATCTTCTATTGTGCAAGTTATTTCATTACAAGTGGTATCAGAGCATGATCTTGGCACCATAGGGGCAAGGTTTCTTCTTAATATTGGAAGCAATTTTTGGGAGAGCATATCTTCCAGATTTTGGAAAAAACTTTTTTTATTTTTAAAGGGTTTTTGAAGACCACATTGAAGACGATACAGTCTAGATTTCAAAGGAATTGGAGCATAATTGAGTGAACTATTATAGAATTGGGGTTTCTACACAATTTATTTAGAAGCTACATATCTCTCACCACCTACAAAATTGGAGCCTAATTTTTATTGGGTTTTTGAAGAAATAATAGGGAAGAATATAGTCCAAAACTTGAAGAAATTGAAGAAAAAATACGTGAGTTATTGAAAAATTAGGGTTTTCAAGAAATTTTCTCTCAAGGCTGCAAATCTGCTACTTTCTTGGAGTTTTTTCTAGGTAAGTGGTATATTGACCCTAGTAAGTTACAGTGAAAGTTTTAGAGAATGTAAGTTTCATTTGTGTGATTTATTGCAAAATTATTGGTTTCCATCATGATGAGGCCTGCAACAAGGGGCAAAAAGAATGTTGTCACATTGGGGAAAACCCCTAATAATGGTGAGGTAACAATAGAGGATATTAATCCCAATAAGGAAATCAGTAAGGTCAAGGAAGATATTTCCTCAATGAAGATGGATATGTGTGACCTAAGAGGAGATATATTAGACATACAAAGCATGTTAAACACCTATATGAATGAACCAAGAAAGGAGTTCTCAAGAAACCAAGGTGAAACTTCTAGGTCAACTAATCTTGACCCAAATTTTAATACTCCTATAGGATCTACAAATTTGTTTCCAAAGTTGGATATGCACAAGTTCGATGGCAAGGATCCTCTAGCATGGAAAAACCAAATGGATATTTTTTTGAATTACATCAAGTCCCAAATGGACAAAAGGTCATGATGGCTTCCCTATATCTAGAACTAGATCAATTCATTTGGTATTGTTGGCTTTGTACTCATTGAAGGAAAAAAGGTCTTACTGTCTCATGGTCAATTTTTATAGAGGAACTCCAAGCACAATATAGCAATAGTGTGACATACAACTTCTTCAGCCAGCTTGCTAAACTTCAACAAACAGGATCAGTTAAGGAGTATATTCAATAATTCCAAAATATATCCTTAAGAGTGGATACAATTACATAGGATAATTTGAATGATTTATTCTTGGTTGGTCTCAAGGATCACATTCATCATGAGGTACACATGTTTAGTCCTAGCTCTATCAATGATTTTTTTATCTTAGCACGTAGGGTAGAGGAGAAGCATTTGATTCCTAAGAAGCAAGGTTCTAATGTGACAAGAGAGAAAGGATATTCAACACCTTCTCTTCCTCAACCTACTAGGTTGACTCCACAAAAAATTGAGGAGAAAAGAGCAAAAGGGTTGTGTTTCAATTGTGATAGAAAATACAGTTGAGGACATAAATGTAGTGAAAAAAGTTGTTCTATATTGAAGGTCCAAGTGAGGAAGAAGAGGAGGAATCCATACTAGAGGATGAAAGTGAGTTAAATGAGGAATCACATGATTCTCAACCAATCATTTCTTGTCATGCACTCTTATGCTTCAGTGCTTCACAAACTCTCAAGGTAGTGGGTTTCTTAAAGAATCAGAAAGTAATAGTGTCGATCGACTCAGGTAGTACTCATTATTTCATCAACAAAAAGTTGGCTACTCATCCAAATTGTTTTATATATCCAGCTCCAAAGTTTTAGGTTTTGATTGCAGATGGGGGTACAATAAGTTGTTCTAGGAAGTGTCATAGCATTAAATTATCCATGGGAGATTATCACCTTGATAGCCCAATGTATGCAATATCCATGGGGGAACCAAATATTGTTTTGGGAGTGCAATGGCTTACTACTTTAAGAACAATTGAGATGAACTTCTAAGAACTATTCATGAGATTTCAATCAACAGGAAAGGCAGTAGAACTAAGAGGATTGAAGGAAAGGTCCCCACAAATGGTAAGCTCTCATCAAATGAAAAAAATTCTTAAGAAAGGAGTTGATGGTTTTGTGACCCAATTATGCTCATTAGAAGTCTCTCAGTCTAAGGCTCCCACCCATCCAGGTTTACAAGCAATAATTGATCGTCACTTAGTGGTTTTAAGAGATATGTGTAAGGGACTTCCGCCTAAGAAGGATCATGATCATGCAATACAACTAGTTCTAGAGAGCCAACCACCCAACATTAGACCCTACAGGTACCCCCATATTCAAAAAAGTGAGATAGAAAAGATTGTTGAAGAGATGCTAGAGGTAGGAATTATCAGGCATAGCCAAGGTGCTTACTCCTCACCCATGGTGATGGTGTGTAAGAAGGATGAAACTTGGTGTATGTGCCCAGATTATAGAGTACTCAACTTACATACACCATCAAAGATAAGTTTCTTATTCCAGTCATTGATGATTTGCTAGATGAATTGAATGGAGTTATGTAATTTACAAATTTAGATCTTAGATCTAGTTATCATCAAATTTGAATTAAGAAGATATTGTAAGGCAACATTTAGGACTCATGAGGCTCATTATGAGTTTTTTGTGATGCCATTTGGTCTTACAAATGCACCATGTACATTTCAAAGTTTGATGAATTATATTTTTAAGAAATTCTTGAGGAAGTTTGTATTAGTGTTCTTTGATGATATATTGATTTATAGAAAGACATGTGAAGAACACTTGCAACATGTCGATCAAGCATTAGGGTATGTGCAAGATCATGATGGGCCAAAAAGTGGTGATATGATGGGTATGTGTAGGTTATGTGGTTGACAACCTTTTTTTTACCCAAAATTGATGAAACGAAAAGGGTTTTTAAAAGAGATTCTCAACTTTCCACCAATATAAGTTATGCTATACTTTGAATTTAATAAATAATTATTATTCATTTTCTATTTGAATTATGACTAAAGTCTTGATTGATAGGCTGATTGAAAAACATCTATAGCTTTCAAACAGTATCACATTTTTTGAATCTGAAACATCGTCACATTCTATGCTTCACATACTAGAGGATTAAAAAATGAAAAATTAAATTTCGTAAAGTTTTCAACAAGTTAAGGTGGTTAGACATACGAGTTTTTATATTTTTTAAAAGTTGTAATAAAAAAATCATAATTAATTATTTACTTGGAAAAAAATTACAAGAAAATATGCATCACATCCGGACATGAGTCCTCTACTTGTATGTAAAATCTTATAAAAAAATATTATCATTTTATTGTGGTTAGGGTGGTCAGACAGACACCTACATATTTTTCACTGAAATTTAAGTACTGCATTAAAATTTCAAATTTTCACCAAATAGATTTTTTTCTTTTTTAAATAAACCTAGTAGTTTAGAAACTACATTCAATTTTCTCAGATTCTATTCTTACATATTTTTGAAATAATATAGATAACTTATTCAAATTTTTACGTCAAGTTTCCTAACTCTGATTTTTTTGAATTTTTTGCCACTTAAGGGCCTATTTTTTCCATGATGATTCTGCACATACCCATTACAAGTACTAGAAGATCATCAACTTTATGCTAAGCCATCCAAGTGGGCTTTTGGTCTCAAGGAGGTGGAATACTTGGGACACATAGTTCACATGATGGGGTAAAGATGGATCCTAACAAAATTAAGGCTATCATGGAATGGCCTATTCCCAAAACCATTAAGAAATTGAGGGCTTTCTTGGGATTGATAGGATACTATAGAAGATTTGTGAAGAATTATGGCCATATAGCTACACCCCTCACTGCTCTATTGAAGAAGGATTATTTTCATTAGAATAAGTCCACTAATGTAGCATTTGAGAGATTGAAGGAGGCTATGTGTACAAATCTAGTGCTCGCCACTCCCGAATTAACCAAGGAATTCATTGTGGAATGTGATGCTTTAGGAAATGGGATAGGAGTTGTACTCATGCAAGAAGGTCAACCAATTACTTTTGAGAGCCATCAATTAAAGGGTAAGAATCAACTCAAACCTATTTATGAGAAGGAAATTCTAGTTATTCTTCATGCTACAAAACAATGGAGGCCTTATCTAATGGGTAGACACTTCAAGGTTAAGACAAATCATGATAACCTAAAATAGATTTTGGAACAAAGATTATCTTCTGAAGAGCAACAAAAATGGGTCACTAAGATGTTGGGTTATGACTTTGAGATTGTGTATAAGAAAGGGAAGGAAAATGTTGTGACAGATGCACTTTCTAGGAAGGATGAGAATGATGAAGCCTTATTGTGTGCCATTTCAATACTACAAGAATATTGGGTGGTTGAAGCCAAATAAGAGTGGCAAAATGATGTTGCTACAAGTAATCTCATTCAATAGTTAAAGAATGGTCCTAGTAGTTCAAAAAAGTTTTTTTGGAAGGGAGATGCTCTATGGTATAAAGAGCAATTGTATATTTGCAAGGATTCTACTCTTAAACACAAGATTATCATAGAACTTCATTAGACTCCAGTTGGGGGTCATTCAAGATTTTTGAAGACTTACCATCGAGTCAAGAATTTTTTTTTTGGGAAAGGCTAAAAGGTGATGTTCAAAAATTTGTGGTTGAATGTTTGGTTTGTCAAAGAAATAAAGTGGAGACAATTAAGACACCGGGTCTCTTGCAACCTTTAGTTATTCCTAGCCAACATTGGGAAGAGGTATCTATGGACTTCATCATAGGGCTTCCAAAATATAAGGGTCATAATGTTATCATGGCAATAGTAGATCACCTCACTAAATATGCACATTTTATTGCATTATCACATCATTTTATTGCAAGTATAGTGGAAAAATCATTTTTGGAGAACATACAAAAACTACACAGTACACCTAAGGTTATTGTCAGTGATTGTGATCCTATCAAGTCACAACTACTCACTTTTGGAAAGATTTATTCTCATGTTTGGGTACTCAATTGGCTCATAGTTCTTCATACCATACTCAATCTGATGGGAAAACTGAGGTTGTTAATAAGTGTTTGGAATGATATCTATGTTGTTTCACTTCAAATAAACAGTCGCACTAAGTAGATTGGATACCACTCACAAAATGGCGGTATAACACTTCCTTTCATAGTTCATCAAAAATGTCTCCATTTATAGCACTATATAGATATTAGCCTCCTTCCATCACATCATCATTGAAGGTGTCACCAAGAGTTCAAGTAATGGAGGATCGCTTTCTTCATCAACAACGGGTACTCTCAAGACTTAGCAAGAATGTATACATGGCACAAAATCAAATGAAACAATAGGAAGACCAACACCGTAGTGAAAGAATTTTTGAAGTTGGGGATTAGGTCTTTTTGAGATTGCAATCTTATAAGAAAATCTCACTAAAACAACAAAAAAAAATAACAAGTTGTCTCCAAAATACTATGGCCCATACCAAATCATGCAAAAGATATGTAGTGTCATGGAGTTGCCACCTATAACAAAGATACATCTAGTTTTTCATGTTTCTTGTTTGAAGAAGGTAATTGGGCACAATATCCCTACTCACACAGTATTACCTGAGCTCAATGAAGAAGAAAGAATCATCTTGGAACTAGAGTGCATTCATCAAACCCACACAAAGAAGCTAAGGACTAGAACACTCACTGAGTATCTCATCCAATAGAAGAATTTACTAAGTGAAGATGCCACATGGGAAGATGAGGAGTTCATTTAGAAGAATCCACACTTTATTAGCATTGAGGAAAATGCTTCTTTGAAGAAGGGGGCATGTTATGCCCTTAATACTAGTGTACATCAAGTTATGAATAGTCGGCTTGTGGCTATCTTAACTCCTAATTAAGTTATGTTATCATTATTATATTGCTATTTAGTTGTTTAGGTCGACTTAGGGATTATATAGGGTTATCTAAGTCGGCCTAGGAGATATCATAGGCATAAATAGGTATATATAGGAGGTTGTGAGTCTTATTTCCTCATCATATTGTGAATTGTGTTCTCATTGGAGATATTTGAAGGTTTCCCCCCTCGAAGTGGCTTGTTATTCTTAGTTATTATCAAGTATTTATAGCATATTTTGTATCTTCTTCTTCTATTGTGCAAGTTATTTCATTACATTGGTGCAACAAATAAAGGATAGCACACATATAATGACATTGCATATGAATTTAAATGATGTTTAAAGCAAGTAGAGGCAGTGCATAGATGAAGTGCATGGGAATAGAAGGAATTTGGTTTATTAAATACTATCTCCAAAGTCTTAGTCAATTTTTGAAGGCAAAGAGAATATCAATGTATAAAGAACTTTGACCTATCCTTTTCTAAATAACAACCAAAAGAATAGGGCACATGAGGTTTAATGTGGTGGAAAGTTATGGATAGTGTGAACCTGTTAGAAGTCTATCTACAATACAAATTCCAACATATGAAGCAAATTGAAATAAGAGAAATAGTCAAATGAGAAGCTAGCTAAAATGAGTCGACCTATGGAAACAATAACCTTGCATTTCTGAATGTTATTCTTATTTTCCATTAGAATGAACGACTCATTCTTTATCAGTGAAATCTTGTTGTGCTTGTGTTTACTGTGCAATGATTTTAGCTACCACCTTTTCTTCTTATTACCGAGTCAAAACTTTTGAATTGAGAAGTGTCATCTTTGATAGCTTGTTTATATCCTCCAATTGCTCACATTTGTGTATAAATAGAGGAGCTTTCTCCCTCAATTGGGACACACTATGCACTATTGATGCTTATTTTTTGAGTTGTTATTCTAATTTTTTGAATTTAAGAGTTTGTAAGAAGTTTTTGAGGGTTTGTGAGAGGTTTTTGAGAGTAAGTTTTTGGTGAGTGGAAGAGAGATATTTGGGAATTGCTTGTTGATTTTGGGAAGGTTGAGCTAGGAATCTAGTTTGATCAATTGGAGCTTTGCATAAACAGGCATATGTTGATTTCTACTCATTTATGTTTTGTATGAATTTGAAAATTTGAGTGTGTTTATTTTCCTTGTTTGGAAAAATTGTTTAATTATTTACTATTAATAGGTTATTATCTTCTTTGTATAAGCATGAAAGATTCCTGATGAGTCTAGTTGTTAGTGAACAGTCCCATTATATGGATATATGCATATACTTAATATATTGGGTTATGAGTGTTTAAGTTGTTAGCTTGTAATGATAAGTAACCTTTATGGACAATGAGGTTAGTAATACAATGGGAAAGGTAACATGATATAAATGCCATCATTGCTAGGTTACGATGTTATGAAAACTTTGATTGATAATCTTTACCTAATTGATTACTCATATCTCCTTGAAATACAACTCTCAATCATATTGTTGAATATTGATATAACCTTCAAATTTGAACCCTAACACTATGGATAAGAATCACTTTCTATTTCATGGAGATATGAGTAATCAATTAGGTAAAGATTATCAATCAAAGCTTGTAATTATAAGTAACCTTTATGGACGATGAGGTTAGTAATACAACGAGAAAGGTAACATGATAGAAATGCCATCATTGTTAGGTTATGATGTTATGCAAACTTTGATTGATAATCTTTACCAAGTTGACTACTCATATCTCCTTGAAATAGAAAGTGGATCTTATCCCTAGTGTTAAGGTTCAAACTTGAAGGTTATATCAATATTCAAAAATATGATTGAGAGATGTATTTACTGGTTATGCTATTTTTCTTATTTTCAATTAGAGGCTATTCCTATTCTCGAAATTATAAAAGAGGACTCACATTTCGGTAACCCAAAACTGTATTGTGAGAGGAACTATGGATGTAGATGCACCAACTCCTCACAAGTTGATAAATTCCTCCATAAGATATACAAATATTGTAAACACATTGTGTGAATGTTTGAAGTATCTGAAAGAGAATTTTTATGATTGGTTTATGCTCACTCGAACATTACTTTAGTTTTGATTGAAACCCTAGGTTGAGAATAACCCATTTGGTAGGGTTGTTTATTTGATTAATGATTGATGCAAATAAATTGGGATTGACCTTTATGATCTAGTTGATCATTTTTTTGTTGACTATACTTTCAATTGGAGTCAATTTATTGTTGAGACCATACTTTTGAATGAGTCATTTATTGATATGATTATTCTTTTGATTGAGGTCAATTATTGATGAGATTATACTTTTGATAGGAATCATTCATTGTTGAGATTGTATTTTTGTAAATAGAGTCATTTAATGTTATGTCATTAGGAAATACTTATATGGTTAATCCATGGGAAAGGATGTAACTTAGCTAGTCAAGGTGTTACGACATCACTTGAGTAGTTAATAGGTTATTCCTTGGGTTAAGTTTACTCCATGGCATAAGGGGATAGCCTATGCATATGATATGAATGGTCAAATAAAAATTGAGCTAGGAAGGTGTGTGAGTGTGTGACGTCCATTCTAAATTAGGGGTGATGAATACTTTGGCCAAAGTAGTGTAAGTTGCCACTATTTACACTGTCAGTTCACTGTGATCCAAGTTTACATACTAGGTAGGTAATGTTATATGGTAGGTTGCAGTTATTGTGTGATAGATCTAGATATTTAGGACACAACACCAAGCTTAGGGAAGGTCACTTTTATTATCAATTTACCAAACCAATCTCTTCGTCAAAGGGAGGGCCATCTTACCAATTAGGTAGATGTGTGGGGGACCGCAATAAGTCTATGGTTGGCAGAAAAGCACTTGAGTGATGCTTCTCCTCATCAGTGGGTGACCAAGATTTGATGGAGGGCACTTGGACCATTCGTATACCTAGTGCCAGTGAGCTCATGGAAGCTATGGAAGTAATTATGTATCCATTTCTATGGAAAGTTGTAAAAATGAAATGTTATCATGAGATTATGTTATATGAAATCAAAACTTTGGAAAGTTGAAATAATTTGTTATAATGCAATGGGAAATTTTGGAAAGAGGTTTATTTCAAATGTGTGTTATATTCTTATTTATGAAAGGAAAAAAAATTATTGTTAAGTGTTGGGCATCAAAGAATTATTTACTTGAGGTTAAAACATAGTAAAATTTTGGGTAGAACAAACAACCTGTTACAAACATCATAAGCATCATTTATATGATCTCCTTGATAATTCATTTAGTGTTTTTATAGGGCACATTTGATGCATATTCTTGCACCATCATGTTCACCTTTTCCATGTCCCCTCTCAAACAAAATCCAAATGTGTGATATACTCTCATGTTCATGATATCTACAAAGTGCATAAAATAGCCTTGATGATTTGAATTGTGACACACCCATCTAACCATACACAATATTTCTCAATTTTCACACCCCTTCTTGCTAAATCTTCAAATAAATTCTTAAAGAAATGTTCTACAAAATGTATGTAATACTCTTTATCATCACTATTATAAAAGTGATATTCTTTCTTAATGACTCATTATAGATATGTACTCTCAACACCATCCAAGTCTAATTATGCATGTCAATAACATACGTGCACCATAATAGTGACATACTCTAAATAATAATAATGTGTTTGAATCTCATTTTGATAAGGAAAAGAGTAATTTTTTAAAAAGTCAACTACTGATAAAATTGTTCCAAGTAGAAAAGTATCGCACAACAACTGAAACTCTTTAACTTGCCTTTTAACAAAAAATGCATGTTGTATGTATGGTTGTATCAGTTTACTAAAAAATTCCATAAACGTTCCAATGGATAGTTCCTATTATACATAATTTAACCTAGTGGATTCTTTCCCAAATTTAGTTTCACTTTATGTAATTGTTACTCTTGCAATTTTTCATCTTTTTCATATGAATATCTTCATTTCTCAAAGGCAATTTATCTAAATTTCCACATGTTTTACAAATTCCCTTTATGCGTTTCATTGGACCATCTTCATCATCATTATTTTTATCACATAAAATGGATGCTATGAATTGACTTACCCTTTTTGGAGGTACATTTGCAAAACCATCACTTTCTTCTATGATGTTTCAATACACCTAATAGTAGAGATCAAATTCAATATCATGGTGAAGACAACAAGTTTCAAAAACTTTGTTTGGTTTGACATACCATGGTCTTAACATTTCAAACTCTATTTTTTCAATCTTTATATGAGGATTCACATCCCAAAATGTAACATACATCTTATATTGGGTTTTTTCTAACCAATGTTTTGTATGTAGTTCATAATCATTTTGTCAAATCCTATGTTTGAGTGCATCTCTACTATTTGATGAAGGACAAGTATGATCATGCCAAAAAATTGAGATCAACTTTCTAACATCATCTTAAATTTTGTCAAAATGAGGAGCCATACACATCAATGTCCAATCGTCTTCTACAGTACACTATTATCCAAAACCTTTCTTCTTTTCACATATCTTGTTAGTGTTTTTCTACTCAATCCAGTTTCACTTTTTTTTTTTTTATTCAAGGGGTAAACGCTTTTGACCGGAGCTATGAACCAGAATACATCCATTCAACAATACCACCCCAATGGGGTTTGAACCTTGGTGGCAAGAACAACAGTGCCAACTTTAAACCATCACACCATGCTAATACTGGCACTCAATCCAGTTTCACTTAAAAGTAAAGAGATTTGATGATTTCTTGTCATTTGTAGACTTACAATAGAGGTCAGCACCACTCTTCTTGAGTTTCATTGGTGAAAAATCTTGATCAATTGATAAGAGTATTTCAAGAAGAGTGGTGCTGACCTCTATTGTAAGTCTGCAAATGACAAGAAATCATCAAATCTTGATCAATTGATAAGAGTATTGTCATCTCCTTCTATTGTGTTGTGTTCCTATGAAACAAATAACTAAAGGTTTCAAGTTCCTTCGCACACATTTGATGTGTTGAATTATTATTTTGTGTTAGTCATTATTCAATGAGTAATATGAATCTTTCACAAATAATAATGGGGAATACAAATGCTACAAATGATTATTGATAATGATATAAATTGTTAGAACCACATTTGTAAGTTTCACTATTGTAAAGCAATGGTAAATGTCTAAAAGCCTTTAGAATCATTATTACTAAGACATATTATTGATCGTCACATTTGACTCTATATTTCCTTAGATAAACATTGATCATTATTTAGAGAAATCCTCCCCACCTAGTTGATTCTAAAATGATAAATCTATTAAAGGATAATTTATCTCTATAACTTTATTCAAATCTATGTCAACATTTAAAAAGTACACGAAACATGTTACCCACTCCCCATAAATTTACAAATCCTTGTTTATTTTGTGTGAGTTTTCATATTTGCTATTTATTGAAATGGAATCTTAATTTAATTTAGTGTGTCTAATAGGATTACCCACCTAGCTTTTGCAAAGCTTGAAGTGCATGAGAGAAATCTTATTTCTCTTGTTTGTTGGCTAACCATTAAATATTCTTGATTATAAGAATTTGCATCTCTCGAGATATTAATGAAAGTAGGTTGGGGAACCAACAACATGAATGCCATAATGAATGGGACTAAGCTATAATATGTGATAAGAATCTAAAAAAATAGTTGTCACATAAATCTATTTGTCTTTTTCTTTGTGTTTGAATTTATCAAGGTAGTGTTTACAAACACTTTAGGTGAGTTTGTTGAATCAATAAGGTCAAATTTTCCTAAGTCAACCTCTTATTTAGATTAACTTTATGATTTTAATTGAATAATGAAAAATATCATTCTTAAACCTACAAATGTCTTTTATGATTCTGATCTAATATGCTCGTTTTAAGCACCAAATTGAAATGTTCCTAGAATAATTACTCTTATTGCTTTAGATATTCTTTTGATTTCTCCTTACAATAACTTATGAATTAATTACACAAATGATTGTCATTAAATACAGATACATAACACCAAGTTACACCAAGTTGTCCAAACATGTTCTAAATCAACTTATAATGACTATTAGAAAAGGGTGGAAGTTTTAAAATCTAAATTTGAAGTTAGATATTTTAAGATGAATTTAAAGATGCTCAAGATTGACCTAAGACAACAAAATACTAATTTTAATGCAAAAAAAATAAAAAATCTAAATAAATTAAAATAGTAAAAATAAATCAAAAATCAAAAATTAAATTTAATGTAAAAAAATATTAATAAATATATATTATGTTAAATCATTCCATTCAAATAAAGCTAAAACTAAATAAAAATCATACCTTACATTGATATTTATGTCAGAGCGCATTTAAATGTTAAATATTTATGTACTTGCATTTACCATTCAACTACCTAATTGACAAATTATCTATACAGCTAATTCACATTTGACAGTATTTATTAATTTATTGAAAATTAAAATAAAATACATTTTTCAATTTGTGCGAGTCATCCTTTTGCCGGCCCATGCTAATCTTCTCTGTACCGTTCCTCACAACAATACACGTCACACAACAATACACGTCATACAAAAGAATCAGATGATAATTCAATCACATTTTCAAAAAAATTGCTCTCCATATACCGAAATACATAAGTAAATAAATTCAACTATATTTTCTTTTCATTTCCGTTAATGTCATGATGTCCTCTGGGTCAAAGATCACCAACATAAAGCCCGTCGAAGCAGGGACGTAGATTATACAATAGTTGTATTATGATAAACTGTTTGGATCGAGATTTTGGGTAATATTATCAGCTCGAAGCACGGAATTCTGAAGCAAAGACCCGATCCTTCATTTCTGGAGCTTGTCTCCAATATATATACTTAAGAACCCTCAGGTATGTATTATCAGTTTTAATAATTTTTGCATTTTTCTTCAGAAATATTGAGCAATCATCACTTGGGCAACTTCCTTTTCTATTGATCGCCTATTGGGGTTCAAAAATATGGACAAATCTCCATTTGGGCAGCACCTAATTTAGAAATTACCAGTTAGGTTGCAAAGATATAGTGACACACATTCACTTAGGCATAATCGATTCGATTCTAGTTAGGGTTTGACATGTATTGAAAGACACTGGCCTAGATTCATGTGCACATGGAACTGCGGCGTGCATAACAAGCACACTTTATTGCACTAAACACCTGTAGTGATTACATTAACCTTTGAAAGCCATCTGGATCCCCAGACGGCTTGAACCCGTCAGATTCTGCGGCCCCTGTTTATTAATATCAAGTTAGTCATATATTTCCTTTCTTGATCTTCGTTTTGGGCTTTCCTTCTATGGATGAAATGTTGATATGGCTGTTATTCAGCATAAGGAGTTACGGTTGTTATTCAGCATAAGGAGTTATGGTGCGATAGTTACTGTGTGGCAATTGAACTCTGAATGATTTAATTGTAAATCCACACTAAATATCCAAATTGTAAGTAAACTTGGATCATTCTACTTGTAAATATAAATCCACAACTAAAGACCGGTAGTGGACATATTCACTTAGGCATAATCGATTCGATTCGAGTTGGGTTTGACATGTATTGAAAGACAGTGGCCTAGATTCATGTCTACAACAAGCACACTTTATTGCATTAAGCACCTGTAGTGGTTACATTAACCTTTGAAAGCCATCTGGATCTGCAGACGGCTTGAACACGTCAGATTCTGCTGCCCCTGTTTAGTAATCTCAAGTTAGTCATATTTTTCCTTTCTTGATTTTTATTTTGCGCTTTCTTTTTTTGGATGAGATGTTGTTATGGCTGTTATTCAGCATAAGGAGTTGCGGTTGTTATTCAGCATAAGGAGTTATGGTGCGATAGTTACTGTGTGCCAATTGAACTCTGAAAGTTTTAATTGTAAATCCACACTAAAATTCTAAATTGGGATATTTTGCCAGGAATTTCGTTTCATTTGAGGTTTTTGTAGCCTTCCTCGAATGGAGATTTACGCTTTCAATTTGTAAAACATCCCGTAGTAAGGAAATAAACTTGGATCATTTTACCTGCAAATGTAAATCCACAAATAAAGACCGGTAGTGGACAGTTGTCAACCAGCTAGTTGTTTTGACCTTTGATCGCCATAACAATGTATTCTTACAGCTGCGTATGTCCCAATGCCAATGGTGAATGTGGACTCAGCCTCCAGCAATCAATCTGGCCACAATTTAGGGGAGAGTCTGGCTTACAGTGTTTTACACTTTCAGTTCCCCTTTGATCGGGTCGATTGTATGCTACTGGCCCTAATGTCAGTCTGGAACCCCTGCATTTCTTGCTCATAATTTAAGCAGAAGCCATGCTGTGTTTAGGGCTTTGCATACACGATAGCTAATGCCGTCCCATGCCATGGAGATTCGTTTATTTGTTCATCAAACTCTAACCCTTATATATTACAATGACCAAATTCAAACAGAGATTGTGGAGGAACTTTCTAGCATGCGATACACACTGATCCCTACAGGTAGGCGATTCTAGTGACCTGGGGATACAACCCAATCACAGGAGGAATCACCCCAGCCCTGTGAACACTAAAATCCCAATATTCTCACCTCTGCATGCAGGAAAAGAGGGTTTTCCATGTCTGATTGAGAAATCATTGCCTAATTAGTGTGTATAGATTGTTTATGCCACGAAAGGATCCTAGCCCACATTAAACTTCGTTAGTTATTTATATTTATTGTGCTTTATCTTTATTTTGTCAAATTGAGATTTAGATATCCAATTAAGGTGATTTGTGTTTGAAACAAAATTTTATATGGATGGAAGTTGCATAGTGAGGACTTAGATCTAGGGACAGGTTATTGCTGTTCTGCAATTGCATTTGACAAATTTTAGACTAAATTACTGATTTGTTTTTCGGTTCTGGTATGGGTACAAGAATCCGGTACGGGATTCGGTCAAAAAAAATTTTGGGGTTGGGTACACTAATACAAAAACATATAAAAATCAGAAATATATACATATTTGCATTAGTAATTAAGTTCAAAATACACCACCATATTAATAGCCAAATAACATAGCGAAAATACACCACCACTTTCATAGTCAAATATTAAAATATTAACTAAGTTACCGATTTGCCTATATGTGCCTGGTAGGGTGGTATGCATACAAGGAATTTAAACCAGACATATCCTACAACATTGACTTTTACCACAAATTGAGATGGAGAAAGGACAACTAGTTTTGCCTGCCAAGAGTGTGTTGGTAGGAATTCTAACTACCTTTCTTACATTTCTTTTTTCAGGTGTTTTTTAATTCGTTTTTAGTTTTCACAACACATCATCAAGAAAAATTTCAAAAAAAACCCCAAACAATAAGAGCACGAGCACTTCAAGTCTGGCAATGAATCTTAAACACCAGCTGACTATGTTGGCTAAAAGAATGTGAGGGCCATTTTACAATGGAAGGGGGATGGGAAGTAGGGCCTTACATTGTAGGAAAACCCTTCTTCAATAAGTTAAAACATTTGACTGATAAAAATCAAACAAACAATGTCAAATTATAGCACTGGCTACATCATATATGCAATACCTATGGTGCAAGATCACCCCACATGCAAAAGTCAAAGTGGAGAAGAAATTGTAAACAAAAACCCTTGAAGAGGATGTTGAATGTTTCTAGTTGCTGCAAGTGGAAGCAGAAGCTAAACTAAAATAATTTCTAGTAAGAACCAAGAACACTTCTTAAGTGTCTAATTATCACAACCACAGTATAAACTATTTACAGTTTACACATGAAATTAATAAAATGAATCAGCTTGACAAACTTTACCTCAACTAAATGTAAAATAAAAGGCTACTATAGCCAAGCAAAATCAACCAGATGACATGTAAGGTAAGTAATTACTTGAATGAAATGCCCGGGCCCAGCTTCTGTTATTATTTAGAAGTCAACTAAAAGTCAAAAAAAAATTAAAAAGTGTCAAAAACATTGAATATTCCGTGGCCTGGGCATTCAAACAGTCGGATTCGTTCCGGGTACATACCAGGTACGAAATTTTCGTACCCACAGGGTGGGTTTCGTATCTTGCCCGTATCCACAAGCCTATACCCGTATCCTGGGCGAATTTGAATCGAATCCGTATTGAATCTCGATTCCGAATCGAATCGAATTGTATACGAGACCTTTTCTGGGTGAATTGGTAGCTTAGATTTTAGATATCAATGTAGGTTTTCTGTAAATAAATGAAAGTCAGAATTGGCATGAGAATTTATCTTTCTCTTTGCATCTGTGTAAACTTGATGTTTTTGACCGTTTACTGTGTGCATGTAATGTTATTCTTTGGGTGTGTTTATATTTCTTCTTTATGATTAGTTACACCCTCTCCGTGTGTGTGAAAGTTAGAATTGGTATGAAACTTTATTCTTCTCTTTGGGTGTGTATATATTTCGTGTTTTTGTCTCCTTACTCTGTGTGTGTGTAACTTCATCTTTATCTTTGGGTGTGTATACATTCTGTTTGTGATTGGTTATTCTGTGTATGTGTGGGGGTGGCAAGACGTGTATATTTTGTGTTCTAGTTCTACCTCTCCCCTAGTTTTCACTAGACGTGGGAAGAGGAAGATGTTAATTTGTAAAATATATTAGTGTAGTACTTACATTAAGTTTTAAAAAACAATTTGCTATTTTCATTTTTTTTCAGACTATCAGTATCAGCGCATTCCACATAAGGATGCCATTTTGTACCCAATTTGCTTTCAAGTTTCAAATCAATCATATACAACTAGACTCAGTTTGTTTCTTTTATGTACTCATTTATTGACTCATTGGATGCATCTTATCATTTATTTTTGCAAAAAGAAATACGTTATTAATGAAATTTAAGCAATTTTTTAATTTTTGCCAATTTTTTTGGGCTTGGCAAGTTTTTCAATTTGGCGAATTTTCAACTATGCGTATGTGTATGTGTGAGGGCATGCACACGTGCGCTTGCATGGCGGGCGTGTTTGTGTGTATGTGATTGTTTGTTTAATGTATATTTTGTGTGTGTTTATTTGTTTGTCTGTTTTGTGTGTGAGTGCGTATGTGCACGCGCATATACAGTGGGTGTATTTGGGTGTGCATGTGTGTTTGTGTGTCTGCTTCTTGTGTGTGTGTCTGTTTCTGTATGTTTCTAACTTTCTTATGCTTGCTCCATTTTTAATGAATGAATTTAGTTATTTGAAATTTTGAAGGTATTCACATTATTATTGGTGCTTGCAGATGCAATTAGAAAATACCTGATTTAGTTTCTGTTGTCTTGGAAATTGATGACGCTTTGGGTATTATGTAGATTTCTTGCTATGGGATTCTGTGTGGCCATTAGAAGCTTCACTAGTATTCAAACTGTTATTTGAATATTTATAATATAAAAATACGCTTCTTTCCAGCAGGCTCCAAAAATCTGGTGCACTTTTTACCTTATGTTCATGAAGTTAATTTTCCTCTTTACTGT
The DNA here is from genome assembly GCA_007258455.2 of Sequoia sempervirens. NCBI lineage: Eukaryota > Viridiplantae > Streptophyta > Pinopsida > Cupressales > Cupressaceae > Sequoia > Sequoia sempervirens. Next base: position 138,263,082 of record VDFB02000017.1, read on the forward strand.
AGGTGTTAGACCAAAGGAGAGGAGTGGAGCAAGATGGATATAATGCAAATGGATCGGAGAACCTTGACACTTCTTGGGGCTGCAGGCTGCACAATGTTGAGCATGCATTTCACAGTGCAGTTGCTATCCCAGCACTTGTTCTACTGGAAGAATCCCAAGGAACAGAAGGCCATTGTTATAATTATATTAATGGCCCCTCTGTATGCTATTGATGCATTTGTTGGCCTGGTGGATATTCAAGGAAGTGAAACCTTCTTCATGGTGTTGGATTCAATTAAAGAGTGTTATGAAGGCCTGGTAAGTGGTCATGTCATCTGAACTTTGGCATTGTACACACAATCAAAACGTTTGTGCTAATTTTTTAACTTATTTCTAAAGAAGTAATCCCCATCTTTCATTTACTATAAATCTCTTAATTTTATAATTGCATAATCTGTATCTCATTTCTGAGACAGTAAGGGACATCTTGTGATGACTGAGTGAGACAAAAATATCTTGATTACATTGTTGACATTTTATTCTGTTAGTCAAAAACACCAGATCACTTTGTAGTCATTAACAAAGAATATGTTTTTACTGGTGCTCAGGTTATTGCAAAATTCCTGGCCTTGATGTATAGCTATTTGAATATATCAATCAGTCAGAACAGGGTACCTGATGAAATTAAGGGTAGAGAGATCCATCATTCATTTCCCATGACACTATTCCAGGTACAGCCAACTTAAAGCTACGGAATTAATAAATTTAGATTTTTAATATATGGATTCTTGTCTAGTTTTTGCATGATTCTTCATCAATGAAGCTTTATGATTTGCGGCTTGTATAACCAAAGATTTAATAAGTTTCCTTGTGTTGATTGGGGCTGATAATTAATAATACTCTTCAATAGTAGAATGTTTATATTTGAGGTTTGTTATTTCAACAATCTACTCATAAATTGTTGCGTCTTATCAGCCTCGTACTGTGCATCTGGATCATAACACGCTAAAACTTCTGAAGTTTTGGACATGGCAATTTGCTATCATAAGGCCAGTTTTATCAATTTTGATGATAGTCTTGCAATTGCTTGGTCTATACGCACAATGGATCAGTTGGACTTTTTCAATTATATTGAACATTTCTGTATCTTTGGCCCTTTACTCTTTGGTGATGTTCTATCATGTCTTTGCCAAGGAGCTGGCACCCCACAAGCCCCTAGCGAAGTTTATGTGCGTCAAAGGAATTGTCTTTTTCTGTTTCTGGCAGGTATGCATGTCATGCCAATCTGATTTTATTATTTTTTCTATACTAGATCTGCTCTGCTAAAAAGAATTAAGAACATTTTTGGTTGCTTTGGAATCTTAAAGAAGGTAACAGTTACTTTTACTTCGTTGCATTTATCTTATGCTAATAATCTTCTATCCAGGTTGAGCAATTATATGAATTAATTGTTTTCTCTGATGACTGCAGGGTGTTGTTCTTGACATATTAGCATCAACTGGCATTATCCGCTCTCACCATTTCTGGCTAGATGTGCAACATATTCAGACAGCTTTGCAAAATGTACTTATATGTTTAGAGATGGTTGTTTTCTCTGTTATGCAACAGTATGCATACCATGTTTACCCATATGCTGGAGACGTTCAAGGCCGATTGAGAAAAGAAAAGAAGGAAGATTGATAAGGTTCACCACTGAAGTTATAAATATGGGAAAGAAGATATATGCTTGCGGCTGGAGACGAATTTATCTTTGTAAGGATAATGGTCTTTAGACTCTTTATAGCCAATTTTGTTACATTTTTGAAGTTCTCTCCCAATTGATGCAGTAGTTGTCTGAACGATTGAATCTATTTTGTTTATATAATTACGAGCTTTGTATTTGAATTGGACTTTTTCTTGATAAACGCAAAATCCAGAAAACAGAATTTCTTTTATCTTGTTTGTATTTTACGATGTTAATTGAACAGAGCCTTTGACACAGCATTTTTTTTTTAAAACTTTGGAACATTCTTTCAGTAGTGGCTGGAAAATTGCCGCATTATATGTTGTGAAACTAAAGCTGAACTGGAAATTACTTCAAAAACTGCAAGAATGTACCAATCAAGACTTGTTAATAGACATTATTATTCTAGCTTGCGATTCTTGCTGTCAGCGTTTCCGATGGATTTTAGTGAGGTTGTTAAACCGTGTCATTTTGTCTAATTGTAAAAATGTGACTGATCGACCCAAAAATTGGCTGTCATTTCTAGTGATTCCAGCGAACTGGGTTATAAATTCTCGAATGCAAATGATGCATATATCTCCTTTAGTCTTTTGGGATATCTATCATGATTCACTAGTAATTTGATGGTGTTTCACACACCTACCAGAGTTCCATTGAAGCTGCATTCTGTGCTCTGGACACGCCCAATCTAATAAGCTAAGTATGCCCACAATGGATCATTCTTTCTGTAAGTTGTAGGCTGCTCTTTAGAAAATCATATTTTAAGTGATTCTTTTATACAACTTCAAGATGCTTTTCCATCTTTTGCAATAATGCTCTGCTTAGGCTTATTAAAATGAACAGAACACATAAGATTCAATCAGTGTTACTTGATAGGTAGGGATTTCCTCCACTTTGAAATCACATTTGGATTTCCAAGCCTGCTTGTTCTAATGGTTAATTTGTATATATACTTTTACTAGCCCTACAAATCTTATTAGCATGTTGCTTCTACAGTTTTTAGTTTCTTGAAATGCCAGTAGTAATTCCTCTAGCTTTATCTACTGAGTGGTGTACGTCTCTATTGTTTTGCTTTGTATATGGGGTTTAATGTAGAGTTTTTAGAAGCTGTATGTGAGCTTAGGAATCTTATGAATTTTGATCATTTATGTCAGTTGACGACCATTTAAGTTCAATTATTTGCAGTAATTAACAAAGCTACAGAAATTACACAATTGTTTGTGTTCTGTCAAAATCTAAGGAGAAAGCAATAGGTAAAAAATCAAGCAAGGAAGCAACGGTTTAAAAAAAAAAAACAACATATACATTTATTGAAAGAAAACAGAATATGAAAAAGAGATTCGAAGCAAGGAAAAACTAAAAACAACGTACATTTAATGAGAAATATAGAAAGAGATTTTTACGTAATTATTTGTGTTCTGTCAGGAGCCACTAGGTAAAAAGGTTGAGCAAGGGAGCAATGAAAAATAGAAAAAAGCATATATTTAATGATAGAGAAAATGAGTATTTATGTTCTGTAAAGAGCCACAAAAGATTGAGCAAGGGAGCAAGGAAAAACTAAACTTAAAAAAAGGCATATATTTAATGAGAAATAAAATGAATATTTGTATTAGGTCAAAAGGTAAAGAGAAACTATTAGGTTGAAGGGTCATACAAGGAAGTTAGAGAAAACTATAAATAAGCATACATTTAATGAGAAAAATAGAATCTGTGGAGGATAGAGATTTACAGAGAGTATCAAAAGTTAAAAAATATTAGGTAAAATGGCTATACTAGAAAGCAATGAAAAATTAAAAAATAAGCATATGTTTAAAAGAAAAACAAGGGACAAAAATTAGCTTTGTCAAGTTAGTATACTAGGAACCAATTCAATACAATCTTTTTTAAAGAGTAATCAATAAGGGAATCTTATTGGGCCCACCACTAGTGAAATTGAGGATTTGTTCACAAGACTTGCATACCATGCAATTTCTTTGTTGGGTTATTGCTTTAATTAGCGTTGTATTTGCAAGGGATAACATTGCAAGGGATAACATTGCAAATACAACCTATTCTTGAGTTCCACCAATGTGAACACTATGGGGAGTAGTTCAAATCACACTCGTTCAGCTAGAATGTTGCATCTTGAATGACCTAGGGGGGTTATTCCTTAATGGCCATTGCCAATACTCTTCCAATTGTTAGTCACTCAAGGACTTGAGCCCCTAGGATCACCTACAAAACCAAAAATCAACCTTCTACAAGAAAGAAAAGCAAGAGCATGAATTTGCAATAATGGATGCAAGATAATATGGTCAATATGCAATAGTCAAGATTGCAATGGAATTGGATTGAATATAATGTACATATGGTGCGTTGCTTATAAAGACAAAGTTGTGAGATAGGATTAGACAAGATCTTGACATGTGTTTTAATTATGTACAATGAGACAACAATTGGAGTCGATAGCAAACCCCACAACTCCTAGAAATCACCTGTAACCAAAATGCATATCACAAACGAGAAAAAGTCATTGATACCTTGAGAAGAGATGATCCAAAAAAGCAACTAATTATGTAATGAATTATTCTGAATGAATGATTACAATGAAAGGTAAATGTTTATAAAAGCAAAAAAAAAAAAACTTGGATGAGAATTTGATTAGATTGTGACAAATGTCCTAATCCTATGCCATGAGACAGCTTAACCTATAAATAGCTCAATTTAATAATAGAAAAAATTCATAAGTTTAGATTAATTAATTAAAGTAATAAAGGACTTAATAATTATTATTAAGTGATCATCTTAATTACTCCAAAAACACCCTTTAAGATCAACTTATGGAGAAGCTAAAAACCTTGAAGAAGAATGTAATAATAGATGCATGGATGAGTCTCAATTACAAGGCCTAATAAGGTATCCATGTACAAACAAATGAAATCTCTCATAACTAGAGAAAATGAGAAAACCACATGGGAAAAAACTCCTCTCCAAAAGAGAAAAATAAATAGTTGCACTAGTGAAAGAAGGGTAGAAGGACTCAATATGACCCCCCAAGGACTGTTTCTATCACACAAGTATAATAGATGTCCCCCCAAGTAGGAAAGAAAATGAGGATATGAATCCCCCCATAAAAAAAGAGCTCATGTGCCAATGATGAATGTCCAAAGATAGAACACGATCCATCGTGTGAAAACAACATTTCTCTCCTTAGGAAGAAACATATCCACTGATGATTGTAGAAGCCATTCCCATAAAATGGAAGAATCAGGAACCCAAATCCAAATTATGCCTCTAAAAAGTGCTCAAGTGTCCACATGTCATAATGAGATGATGTTAATATAGAAACCAGTGAAGAAAAATGTAGAACAAGCTCCAAAGACAATGAAGATGATGACGGACTAATAACAATGATGTGATTGTCAACAAAGAGGAGATGAATGCCATCAAAATAATCCTCCAAATTTGCAATAGAGGACTCTACAAGCAAGGATGATATGTTTGCAAGATATGAGTTCTAAGTAGCTATGTCTGAAAGAAGATGAATGTCTTGTTGCACTAAACCAATAACGGCCAAGGATGTGGTGATGCCAAGCTTATCAAAAACAACAAAAGATGGTGTTGTAGTCTCAATTTGAAGAGTGGGAACATGAACACAAAGTCTCTAACCATCAAAACATGCAAGACTTATGATATACTCAAGCTCCTCTAAAGTATCGTCATCAAAGGGTATGCAATCTACATTTACAAAAGGATTGAGACAATTTGCAGTAGGATCCTCTACGAATGGAGAGATATGAGGGTCTCCATGTATCTCCCAAAGTTGAGTCCAAAGTGTGTGGGGACAATCAATGTCTAATACAATACACATAGTTTCATAATCAACACTAGAACAAATCACTCTTACAACATGATCTCTAATAATACCCCATACTGATAAACTCCCTAGTGTGTCTAGTGTAGGTATGTGTCCATAAAGATAAGGAAAAAGATCAAGACACCTGAGATGTGTCAAGATACCATTTCCCCAAAACTCATAATTATTCTTTGCTAGGATGACCACAAAAGGATGAACAAAGAAACCCATGATACTTCCTCAAATGAAAAACTTAAAGACTAAAAACCTCAGTGCATGTAAATCAAATCAAATGAAGTCATCTCATGCAAATAGAACCTCATTGATCAAACTCCAACTCATTTTAGAGTGTTATGATATATGTTCGACTATCAGCCATGGTTGTTTCGGTTCCAGGAAACCAACCGTTCCAACTATACACAAACCATAACAAGCATGTAACTATTACAACCACGTCGGTCCATGGAAGAGACTCCTTTCATGCTCTCTTCGATAACACAGTTCCTCTGATGTTTGTTCATTCGCTAAACCAAACGTCAACAGTCAACAACCAACCATCACTTTCCATCTCATCACCAATTGGGTCCCACCTAGATACTCTTCACAAATTATCGAGCCAACTATCGCCATATTGGAGAGACCACAAATCGCCTCCCACTAGTACAAGGAAGTCCCGCCAATGTTCACTTTACACATCGACGAACACTATAGGAACTCGTCAGTCTATTAGGGAGACTCAAGACAAAGTCCCATTGATAACACATTGTCACGCTAAAACAATCACATCAGAGTATTGGGGAGACAACTTAGAAGGTACCGCCGAAGTCCCTGAGTCTCACCGATGAGAGTCATCGATCCATCGAGGAGACTATATTTAAAGCCCTGTCGACATAGTAACATCCCCCTAATGCAAGCTTATCGGCTTGTCCCATGTGGTCGGTCAATCGGAGGTTTCAAAAACTTCAAAACTTGCGATGTGAGGTTCCAAGGTTCTAACTCTTTGTGATCTTGTGATTGGTTAGTTAGAGGTTTCTGAAACTTCACAACTCCCGGTCGGTGGTTCTAAAATTCTAGATTTGAACGATCACGCAACATTTAGGCCGATAAAGGGAAAAATGCCAAGCTTTAAGGGAAGTTCCAAGCCAACAAGTTGAGGAAAATTTTCCAACATCTTTCAAGGAAAAATATACTTCAACTTGTGCTTCCACCCTTTCTAGTTAAGTTGCCATCACTCCCAAGTTATGTGGACTTGACAAAGATTACACCTAGTGACAAAATAAAATTAAGTGATACCTTTCTTAGCTCTGTCACACAAGAAGCTACAAAGTCATATCAAAAGGGAAATGAGTTGATAAATGAAGTTATCAAAGATTTATAGGAGACAACCCCATGTGTTACATCAGATAACTCTTTAGCTACAATTGAAAATTTGAGGCTTATAGTTGATTCAATCAAAGAGTATACATCTAATCTCAAGGTTCAAACTACAAAAGAAGTGGAGTTGAGTCTACTAGAGAAAAGACTATTGTTTCTGCAAGACAAGTGTACAGTTGCACGTTACAAGGCTTTGCAAACTTTGAAAGAGGTAAGAGAATGCGATGAAGAAGCTTAGCTGCTATTTGTTTACTACATGAAGTGGTTGAAAGCCACTCGAGGTATCAAGGATTTAATGGACTCAATTGAGTCTCAACTTATAGATGCCTCTAGAGATTATAAAATTACAGATGATAGAAACTGTGTTAGATGGGTTTCTATTGTAGATCTTCCAAGTAAATTTTTCATCTTACAGAGGTAGAAGGAAGATGCTATGAGACATTATGCCCAACTTGGAGACCTGGTCATGTCCAGACATGTCTCTATATCAAATGCATTGATGGAAATAGAAAAACTTGAGAAGATGAACATTGCTCCATCCACTTCGGAAGGAGAAGAATGCTTGACAGAATTAGAATCTCTACATAAAACTCTTTCCAAGGCAAAAGGAGTTTGGGATGATGGAAAGCCAACTTGGGAAGTGATTCTCAAGGAGTTATAGGGTGCTCCCATTTCTTGATTTGAAGTTTTTATCTTTTCCCAATCCTTTGTCGATGTCAAAGGGGGAGAAGAGGAGAAGAGTATGTATATGTTTGTATCCTATACATGTGTTAGGGGGAGTTGAGCACAATATTTTGTTTTGAAGCAAGTCTCATTTTTGTCACATGTTGCCATTAATGACAAAGAGGGAGATTGTTGGAAGAATGAAGAAGGTGACCTCTAGGTTTGTTGACATTAATGCCAACTTTGGTTGGTAACTAAGTAAACTGTGTGTCTACATTGATCCGATATTTTGGTCCTAAAATCCTCTCAGTAAAAGAAATTGTATAAGTTTTGATATGTTGCTTAGGAGCATCAAGTACAACTATAAACGAGCTTTCAACGATCTTTGTTGATCCGATTATGTAATCCATGTGACAGAAGTTCGGTATTGTTTTGGTTGACAAGGTTAAGAATTGTTTGTTCTTTGTGTGTTCCTTATCAGGTCTGAGTCGACCTAATGTATGGATGACACATTTTGTTCTGTGTGCCAAAAGGAATCTTGAATTGGGCTGACAAGTCATTTTGAATTTTGTATGTTCACATTTAATTAGGCCAACCTAATTGATGAAGGAAGACATGATTGTGTATATATGTGTGTATGATGGACAAAAGAAGAGATATAGACATAGAATAGGTATGCGAGTGATGCAAAAAATGAAATAGTGTGAAGTGACTGATAATGATTGTATATATGCAACCAGAACAAAATTTTGGTGTTTTCAGAGCTTAACTGCAACTGATTTTTGCACTTTGTAGGTGCACTTCTCTAGTTCACTTTTGGCAGTGAGCCATATCTCTTTTTGTATCTTGGCTATAAGTCATCTTTTGTATTCAGTTTGTGAGCCTTTCAAGGACAATGCGTCTTGGCAGTGAGCCTTGTAATATCTTATAACCGGTTATAATATATTGTGAGCTAATCCTCGTCGTGGTTTTCCCACTTTGGGTTTTCCATGTAAAAATCCTGGTGTTAATGTGTTATAATCTCTTTTATGTTTTGGTTCACTATTGCAACTAGATGTGGATTGATAATTGGATGTTAATAATTAATTTTATTAGCAGAATACTGATTCACCCCCTTCTCTCAATATTCGGTGTATTCAACACTAAGTAGAGTAGTACTTCACATTCAGAGCCTCATTGGAATTGAACTCAACACATAGAAGGTGTATTTCATTAGTTCATAGTCCTGGCAGTGAGCCATATCATTTTGTATCTTAGCAGTTAGCCATTTCATTTTGTATTTTGGCTATGAGCCACTTAAGGACAATGAGTCATGGCAGTGAGCCCTATAATATATTGTATCTAGATATAATATATTGAGCTAATCCTCACCGTGGTTTTTCTCATTTTGGGTTTTCCACGTAAAAATTTGGTGTTGATGTGTTTTGTGGTGTCATGTTCATTTCAATGTCTTCATTCTTGTTTGCAGTTATATTTGCTTTAATAATGGATGATCTATAAATGAATGGTTTTATGGAAAACTGATTCACCCCTCGCCCCCCCTCTCTCAGTATTCCAGTTAATCAACACAAGGGGCCATAGGAGCCCCACAATCCTCAAAGTAAAAAAACACAAACAATTAAGTGTTCAAGACAAGAATTTTTCCACCAATTAGTTGAACCTACCAACTTACAACAAAAGCATGAACAATCAAATGCAAGGTGTCCAGTAGAGAAAAAACATTTTCTACAATGGAAACAAGGGCCCTCATAATTAAGAATTTGAGTCTAGGGCCTATCCTCCACCATAAGCACAACTTCACTAAGAAGAGCCTTGGAAATGTCAATGTTGATTAAAGTGCAACCATAGCTGGTGTGACCAAAATTTGAAGAAGCAACATCAACCCCAATAAAAAATCAATCACATTATCAATATCTTCAAGGAAATAAATGCCGTAAGGCAATCTAACTCAAACTAACATAATATTGAGAGGCTTAGAAAGAGGGTTGAAAGAAGGGAACCAAGGCTTGAGCAAAAGGGAATGTGTTGGAGTAAATAAATTCTTGTACCTAGTTAATTCATTACTAGGGGACTTATTTACACATGTTAAGTTTACTTCAGTCCTAGGAAGGAATCTTTCTAGGTGTTAGTTGTCATTAGTTGTTATCTTATCTTTTGACTTGTAACACATGTGAATCTAGGTAGTTGTGATTAGTTGTCTCATGTCATATGATTAAGACACTTTTCATAATCATATGACATCTTGTATCTCACCTTGGATATAAAACCAAGGGGTCTCTACTACATTGTACATAGTCATATCATTGAATCATATTGATAAGAATACAATTTATTCTTGTCACATTATATTCTCTCTTTATGCTTTCCATTTGGTCTCAAGATCTTGGCAACCATAGCCAATTCTAACAGAATGTTAACCCCACATCCACAACCTACTATCCAACATTGTATCCTTATTCTCAATCTATTGAAAGATCACATTGAAAAAGCCCCTAGTGTAAGGATAAAGCTTGATCCTATCCTCCATGAGCAACCTCTAAGAATCAACCATTGATTCAATTCAAGAAGAGAGGAGCATAATTAATTCAATTTGTTGATTAAGACAATACGAGAAAAATGATTTGCATCCTCAATCACATATTGCCCATAAATGAGGATAGGGAGTGATTTTCAACAAGGAAAAGACATTTTACCATGCATAGGGCTAGGCCCAAATAAGGTTCTCAACCTAGGCACAATAATAAATGACTCTTGAGATGCAAGCACCTTCTCATGGACGCCAATGAGAGACGTTGCAATAGAAGGAACCAAGCCATGATGAACCACAACACTAAAAGGGGCAAGAACCATGTCGAGAGCAACATCCAAGCCCAATAAACAATCCAAGACCATAATAGAAAGTGAACTTCCAAAGGAGCATGGGCACATGAACTCACATCATTTCCCACACTGACCAAAGCCACACCGAAACTTGTACATAGGTGGGAAATCTTCATCTGGGTTTAGCGCTAGGGTTTTCAACACAAGAAAAAAAGACATCATTCATATGATTGTTTAAATTTGGAACATTTTTTTTACTAAGTAAACTAGAACCATAGGGGTTGCTCCCTTTGTATTTAAACAAAAGATAAATAAGTATCTAAAGTTTTAAGTTACATATCTTTCCATAAACATGCCAAAATCAAGGTTTCTATAGCCTTATAATAAAATAGCTAAGATAATAAAAAAACTAAAAGATTGTACTATGATATATAAATTAAAGAGAGACTATCATTCCTAGAATTAGTGTCTTCCATAAGTCATGGGTTCATCCTATGAGTTGTCAGTGATTACCCTTATGATTCATTTGATACCATTAGAAATCGCCAGCCCCAAGGCCTACAACAAGAACTTTGATGCTTTACCTACCTTTCTTCACCTTTGTATCTCCATGTGATTATTTTTTGTTGTGATGAAAGGATACCACTTTACCTCTTGCCCACTATTCATGAGCTTAGCTACATCCATCGAGATAGGAATTCCCATGCCAATTCTCACCATATCCAATGTTTCATTCAAGCCATTCATAAACTACTTTTTGATGATAGAAGTCACTTGTTTCTTAATCATATCCTTGTCCTTCCTTAAATCCAATAGCACTACAAAAAACATGGATAATAGGTTTATATTTACTTTATAATGGTGATTAGTTGACATGAATTCTTCACCCAAAATCTACACCACATATAATAGAAAACTACTATAGGTTTTGAAAACACACTACAACCTCTTCACCACCATTTCCCAGAAAGGACATCTTTCTTCATCCACACTATAGTCGAATAGGTAATATCTATGTTGAGAAGTGAGAAAATAATCAATTGTTGAACACACCAAATACTAAGGGGTAGGGGGTGAATCAATATCTTCAAAAAATTAAACCCCTCTAGAACTTGACCTCTTCAACACAATACTTCTTAACCAAATATAAACCCTTAAACAAATTAGTAACAAAGAAATATATTGTAATTTAAACCTTAAGTAATCTTCAACAATGAAATACCAATTCTATCCTTAATCAAATCAATAGTAATGAAAGAAAAACAAGAAGCACACATCCACAAGATGACACCAAATTTACATGGAAAACCCAATTAGGGAAAAACCACAATGAGAGTTAACTCACAATATAAAGGCTCATTTCTAAAAAGGACTTACAAACTAAGGCACACTACCTTAGAGAAAGATACAAAAGGACTTGTAGAGCTGGAGAAAATACAACTCCACAGGAAAGATACAAAGGACCTCATAATATTTACTATCTCAGAGTAGGATATAAAGGGTTTATAGAAAATCACAATATTTTTCAACAATCCACTTTGTTGGCCGAGGCATTTAGGCACATTTGATCTTTCTTCTTTACACTTTAGCACTATATCTTCTGGTTATTCAATACATTCTACATTCACACTTCTTCAGACTTTCATAAATTTGCAACTGAAATGATTTGGCATTTATAGCCACCACAATACTTCACAACTTCAATTAGGTTGGCTAGGAAAGGAAACAATGATTTCACTAAGTCAGCCACAACAACCTACTGTGGTCCTATCCCAAGGATAGAGAGGACCAAAAATAAATCTTATTACATCTTCCAATGTGATCCAAAACAATTCACACACTAGCACACAACAACCTAAGTTGGCAATAGGGAAATGTGTAGATGAAACGTGAAGCACATAGCCAATCAGCCCAAAAACATACTTCCAATGAACAACTCAACATGGCCCCAAACAAGATAGGTCAGGACCCAAATCTACCTTAACACATCTTCATATGCTAGTGCAAACCTTCAAGAACATAGCACAAGCAGAACAACAAGTTCTATCGGCCAAATATCTACAAATAACCCAAAAAACCAACTCAAGACACCATGCACTACGAAGGAGCACAACCAACAACATGTGGATCACAAGGGGATGTTCCAAAAACATCCAACACCACTTCTAGACACATCTTCCATACTGTCATGCCACCGATAGCCATTGCATTCCAATTAGGAACAAAATACTTCATTCCAAAGACTCAAAATGCATAGTCATGAGATATTACATTAATAGAACAACTTGCATACCACTTCAACACATGAAATTATAATTGAGACATTGCACACACATTGAGAGCACATCCACCAAGCCGCAAGAGCATAGACATCAATGCAGAGAAAAGTGGAGCATTTTTCATACCAATCCAAACAACCAACAACACTGCCAACCTTCTACAATTCATAAAAACCTCCTCGACAACATTGGTGGCCTAAAAAGGTAGGAGTGCAACATTTGTACAAAACTAACTTTGAATACTAAATCACAAGACCATATCTTCAATAACAAAGGAATGCAGAGCATTCTTCCAAATAAATTTCAATGCAACTTTCAGGAACAAAATCTTTCAACAACTTGTGAAGACCAAAACTTTCTTTTAGAAACATATACTTCATTAGGAACAACCGAAGAGAGAGCATTGAACATACTGTAGAACATCAAAACCATCTCTCCATCATTAGCAGTACTTCTAATACTCATCTTAATATATCATTATGAAGTCAACTCTATTGACAACAACTATACTTAATCATCAGACAAGCATGACATCCAAGGTCATGAAATTCAATAATACCACCATACATCAATGAAAACTAATGCCAAACAACAAACACTACAACAATCTCACCAAGTATTGACATTAGAGACGTCAAACTCCAATAATCTCCCTCCTTATGTGTTGACAACAATGAAAACCACAAACAATTCACCAAGTTTTGTCATCAACCACTACCAACAAAATCACAAACATATGTAACAATCTCACCAAGTGTTGCCATCAATAAAAACCACTGCCAACAATCTCCCCCTTTGGCATTGATGGAAACACATACCTAATCACTCTCCCCCTTTGACATCGAGGAAAAAGGGCTACACACACTTGCACACAACAACAATATATTCTCCAATTTTAAGAACAAAGGGCCAAAGATCTTCAATTGAAACAACACACTCTTCCCCTTTGACCATCAACACTTCTTCTTCAAGCAATCATACTAGCTCCCCCTAAGGAGAACATTCTTTCTCCTCTTCAATTCCCCCCCTCGCTAGCCCACCTTTAATATACATACACTCCTTGAAACAACAAACATGCTCCCCTGTTAGTAACAACCATTACCATCTCCCCTTGAGAGGAAGCTACCATCAATCCAAGAATGAAGATATGTCTTGAATTACTCCCTCTAAATAGATGCACCAATTATGAATCTAGTTAGAACAAGGAGGGGAAATAACCCCTAACTTCTATCAGAGATACTCAAAGGTATCTTTTGAAAGTGCCTTTGTGAAGATGTCTGCAATTTGATCCTTAGTAGGAACATACTCCAATCTAACTTCATAATCAATAACCTTCTCTCTCAATATCAGATAGAAATGTGTTTAGTTCTTGAATGCATTATTGGATTCTTGGTGAAACAAAGAAAAAAATGGGGTGGTGTCACAATGAATTGATAACCAAGGGGATATGATGGACCTATCTTCCTTTATTTCATTAGGAAATGAGACCCAAACAATGAAATGACTCCGTGAGTCAAATCGAGGTGCAAATCTACAAATTTCCCTTTTATGCAAGGATGGGGGTCTAGGCCAAACAACACTTTGGGGAGAAAGACTAAAAATAGAAGAACAACTCCAAAATGCAAGCTATAAAGTGCATCTACAAGATTAACCTCAATTCTGATGGAACTAGAAACTAAAATGTAGCTATGAGAATGGAAAAGTGATGTGTATTAGTCACCAAAAGTTCCATTTTAAAGCAAACTAAAGATTCATTTTCCCTAGAAAATGGGTCTTGGCTAGGGCTCTGTAAAAATGGTTACTGGGCTCTCTTTTGTTGTGTCTACACTCCCAGATTCCCAAATCTCATAGTCAGACAACTGTAAATACAATTTGTAGGTCAGGTTCTGTGAAATTGCAAGAATGGTGACAACAAATGCAACTTTGACAACTTTGCAATTTTTCTCTTCAAGGGTTCTTCTACCTAAAATTTACAAGCACACATCAAGAGGGAAAATGTTGCTTTGTTGGTGAACATGTGTTTGCCTTGGTCAAACCCTGTTTTGGTAATTGGACCTTGTAATAAAATGAAATAGCATGAAGGAATGATGAATGAAGAAATGCAATGTCACAACTCACCAAACCTTTATTTGAACCTTAGAATATGGATCTACAACTTGCATGAAATGGCTTCAATGGATGTGGATCTTGATCTTGAAACTTGATTTGAAATAATGCCTTTGAATGCTTGAATGGATCTTGAACACTAAACCAACATATTAGCTCAAATAACATGCATGATGCAAGAAGACTTTGACATGATAATAGGATCTTGATTTTTACAATAATTCTTCAAAAAATCTGCCCTTGAATGCCTTGAAAATGCTCTTGAATTTCTCTAATAATGCTCTTGTAAAAATTGTTTGATTGCTTCAAAGTCTTGTTAGATTTTTCTAGGTGAAACATAGTGAAATGACCTCTTATTTATACATATGTTAACATTAATTCTCAAAAGTCAAATAACACAAGCCGACATGTGAATACACATTTGACATCATTTAAATATCACCAAAAACATAATAATAATTTAGGTCTTAGGTCTAAGTGAGGACCCATTCGCCCTTGAGAAAATGGGTCCTAGGTCACTCACCTAGGACACACATTCTCCAATGTTAAGTGTTATGGAATCGATGAATGTTAGGTTTCCTCTTGGAAATTTTCAATTAATTAGGTTTGGATTTGAACTAAGGGGCCAATTAAGGCATAATTAACCTCAATTAATTAATAAAGCCCTAGATAAGTGTGAAAGTGTAGAGGTACACTTTACAACACCATAAATAAGGCACCGTTAAGTCCATTTTAATTAATAAGGCTCTAAACTTAATGTGAATGTGTAGAATACATATTACAATACTAAATTAAGACATAATTTAGTCCTTTTATTTAATATTTATTCCCAAATTAAGTGTGAAAAAGGGATAATTTTTTTTACACTACATTTAGCCCCCACTTAGAGAGAGTATGACCCCATTTCAATCTCACACTAAGGTAGAAATTCAAGACACATATGTATGAAGCAATGAAAAAGACACTCAATCATACAACATCAAAGCCTAGAAGAAGAGATGGGTGGATAAAGCTTTGACTGCCCCAACGTGATGTGGAACATGACTATTTGTCTAGAGAAGGGGTGGATCAAGCTTCAATTGTCCCAACGTGATGTGGAACGCGATTGTTTGTCCTATAAATTCAATAGTAGAACTTGATTTCCACTATGTGAACGATACATACACTCACACGGGCTAATGGAACCTTAGGCCATCAACTAGGTGAGCCCCCAACAGGAGGAAAATGAGAGAATCATATTAGGCTCCCATACCATATTAAAGCTATCCTCCTAAAAACTTAAATAAGGCACCACAATTCGACACTTCGGGGACCTAACAAGCTATGTTATGCTAAGCACTCATGAACATGGGCAAGGCTCCACTGGGAAGCAAGGTGCGTTATGCTTGGTGGCCTTGAATTTAGGGATGGGTTCAATGCTTCACAAGATTAACAAGTTGTATTATGGTAAAAACTTATGAACAATATACATATATATAGGATTGTTCAAAGGGATTTTTCTTAGCTCATGTAAGGTCTTCTTCTTAGGGATCATCATGCCTAGTGTCTCCAAGAGAGGACAAATGCAAGATAAAAGATTCAAAACTTAAGGAATGCAACAAATAGCATCACCACTAAGGAAACTCATATGCTAAGAAATATCATGCTCTTGGAGGACATCAAACCCAATGACACCACCAAGAAAAGAACACATCACAAGAAATAAGAAAATCGCACAAAGAACATAGAGACACAAATGTAGGCCTCCACTTTAAAGGAATTGCTACACCATTACTGTTAGCAATAAATTTAAAGTAGCAAATAGTTTATGCTAACCATAAAGAAGACATGAGAGCTTACTCAAAAAGCCCTATGCTAATTCATATGTTTCCAAATGAAGCTACATCATGACAAGGGGTTGCCTCCAAAATGAAATCCTAGAACAAATAAGGGATGCATGGATTCAAGGTCAGTATATCTTTTCTACAATGTGATTATAGAGCTCATAAACATCCTCATTCCCTAGATACCCATAGAATGGGAAGAATGACACATAGAGAGTGAAAAAAAAGAAAATATTTCAGGGAAACATGGAAGAGACCTAAATGTCTTGACGCCTTACGCCATCCCCTAAAGGAAAAAGAAAAGTCAAATGATAAGATAAAGGTTTACGACATAAAGAAGAATGTAGATACATAGAGGAATGCACATGAAGAGAGAGATACATCAAACAAAACAATACAGGGGATCACATTACACACATGCAATCACAACAAAGAAACATGCAAAAGAAAATAAAGCAAAATACTAGCAAGGCACATGCAAGTCAACCTATAGCAGGTCATTCGCATCCCAATCGTGTTCAGTGTATGCAGAAGAAGGAAAAATAGCCAAAGGGAAAACATCAAGTTCTGAACTAGGACATGCACCAAGTTCAACACTCTTGTTAGTAGAAACATCATTTAAGCTCATGGAAGAGGAAAACATTGGATTTAGCTCATTATGCACTTCCTCATCAATCTTAACAATTTCAATGCCATCATCTAGATTATTCACAATGGGAGGTCTAATGACAATATCCATAGAAGTTTGTTTATGTTTATGTTGCGGCGAGGGTGGAGAGGCATTACGCCTTTCGAGAGACAAGGTTCGATTTTGATTTTCTATGTTGTTGTTTTGTTCTTTTGCTTGCAACAAACAAGCAATAACACATCTATGCCTATGCTCTCTAGCATTTCAATTTCTTATCATTTTTTTTTTCAAGTTGTTTTTGTGTAGGAGTGGGTTTATCAACCATAGGTTTTTTTTCTTCCCTTAAGGGAGTAACGGAAGAAACCATGGGGGGTTGTTCAACTACTTTCTCTTTAGCTTTGTGAACTTGTTTGACTTTAGGAGGCACAACGAGATTTGTTTGGTTATCTTGTGGTCTCTTATATGAAGTGGGTGAAAGATTTATAATAGGCTACTCTTGAATATTTGGAATGGCTTTAGGTTCAATCACAGTTTTGTCAAGAATGGGTGGCTCAATCATAGGTTGTGGCATATTGTTAAGGGATAATTTTGTTATGCGCTTTGCCTTAAACTTTTGATAGGATTTGAAAATAAGTCTTCACAGGGTCTAATAGGTTCAATAGGCTCGGGCCAAAATAAATCCAATGAAAAGTTCCCACGAGAAGACACAAGATTAAAGCCACTATGATACACAGTAAATATCTCATTACCAAATGGAAACTTTAAACATTTATTCACAACCGACGAGACAAAATTCATGGAGTGAAGCCATGGATAGCCTAACTTCACATGAAATTGGTTGGATGATGGGACGATTGTGAATGAGATAGTTAATTCTTTCAATCCAACCTTTAGAGGGAGATTTATCGAGCCAATCATAGGACACACAAAACCATTATGCATTTTGATCCATTCTTTCATTTTTTCATATGTATCCTGATAGATTTCATGCACAAATAGGAATTCTTTAGTGATCATGTTCTCTACACACGAGGGATCAATTAATATCTCATTAGTAGGCTTGTCATTGATTATTCTTATATGTAAAGAGGACAATCAAGTGCATTTTTAACTATATCTTGTTGTGAGAAAGCAATATCAAGAAAAATTTTAGTTGGGCCCTTAAGAGGTTTAACATCAATAAATGCAACTAAATCATCTGTAAGTTTGTTCTCATTATCTTTTGGATTTTCATCATTTGCATCAACATCGATCACATCATTTTTTGTTTCACTGGCTTTGTAAAAGGATATATAATGATTAGGAATAGGATTGGTGAAGATTAACAAATTTTGATTAGGAGGATCTATAAACTTATTACCTTGATAATTAACACCTCCAATCTGGATACGGTTAGAATCAATGAGGTCTTGCACAAGATGTTTAAGATGCTTGCAATTTTTTGTATCATGTCCATTTTGTCGATGGAAATGACAATAGGAATAATTTGGTCTATAGTTTGAAGGTAAAGGCTTAGTAGGATCAAGATCTCTAATAGGAGGCAAGGAGATCAAATTATTTTCTAATATCTACAACATTGTATTATGAAGGGTATTGGGTAGAGGTTTAAACTGTCTATTTCTATCCGCAAAGGCATATGGTTTTGTTATTTTTTATAGTGGCCACTTGGGTGTTAACATTTTGATTGGATCAAGGGGGCTTATGGTCTATAAATCCCTTATTTTTTTTCTTGAAAGGTTGGTAATTGGTTTGAGGTGTGGATTCAAACTTTTTAGGATAGTTAGAGGGAGTTTTCACTTCATGACTACTAACTAAATTATAGTAATCACGAAGGGTTGTATATAACTGTGTGAAAGAAGGGAATCTCAATATCTCAAGCTTAGTTTGGATCTTATCTTGCAAGTTGAAAATAAAAATTCTTTGAAGGTCGACATCAAGAATATCAATGTTTGTTTGTGAATAAAGCATTTGATAGCTCACTATGAAATGTGTGACCCTTTCATCAACCTTTTGTTTACATTTCATTAAATCAGCTAAAGTCATCTTGGGACCCATGTGAATTTGGAAGTGGTTTTAAAAGGCATCAATAAGTTTATTGAATGAATCAATTGAATTATTCGGTAAGGAGTAAAACCACTCTAAGGAAGCATCTTTCAAAGAGTGAGGGAAAATTTTAGCCAAGAGTTTATCTTCAAAAGTGTAGTCAATACATAGCGTGGTATAAGTGAAAACATGACTAACATGATCTCCTTTCCCACCATATTTCTCAAACCTAGGAACCTCTATACCTTGTGGCATTTGTGTTCTCAATATCTCCAAGGATAAGGGATTGGTTTTGATGTATTGTGAAGTTTTTCCATTGTTGTTTTGATTTGAGGTGGTGATTTTTTGTTGAAGGGATGATATTTTTTGTAAAAGTGTATTAAGGATGGGATCATTGTTGGTATTATGAGATAGAGGGGAATAAGGTGGAGTGGTGTATGTATGCAAAGGGAAAGTGAATTGTAGATTTGTGAAGGGGGATGGTTGAGGAGATATGAGATTTGAATGCACAAAGGTAGAGGGATTTTCAGTGGAAATACCTAAGGAAGTTTGACATTAATAGTAGGTTGAACATGGTTGTGGTAATGTGAGTACTAGTGTATGTAGGAATAGAGGTGAGGGTTGTGGAAGGAGGAATGGAATTTCCACCTTGGATTTGAGTGTACCCTAAAGCTTGAGCACAAATAGTCATGGTAGGGATGTTTTTATTAACAAGATGACCTAGACTTCACACAATCTCTATTTCATGTTCAATTTCAAGCATTTTCCTCACATTATCTAAATTAGGAATGACACTAGTATCAATGTTTTCAGTATTTACAAAGTTTTGCAAATTTTCTATATCTTCATCCATTCTTCTTATGTTTTCTTGTGGGAAAATAGCAATATCATGCACATTGGTTGTAGGTAAGGAAGTCATTGGAAATGAGGTATGGAGGCTATGATCCATAGAGGGCTGATTTTCAACACTATTAGTAAAAGAGTTGGAAAACCCAAGATCCATGGTGAATGGTGTATCGTGGGATGACATGAGTCTCAAACTATGTCTCGCAATAGTATTGCTAATAGGACACCAAGTTGTAAAGCTCATATAAGATTAAAAAACTCAATGTAGACTCAAAATGAAAAGAGCATGAAATGCAATGCAATGACCTAGAATGTATTATGTAAATGCAATTTTTAGATTCTAAACAAGGTAATTTTCTGATTACACAATGCAAAAACCTAAAAATGATATCTCAAGTAAATTCAATTTTGAAATCACACAATGCACTAACTTTATCAAATTAAGCTAAGTATGATTAATTCCACTTAATAGAAAATCTGTAAACTGAAACAAAAAAATGAAAACAACAAAATGAAATGCAGAAACTAATTTTTTTAGGCCCATACAATTAGGAAATGATGCTAATAAGGAAATCATTCACCCTAATTATCGCGGGATGACATGAGTCTCAAACTATGTCTCACAACAGTATTGCTAATAGGGCACCAAGTTGTAAAGCTCATATAAGATTCACAAATTCAATGTAAACCCAAAATGGAAAGAACATGAAATGCAATGCAATGACCTAGAATGTAATATGTAAATGCAATTTTTAGATTCTAAACAAGGTAATTTTCTGATTACACAATGCAAAAACCTAAAAATGACATTTCAAGTAAATTCAATTTTGAAATCACACAATGCACTAACTTTATCAAATTAAGCTAAGTATGATCAATTCCACTTAATAGAAAATCTGTAAATTGAAACAAAAAATGAAAACAACAAAATGAAATGCAAAAACTGGTGTTTTTAGGTCCATACAATTAGGAAATGACCCTAATAAGGTGAATGGGTCCTAGGTTAGGGTTTTTAAAAATGTTATTATAAATTTCTGAGATGATTTTAGTGGTTTCTAGATTTTGATCAGAAACAACAAGTTACAACTTGATTTTTTGTGAATTTAATGTTGAATGCAAGTGCAAAATGTGACAAAATGACAAACTAGGAGACCTAATTTGATATCCAATTTTGTTTCAATTTTCAAATACAAGTGAATGTTGATGCAATTCTATGTAAATGTTATGCAAAATGACTGATTTTTTTGTATTTTTCAAATTTTAAAGAATGCAAAAATTCAATCCTAAAACCCTAAATGAAATGAAAAGTCAATGCAAGTTAGCAACCCTAAATGAGACTAAATTTAATGCAATGAAATGAAAATGAATGCAACATCTAAATATAGGGTGCAAATGGACTCCAAAGTAAAAAAATTGCAATGATCAAACTCAGGTTCACCAAAGTGAAACAAAGAAAAAATGGGGTGGTGTCACAATGAATTGATAACCAAGGGGGTTTGATGGACCTATCTTCCTTTATTTCATTAGGAAATGATATCCAAAAAATGAAATGACTATCAACCCAAAGGTAAGCCAAATCAAGGTATGAATCTATAAATTTCCCTTTTATGCAAGGACAGGGGTCTAAGCCAAACAAAACTTTGGGGAGAACGATTAAAAATAGAAAAACAACTCCAAAATGCAAGCTATAAAGTGTATCTATAATATTAAACTCAATTCCAATGGAAACAAAAACTAAAATTTAGATCTAAGAATGGGAAAGTGATGTGTACCAGTCACCAAAAGTTCATTTTCGAAGCAAACTAAGGAATCATTCACCCTATGGAAAATGGTTCCTGACTAGGGCTCTATAAAAATGGTTTCTAAGTTCTCTTCTACTGTGTCTACACTCCCAAATTCTTGAATCTCACAGTCAAACAATCAAAAATAATTTTTGTAGGTTAGTTTTTGTGAAATTGCAAGAATGGTGACAACAAATGCAACTTTGAAAATATTGCAAATTTTATCTTCAAGGGATCTTCCACCTAAAATCTTCAAGCACACATCAAGAGGGAAAAAATGTTGTTTTGTTGGTGAATGAGGGTTTGCCTTGGTCCAACCCCGTTTTGGTAATTAAACCTTGTAATGAAATGAAATAACATGAAGGAATGATGAATGAACAAATGAAATGTCACAACTCACCAAACCCTTATTTGAACCTTGGAATATGGATTTGCAACTTGCATGAAATAGATCCAATCGATGTGGATCTTGATCTTGAAACTTGATTTGAAACAATTCCTTTGAATGCTTGAATGGATATTGAACACTACATCAACATGTTAGCTCAAATAACATTGATGATACAAGAAGACTTCAACATGATAATAGGATCTTGATTTCTGCAATAATTCTTCAACAAATATGCCCTTGAATGCCTTGAAAATGATCTTGAATTGCTCTAATAATGCTCTTGTAAAAATTTCTTGATTGCTTGAAAGTCTTGTTAGATTTTGTTAGGTGAAACATAGTGAAATGACCTCTTATTTATACATATGTTAACATTAATTTCCAAAATTCAAATAACACAAGCCAACATATGAATACACATTTGAAATCATTGAAATACTACCAAAAATATAATGAAAATTTAGGTCCTATGTCTAAGTGAGGACCCGCGAATGGGTACTAGGTCACTCACTTAGGACACACATTATCCAATGTTAAGTGTTATGTTATGACATTGATGAATGGTGGGTTTCCTCTTCGAAAATTGTAATTAATTAGGCTCGGATTTGAACTAAGAGGCCAATTAAGGCATAATTAACCTCAATTAATTAATAAAACCCTAGATAAGTGTGAAACTTGTGTAAACACCATAAATAAAACACCATTGTAGCGCTTGGGTGATCATAAGAAAAAGTATTTTAATTTGTTCAATCCGTTTCAAAAGATTTTTAAGTAAATAATACCATTCATAAAAGCTTCCGAAATGAGCTCAATGTAAAAGAGAATAAATTGCATTTTATGTATATAAATAATAACATGGTGATTTATCAAGATTATGCACATGGCAAAAGTACATCAATGAATTTTCATATATATATATGTTCATCCATACTCGAAAAAGATCAATAATTCTAATAGAAACATCTTTTCAATGTTACATCATAAAACCTTAATTCTACACATCAATGTTACATCAGATTCTTTCATGCAATTCTTCTATTTCAAAGTTTCAATAATGAATGTCAAATACATATACATATACAATGGGTCTTTACAAGCCATTCCAGAATAATACACAAGTACATCAATAGCAAATAAAACTCTGATCCTCCAACCGCCGTGACACCATCGGTCTTCTTGTGAGCTGGGGCCAAGAGTGTGATTCAGATGCCTTTTCTGCCCAACCATGAAGTACATGACTTCCCCGGGTTCCTTCCTAACTTGAAGGAATCCCTGACCCTGCATAAGGAGCCTAACAACCTGACACAATAAAACATGAGGGAACTCTCGATGCATGCCTGGTGCCTATATGCATTTCTAATATGAGAAAACATATTTCTTACAACAGGAGGTGGCAGAGACTCAAATACATATATTTCTAGGCTTTTAAAACAAATCCATCTATTTCAATGGTACAAGTGCTTGGCCAAACATAAATAAAATAACAAGTGGTAGTTTCAGAAAAGGTAAAACTACTGTCTCTGTGGATCCACCTTCCGCATCCTATCCCGGAAGTTACCAAAATATAGTATAATAAAGTGCAAGAACAGAAAATTGTGCATTTTCCATACATGCTTCATGCATTCTATTGATTCTAAAAGAATTTTCTTCATTTATCCACATTCATACAAAGATTGCTTTTCAAACTGATTTCCATGCATACTTAGGTTTCAAACTAGAGTTTCAGAACATCTTTTGAATTCCATTTTATCATGTTGAACAAAAGAAAAGGTTGTAAGTTTCAATATTAAAATAACATCTGCTCTTTTCTCAGTAAATTTTCTCTGATTTGGTAAAGGAATCTGTTTTCACTCCAAGCTACTCTCTTGAAGGTTCTTGTTCAAGTTTGGTTTTTTTTCAAATGTAAAAATGCATGTACATCAAGATACTTTCAATGTATGAACACAAGTAGAGGAAAATAATTTTATGTATAAAACAGTGTTCTCAGATTTATGTATATATTTCTATATCTTCAAAATTCAAGCTGATTTGAAGGTGGAATTCCCAATATGCTACAGGTTTCTGGTTAACAATAATATACAGAAACAAGATAATTCTTTCAGAAAAATAGAGGTTTGGAAATTTGCATTTGAGTTTTATATTATATACCAATATTCAGAAATCTACATCTGTATGTAAGCATAAGACAATGTGACCAAAGAAGATCACCAATTTACATGGTTCTCATAGGTACATTTTCATATTTCCAGCTTCAAAAATACTGAGAAGTTTATATATATTTGACAGAAATTATATCACATTCTGAAGATGGTTTTCCTGTATAAATTCGCATTTATGTATATATCTATGTATGTATGTATATATATAGATACAGCTGAGTGTGTATATATATATATATATATATATATATATATATGTTTTTAAATAAAAAGAAATACAGATTTTTATAACTGTTCTCACGTTTTCTGGCCGTGCACATAGAAAAGAGCATTATACAGGGTTCTAAGCAAGTGATAAGCACCCCAAAGGTGCTAGGAGGCCTTGCCTCTCCCATGGGGAGGGCGCGGGCTGTGAGGAGGCCACGCCCCTCCACAGGCCGCGGCCTGTGGAGGGCGCGAGCCTCCCCACAGAGCCGTCCCTTCCTTTGGGAAGTGTTGGGGATTACAATCCCTCCCCCTACATTAAAAATAGAATTCGCCCAGCATTCAACTGCAATTAAATTCATTTCAAAAGAATTTTGAATTAATGTCTGGTAAAGGTTTTCTTGCGAAATTAAGTGTATATATATATATATGTATATATACACAGCAATGCAAATTCGTGTGTGTGTGTATATATATATATAAATATGATTTCATATCTTTTCTCTCACAAATTTTTCTGTACAAAAGAATAGCAAATGAGGGCAGTTTTATGAAATGCAGATTTGCAACAGATTATAACCTTGTTCTGGAAGAAAGAAATTGGGTATTTTCTCAACAATGCAACAAATGAGTAGAAGGTTTTTACCCAGATTTAAAAATAAAACTAGAAGACATTTCTTAGATATTTGTAATCATTTTCATAAAATGATGCATACAATTTCTCCAATTTCATACTAAAATTCAAACTGGTTTGAAAGAAAAGAATGGAAAAACCTGACAGATTACTTCAGTTGCAGATGTCCAGAATTAACTTCTGTCTCTTTCTCCCTGAGCCCTGGTTATTTTCTGAATAATCTTCTCTTCTCTCCCCTTAAAGCTTTATTCCTTCTTCCGAGAGTCATGCAGACCCTTTCAAAATGACAGATGTATATTTTTCTTGGAAAAATTTACATGCAAAATAAAGAGGTAGCCACTTGCCGAGAGCATTGTTGGTTTTAAGGAGAATTTCCCAGAACCCCAAGTTTCTCGGGATTGTTATTTTTCCCTCTCCAATTTTTGGACTTTGGCTTTAAACATATGCAAACAAAAAATATTTCCACTTTATCATATGCAAATAAAAATATTCCCACTTTATTTTAATTTCATAACTAGATAAAATTTAATAAACAGATTTTCAATTATTGCACAAAAAATGGGATATATATATTAAATAAAATAAATCATAATCCTTTCAAAACTTTAATTGATAATTATTATTATTATTATTATGATGTTATTATTTTTATCATTTACTTATTCAAACCATTTATTACCTATTTTGTAAGCAATTCAAAACAATCATATTGAAACAGACATTGCCTAAATGCAACTATATGATTTTTAGGTGTTGTGTGTGTGCATCGAGAGTTCCTCCTCTTTTACCCTATCAGGAAGCTAGCCTTCTTTTCCTCAGTCACACTCTTGGTCTTCGACCACCTGCAACTCAAATGCACTTAGGCGTGCAACAATGAAATTGTATTAGTAATCGATATAGAAATATAAATCAAAGCAATAATTAAATCAATGCTTCTATTTTGTTCTATCTTGTATATTTTAAAATAAAATGCGTTCATAATTCCAAAAGCAAATTTTATTTATTTTTACATTTCCATACACCAAAGCATTGTATTATATCATATTACTCTAACACGCACCATCATTCATATAATAAATCCCACAAAGCCATGGTCAAAACAACATCAAAGTCTGAGACGTGACAACCATTAAGTCCATTTTAATTATTAAGACCCTAAATTTAATGTGAATATGTAAAATGCATATTACAACACTAAATTAAGGTATAATTTAGTCCTTTTATTTAATATTTGTTCCCAAATTAAGCATGAAAAAGGGATGCTTTTTCCTACACTACATTTGGAAATGTTAATTGTACTTGTATTACCACACAATATAAGAATAAGTTCATCATATACCCCCTTTACATCCTTCAATTTTTTTTTTTATCTAGAGCACCTAAGTGCAACAAGATGCTGCAACAATATATTTAACTTCTGTTGTGGATAAGGACATTGAATCCTGGTTCTTCTTGAACCAAGAGACCAATTTGTCTCCCAAAAAGAGTGCACTTTCTCTTGTACTTCTCTAGTCATCCACATATCCTGTCCATTCTACATTAGTATAGGAACTTAGAGAGATATTTTGATCCTTCTTATACCATAAACCCTAATTTAGAGTTCTCTTCAAATATCTAAATATTCTTTTCACTGCTTTCTCATGAGAGTGCTTAGGCTTAGCTTGAAATCTAGCAACTAGACATACTACATGTGCATGATATTAGGTGTAGAAGCATTCAAATACAATAAACCTCCAATAATAGACCTATAAAGAGTATGATCAACTTTCAGAGACTCGTCAAATTTTCTCAAGTGACAACTAGTCACCATAGGAGTACCAATTGGTTTGGAATCTTCCATGCCAAACTCTTTCAACATCTCTATATTACATACTTAGCTTGAGAAATAAATATACCATCATCTTGTTGAATGGTTTGAAGCCCAAGGAAGAAAGACAACTCACCAATCATTGAAATCTCAAATTATTTCTACATCTCTTCTACAAACTTTTTATACATATCATCATCTCCACCAAAGATGATGTCATCAACATATACAACCGCAATCAATAACTTGTCTTCTTGAACCTTAATATAGAGATTGTTGTTTGTAGTATCTTTCTTGAATCCTTGCTAAAGCAAATGCATATTCAACCAAAAATACCAAGCTCTAGGAGCTTGCTTGAGTCCATACAAAGATTTCTTGCGTCTGTAAACCATGTTTGAATCTTTAGATAACTAGAAACCATCTGGTTGCTCTATATATACATCTTCTTCTAGATCCTCATTTAGGAAAAACTGAATTGACATCCATTTGATAAACTTTAAAGTTCTTATGAGAAACAAGAGAAAGAAACATCCTTATTGCCTCCATTCTATCTATCGAAGAAAAAGTCTCCTCAAAATCAATACCTTCAACTTGTGAATAGCCCTTGTAGACCAATCTATCCTTGTTCCTTACAACTTCACCATCTTCATTTAGTTTGTTCTAAAACACCCACTTAGTTCCTATCACATTCTTATTAGGAGGTCTAGGAGATAGTTCCCAAGTTTGATTATTTTCTATTTGGTCCAACTCTTCTTCCATTGATTTTATCCAACCATCATCTTTGCTAACATTGACAAAGTTTTTGGGCTTTATTTTTTACAACAAACACAAATTTACTTGCTCATTTTCTTTTGTAAACCTTCTTCTAGTAAACACACCTTAATTCTTGTCTCTAATAATTTGATCTATAGAATGATTCTTCTAAACATATTTTGTTGGAGTCTAGAGATTTTTCACTAGTTTTAGTTCCTTATGTTCTTTCTCTTCTTCCTCTTCTTCAATCTAGGGAGGAATATTAGATCATCAAACCCATGGTTCTTGTGAGATTTGACACAAGTATTCATCTAATTTTAACATTTGTGCTTTCAGTCATCCTTCTCAATCTCTCATTGTAGCATCTGTAAGCCTTGCTCATGGTTGAGTAACCAAGAAAGATCCCTTCATCACACCTTGAATCAAACTTACCCAGGTTTTCTTCATCTCTTTTGATGTAACAATTGTTTCCAAATATTATAAAGTATTTAATAGTGGGAGGTCTTCCATACCATAGCTTATAAGGGGTCTTAGTGCTATTGACCGTCAACTACACTTAAGAAAATAGACTATAGTGTGAACTACTTCTTTCCAATACATATATGATAGATCATCATCTTTGACCATTGTCCTAGCTATCTCTTGTATTGTTATATTCTTCCTTTCTACTACCCCATTTTTTTGAGGGGTCCTAGGAGTAGAAAGATGTCTCCTAATTCCACGATCTTCCCAAAAAAATTTAAATTCATATGAAGTAAATTCACCTCCTCTATCTAATCTTAGCATCCATTTCAGTTTCAACTCTTTCTTTAAAAGTCTTGAACTTATCAAAGGATTCTAATTTTTCTCTTAAGAATGTAACCCAAGTCATTCTAGTGTAATCATCTACAAGAAACATGAAATACCTTCTGCCTTGTTGACTCCTTGTTCTTGTATGTCCACATAGGTTAGTATGAATCAACTCCAATGACATTGTAGTAGAACACTCCTTGCTCTTAAAACTAGTCTTTGTTTGCTTTCCCATTTGACATTCTTTGCATAATGGTTTTGCAGGCTTGGTTATCTTAGGCATATCTCTCACTACATGAGAAGAACTAATCTTCACCATATTATCAAAGTTTATATGAACCATCCTCTTGTGCCACAACCAACACTCACTAGACTGAGATAGTAAGCAAATTCTTCCATTTTCCTCCTTTAGATGATAGATATTACCATTTTTCCTTACCTTTAGAAACTAGTCTTTTGGACCCTTCCTTTATGATATCACAACCATTAGCAAGAAAAGTAAGATTGCATCCTTTGTTGCACATCTAACTAACACTCAAAAGATTATGCTTCATGCCTTTGGCATAGAGGACATCTTCAGTTATGTTCTTTCCATCAATTATTATATCACCTTTTCCATAGATTTGTGCTAACTGATCATCACCAAACTTAATAGCTCCACACTTAAGCTTCTTGAGATAGATGAATTTTCTTCTATCCCCAGTCATGTGATGAGAACAACCACTATCAATCACCTTAGCATTTTCTTCTTCCTTTTCATGAAAGGCAGTCCATAAAACAATAGATCTTTCACTAACCTTATTATTTTGCAACGTACTAGACCACTTACATTCTCCAATATTGTTCTTCTTACCTTTCAAATCCATGAACATGGTTTCATCATTTGAGCCAATATCCTCATCTTCTTAGGAATAATTGCTTTCCTTGGAGTAGAATCTCTTTTTAACTTTATCACTTTTGTTACTATCATATGATTCTTTGTAAGGACATTTAGATACAACATGGCCAATCCTTCCATAATTAAAGCATTTAAAAGGTAACTTGCTTTTGTATTTTCTAGTGTCTTTCTTCAGTCTTCTTACAAAATTTGCTTCAACCTCATCAAAGTCATCATTCTAATCAACAACTTCATCTTCAATCTTTTTATTGGATTTGAATGTAGCTTTTACAACATCTTTGTCAAATTCTATCACTTCAAAGGTTGTGAGAGCACCAAACATTTCATCCACAAAATACTGATCCAAGTCCGTAGATTCTTTTTGGCATACACCTTATGACTATAGGATTTAGGGAGAGCTCTCAAAACCTTCTTCACAATCTCATCATCTTTGACTACACCACAAATACCAATGATGCCAATAACAACTTCATGCACCCAGAGCATATAACTTGCAATGTCTTCATTCAAGCTGTCATCCTTAGAGTCTCAAATATTCTTTTAAAGATCTATATCTTGGCTTGCCTTAATTTAGTATCTCCATAGATTCTTCTAAGCTTTAACAAGACATCCTTAGCAGAGCTACAACTCATCACCTTCAAAAGTTCTAAATCAACCAATCTGCATAAGATAACACTTTTAGCCTTGGCATTGTTCTAATATAACCCGATTTCAATTGGATTAGTTGGAGGAGAAGTAGGAGCAACATAATCATCTTTGAATGATTTCCATACACCAAACCTTAGAGAGTTTAGATGGCCTTCTTGTCATGCCCTAAAGTTCCTCAACCAAAACCATACACAACTACTGATTTTTTTTACTTGCTAATGCTATTCTAGATCTAATGTTAATCTAAAATCAATGACATCAAGTTTGCGATGTCATCACATCGCTTAAAATATCCTAGTTTGCATTCTTCTTTAAGTGATTTCAATTGGAGATGTTCTAAAACTTTACCTAAGCATCCTAAGGTATAGAAAATGATTTATCTTTTAAGTCGATAATCTTGATGCAAAACAAATTTTCCTTTTCCTATCTACATTTTCTTCCCTAGTTTTCTTAAGAGAAAATAACATTGCACCAAAACAAACATGCTTAAAAAAAAGAATTAAGAGTAGAAGAAAAATAATTTTCTCAACTCCACCATTTTCATTGATATCGTATGAATTAACCGGATGCTATCAAGTTTTAAACGATAGGTTAAATCTTCCTTGGAGGTCAAGCTAATAGTCAATATTTATGGTTTGGGGTTTACTTAGAATACTTCAAAAAATTTATTTGAGTCTCTCTCTAAAATTCTCTAGAAACTTATATGAAATGAACTTGACATCTTTTATGGTTAAGTAGTCATTTAAAATGTAAGTACTCCCATACCAATAGATTGTATCTTCTCCATGTATACTAAATTTGTTCATTTGTTGATATTGAGTTTATTCTCAATGACTATTCTTTCACCCATTTATTTCAAAGGGAGATCATTTTTAAAACTCCACTAGTAATGCATTATTAAAGTTTTTTAAAGTTTTTTTAAATAAATAAATTTCACATAAGGAATTAAAAGACAAAAGTTTATTTTAATGAAACTTCTCAACTTGGAAAGTTCTTAATTAGCATTATATCTTTTAATATTAATTGATTGATTATTAAATTTTACACTGAATCATTGAGTTTCAAATTAGAAACTTCCTATAAATCATTTACAACATAATAAGGAAATTTCTATAAATCATTAACTCAATTGACTATAATTCCTTTTACTAATTCTCCATTGATTTTAATTGATTTTTTTTTTGCTTTACTTGTAATTTCTATATTTAATTAACTTTATTTTACAAATAAATATTTAGGAGATTCTTGATTTTTTTGCAATAATCATGGATAAATATTTTCTCTAACTATTAAGGAAGTGAATAATGAATTTCATATCCTTTATTTAATTTCCACATTGTTCAATTGCAAATTAATTTTGTTTTGTGGGTTGATTGAAAACAATACCTAGCTCCATTTGCTAATATCCAAGGCAATTTTCCAATTGAATACAGAAGATTTGCTTCAGATTCTTTAATGCATATGTTGGATTAGACTAGATTTTTGAGTTCTTAGTTTTATTTATTTTATATTTTTTCAGACAGACTATTCATCTATTTTACAAAGCTGCAGGTTTTTATAAATATTTAACTATATTTACCGTTTAAACTTTAAATTTATTTGATGAACTACTTGCTACTTAACATTTATTTATCACTCTTTTAATATTTTATAAATATTTTTATTACACTTTTTTTTGTTTTGTATTAATTTTAATTATAAATTTTCTTGTAACTATTAACCAACTTGATACTGGTTTTCATTTCCTTTTTATAGTTCCATTGATAAATGAATTTTTGTGTTGCAGATTGAGTGTAGTGGATGCAAGGGAAAATTTCCAGAAGTGATGAATTGCATCAACTCTTTTATTATTCAACCAGTTACTATTAAATGTTTAAATCAGTATTATGGTTTTTTAAAAATTGTTTTCATTTACAGGCAACACTAAAGTTTGTTCTTACATTTAAAACATCAGATTGTTGTTAGGTCGCTGCAGGCAGCGCACTCCTTGGTGCCTTCATGAGGGCGTCTGTGGGGTGCCTCAATACTCTTTAATATATATAGATTTTAAACTTTTGTTTAAACACTTCCAATTTGCTTTTTTCTTTGGCAGATTAAAGTCTATTAATTTTCAGATTTTAGTGAATCAATTCAGCCTAAAAGAATGTTATCAGAATTAAGTTTTTCAATTTAAATTTTCAGATCTAAGTTTGTTTAGAACAGATTTACATGTCTCCCTACTACTTGTAGAGATCAGATTTTAGTGTCTCCAAATGGGGTTTAAAAAGTATTGATAAATTTGTATGAAAATTCACAGTTGAAATTTCAAGTATGCGCTCTATTCTTCTGAATTAATAGCTGCATGCACATACATTCTAATCTTATTTTTATTTGGTATAATCCAAGCAAACATAAGTGGTTATCTTCTTAATAAAGACATATTGGTTATCAAAACTTTTTATTTAAATTCCTACATCAAATAGAGAACCAATTTCTCTTTTCTAACTAAGATAAATGCATCAACCTATAGTTTTGTTTCCAATAGTTACTCAAATTTGTAAATATTTATATAAACTAATAGCAATGCAAGACTTTTGTTCTATATAACATTTATATAAAAATAACTTCTCTTATATTGCTCTTTTAAAAAGATAGTTTCTTTCAACAAAGTACATTTCCTAGCATATTGAGTAAAACTATTATTTTCTCTTCTTTTTTTAAAAGAGTTCAAAGTTACATGCTTGAATACATTAAATCAACAAAATATTATAACTCTCACTCTTATACTTAAGATCTATATCATTTGATTCACATAATGTATCATGAAACAATGAGTTTATTTCAAACACAATTGCTTTTCTTTCCAAGAATTTGGACAACTCCAAAACGCATCTTCAATCTCCATCCAAAACTTGAAAAATACACAAGATAGGAAAAACAACAAATTACCAATGGGCTCTCCTCCCATCCATAGGGTTGTAGAACTACCCACCCCCAAGCATGGGGTTTTCACATAGCCACCAAATGAACTCAACAAAACCATACATCGACTTGGACCACTTTACTCACACATGTACAACATTACCACAAAAGTAAAAAGACCAAACTATCATATTAGTTTATCTTGAAGGTAAAGTATTTAGGGGGAGTGGGTGTTCAACCTGACATGGGTAAAATAAAATATGTAAATAACATCAATTACATCTCCACAACTCACCACCCCTTATCCCTCTAATGCACATGATTGTAATGAAAAAGGGGATACTCATATCCCATATCGGAAAACAAGGGTACTCATACCCCGATGATGGCCAATCACCTAATGGGATACTCTTACCCCAACTAGAAGTGCCAATGTGAGGGAGAAATCTCCCACTCAACCCCACACATGGAGGACCAAACTCCTTTATAAGAGAGGGGGTTACCTCCCCTAAGGAAAGATACACTAAAACAAAATGCATCACAATTACAAGACTAAACACAACAAGAATCCCAAAAGAAAATTTCCCAAAACAAAATCCTCAACACAAAACATTTATTTCCAAAGATGCACAACATAGCATTATGAATACAAGAACTACAAGACAAGAGGGAAGAGTTACCTCCAACGCTATGATCCCACTAATGGTAGACACAAATGAAAGAGTGTCTCCTCCCACTATTTCCTTCTCCCAAGATCTCCTCCTCCTCCCCAAAATCTCCTCAAAGAAGAACTCAAAATGCAAGAGAGAAAAATGGCATGGTATAAACCCCCCTCCTCTCCAAAAGGAGGGAGTTATAAAGGGAAGGAGGGAGTAACTTCCTCCCAAACTAACTCAACGATCAAAGACATTTCCCCATTTTCACCACTTTTGCAAAGGGGGCATAAAAAGGGTCCTAAACACTTAAAAATGACACAAATGATAAAAACAAACTTCTAACCCTTATACCTTAGGCATAGGCTATTCCCAAAACATGAAATATAGGTAAACCCACAAAAGTGGTTTACAATTCCAGTGAAGGAAAAGTTGCAAAAAATGACCCTATGTAAAAAAAATTGGTTTTTGGGGGGTTCGAACGAACTTTTGATTCTAGCAAACCCAAAGGGGGTTTGATAGAATCCCCCTTCGAGAAAACCCATTTAATGATGGGGCCCACCATTCCTAGCAAAAAGCCAAAAGTGAAGGCTTGTGGAATGGGGCTTCACTCAAACCAAGGTTGGAGTGAACCCTAGTTCGAACAAACCCCCCTTTCCCCCCTTCTCCCCCTCAAGCACCAAAAAAGTTCATAATTTTTCACTTTGAAGCTCAGGTTGACGATGAAAATGCAGGATACTTCATAGGCCCAACTGAATGATGGTAGTCCTCAGAATGATCTATCTGACAAATATAATTTTAATATGTTTTGGTTTTATTATGTATTTGTTTTTTAGTTTTATTAAGCATAGGTTTTTCACCAAAAACCAAGCTCTCTATTCTACACATTGTGGAAAAATAGCAGATTATCAAAAAAAAATTGAAAAAAATGAGTGCACCAGATATTGAAGTCCTTGATCCAACAAAAAAAATGAATTTTGATACATACAAAAAAAGTCATGTGTTATATGGTATGCCTATGCTTGAATTGTAATTGGTTTAACTTCAAAACTTGATTGAGGAAAAACTATTCAATAAAACACTATGAAACCAATTGGAAGCACTAGATATCATAGTTACAAATTTAAATTCAAAAAAATAGAATTTTATCCATCATGGAAAAAAGTTATGCATTATACGATGAGCGTCACTCCTTAAAAATGTTGTTTACTGAAAAAAACTAGTTTTCGAAGGAGATAGAAAAAGAAGTGCAATCTGATTCCAAATTTTTTGAAAAAAGTATATTTAGAATCTACAAAAAAAAATGTCACAAATCACTAGTTTGCATCATCTTCAAATTGGTCATGGTTTAGCCACTATAGGTGCCTGAAAGTGAAGATTTAGTTAGAAAAAAATATTTCAATGTCCAGTTTGGCCAAAAATTGTAAATCAGTATTGTGGGATCACCCTATATCTTAATTCTTCTTAAAAGTCTTCTAAAATTCTATGTTAAGTTACAAAGTCAAAATTTAGGCAAGACACAACCAAAAGTCCAACACAACATGATCCCAACATGGAATCCTTCTAACTTAACATCAAGGCCTATAGGTCAAGATCTAGGAAAGAAATAATATAGACAAGACAAAAGGTTCTGAAGCGAATTCCCCCAATCCATCAACATTAGAATTATTGTACACTCAACGAATTGTGTTAGTACGGTATCCATATATATAAATCAAAATAAACACATCACATATGTGTATAATCTCAAATCAACTGAGAAACATAAAATATCATATACGATTCATCATGTCAAAATGCATTAATCAAACCCCCATAGCAAATATATTTACATGCACAATATAAACATGGCATCTATCAATATCACCCTTCTTTACTATATGCATCAATCAAAAGATCTCATTAGAGGACATCATATTAATTAATTGTTATCCATAGCCAATAAAAAATTGTAATTATCCATCCAACTAATAAAAACCAAGCACCAATCAGTACCTACTAATTATCATAAAATAAAAAATCATATGGAAATCAAATAGCATTTAGGAATAGAAAATTACTTTCATATTCACATAAGATTAATCATCAAATAATTATAAGACACTTGCTAGGTTCCAACACCTATTCCACCTCCAAGACACTCTTATGAACATAAAAGTCATACCTATGCAAGCAAGTTGTCACTCATAATACTTTAGAAATAAATATCATCCTCAAACTCTTAATTAGTCAATTCATATACCAAGAACATCAAACAAGAGTCAACACAGAAGGGATCTCATATTTCCATTCTCAATTTCCAAAAATTGAAATTAGTCCCATCAAACCTAGGACCTGTGTATGATCCATCATGTGCCATATTGGATCTTTACCTTAAATAGTTAAGCTCCTTCAAAGGAGCTTGGCTTTGATACCAATTGTTGAACCCACCAAATACTGAGAATGGAGAGTGAATCAGTATCTGCAAAAACCTAAACCCCTCTGAAACTTGAACTCTTCAGCACAATAATTTTTAGCCAAATATAAACCCTTAAAAAATTACCAACAAAGAAAGATATTGCAGTTTAAACCTTAGCATTCTTCAACAATGAAAGATATACCAATTCTATCCTTAATCAGATCAGCAACAATGAAAGAAAAACAACAAACAAACATCCACAAGATGATTAGAATTACATGGAAAACCTAATGAGATAAAACCATGATGAGAGTCAGCTCAATATAAAGGCTCACTGCCAAAAAAGGACTTGCAAAGTAAGGTGCACTACCTTAGAGAAAGATACAAAAAGACTTGCAGAGCTGGAGAAAATACAACTCTATGGGCAAGATACAAAGGATCTGATGAGATTTACTATCTCAAAGAAAGATACAAAGAGTTTATAGAAAATTACAATATTTGTCAACAATTCACTCTGTTGATTGAGGCATTAAGATGCATCTAATCTTTCTTCTTCACATTTTAACACTATGTCTACTAGATATTCAATACATTCCACATTCACACTTCTTCGTAGTTCTTCAGACTTATGTACATTTGCAACTAAAATGATTTTTCATTTATATCCGTCACAATACTTCACAACTTCAATTAGGTCAGTTGAGAATGTTGGAATTGTGTGCCTCAATCTCACAGGCTGAAACCTCTGAAAGAGCAAAGTCAGTGTGACATCTTTACTGTCTGGCCGACTAGCAGCTGTGCAACCTTGTGAAACGTTCTTGTCGTTGTGACCTTGTTTCTGTCTTTCCGAATGGACCTATCACTGTGACATGTTGATCGGTGTGAAAGTCTCCAACTCTTCCTGACCGAGCTGATCTCTTACCGATGGGTTGATGTCTAAAGTTTTTTGGGGAGGGACTTGGACGTTCGGTATGTCTCATACCGACAAGAGAAGTCTCGCCGATAGTTATACACTTGTTGTCATCGGAGTAACTCATATGTTTCGGTATGAAGTCTTATCGATATGGAAAGTCTTGCAGACAGTATACACTTAGAGTATCAGAGTAGCACAAAGGCCTTGGTATGAAGTCTTAGTGATAGTTGATTGTCTCACCGATGGATGTGGTTTTGTTGATTGGTCGGCGTCTTCTTTGTAACCTCTTGGCGAAAGTGGTAAGTCCTGCTGACATTGGTGTTTGTTAACGGGTGTCTTCGGTGAAAGGTGTGAGCATTCGGTATTACCTCTTAGCGATAACAGTAAGTCTTGCCGATGGTTGTTCGTTTCAGTATGACTTGAAGGGCTCGGTATGATCTCTTGGCGAATAGCGATTATTTCATCGAATGGAATACTAATGTTTAAGTGACTTGGGAACTTTGGTATGATGTCTCATTGAATAACGATGGTCTTGCCAAATAGCGATACATGTGATGGATATCGGTATGATCTCTTGGTGACAAGGGGAAGTCCGAGCGACAGTTTGTGAACTTGGTATAACGTCTTGCCGATGGTGAGGACTCTTGGTGATAACTACAATCGGGTCTTGTGGCATCGGGGAGACACGGTTAGTGTCTCATCGACATGCAAATAAGGTTTGAACACCTTTGACTGAGTGATGACTATCCTACATGGTGTGTCTTCGACCAATCAAAGAAGTCAAATGGGAACCGTTGGAAGTTAGACTATTGCAGTCATTCTATGAGGAAGTTTGATAGATAGGGATGACATGGATATACTTTGTAATTGTAGATGATGTTCAGTTCAATCAACAGTTGGACGAATGGTTGGATGAACAGTTCAATGAGTGATTAATGAATTTAATTCTGAGTGTATTATAACTTGAATGTTTTGTACAAGGTTGATATATGATTATGCTATTGTAAATTGACATCAGAGAGAGTGAAGCCCATACTCTGTATGTAATTTATGTCACTATAATACAAAGGGTTTTTTCTTGGTGTGGTGGGTTTTTCTCCCATAAGGGTTTTCCCACATAAATCTGGTGTTCATATGTGTATGTTATATTCTCTGTTTCTATTATTTCTTAGAAGTGTATCTTAATAGGATTGTAATTGAAAATTTAAAAGCACCTCTACATTCTTCGCCGAGGTTTTGACGTTAGGAGAGTTTTTTCCGCACCTTAGCTTTCCTTATAGAGAAAGAAAACAATGATTTCACCAAGTTGTCCACAACAACCTATTGCAGTCCTATCCTAAGGATAGAGAGTCCTAAGCAAAAAAAAATCTTATTGCATTTTCCAATGTCATCCAAAATAATTCACACGTTGGCACACAACCTATGTTGACAACATGGAAACATGTAGATGAAACGTGAAGTGCATAAGCAATCAACCCAAATACATACTTCCAATTGAATCAACTTAATGTGGTCCCAGACAAGATAGGTCAAGACCCACATCTACCTTAACACATCTTCATATGCTGACATAAACCTTCAAGCACATAGCACAAGCAAAGGAACAAACCATGTTAGCCAAATATCCACAAATAACCTAGAAAACTAACTCAAGACACAATGTAGCACCAAGGAGCACAACCAACAACGTGTGGATCACATGGGGACATTACATGGACATCCAACAACACTTATAAACACATTCTCCATATTTTCATGCCACCAATAGCCATTGAGGGCCAAA
The DNA here is from genome assembly GCA_007258455.2 of Sequoia sempervirens. NCBI lineage: Eukaryota > Viridiplantae > Streptophyta > Pinopsida > Cupressales > Cupressaceae > Sequoia > Sequoia sempervirens. The sequence goes on from VDFB02000017.1 coordinate 138,301,910, forward strand.
CATGAACATAATACTTCATTCGAGAGACACAAAATGCATAGTCATGGGATATTACATTAATAGAACAACTTGCAAACCATTGCAACATATGAAATTTAAATTGAGACATTGCAAATACATTGAGAGCACATCCAACAAGTTCTAGGAGTAGATACATCAATTCAAAGAAATGCAAAGCATTTTCTGGATAGTGTTGCCCAAAAAAGATAGGAGTGCAACATCCATAGAACACCAACTTTGAATCAATGCAAGACCATATCTTCAACAGTGGAGGAATATGGAGAATTATACCAAACAAACTTCAATGCAACTTCCAAGAACAAAATATTACAACAACTTTTGGAGGCCAAAACTTTCTTTTATCAACATATACTTCATCAAGAACAACATGAGAGAGCATTAAACATACTATAGAACATCAAAAAGATCTCTCCATCATCAACAGTACTTCTAATCCTCATCTTCATAAATCATTATGAAATCAACTCTGTTGACAATAATTGTACTTAATTGAATTCTACAAGGCATTCCATCCAACCATGAACTTCAACAATACCACCATACATCAATGATAGCTCCCAAACTTAATGTTGTCAATAATGAAAACCAATGCCAAAAAAAAACACTGCAACAATCTCACCAAGTATTGACATAAAAGACATCAAATTCCAACAATCTCCCTTCTTATGTGCTAACAACAATGACAATCACAAAATATTCACCAAGTGTTGTCATCAACCATTGTCAACAAACTCACAAACATATGTAACAATCTCACCAAGTGTTGACATCAGTGATATCCAACAATCAGTGTTGACATCAATGACAACCACTATCAACATCTATTTCAAAAAAATAAATAACCTAAAGGGTTCCCTAGAATCTATGTCATAATTAAGCATGTAGACACCATCCCACTCAAAGTGTCGAAGATTAATATTTTTGAGCAAAGAATAATCAAATCTTCATTATAAAAAAGAAATCTCCTTACAAAAAAGATAACACATGCCATAATATTCAAGAACTATTCTTTGTTCTTATCCAACCATTAGTGAGACTTATCATTGATGGATATCCTCTCAAAATTATATCTTCCTCACAATTTATTTCAGAGTTGGCAAGCACACCAACCTCAATGTTGATATCCCAAAACATATGGTTGATTGTTTATTCATATAGCTCATCTAATAAAGAATTAGTATCTAGGGAATGATATTTTTTATCTTCTAAAAATAAGAAAAATTAGTCCTTATGGAATTCATTATAATGGATGAGTCCCTCTTAATGTCAATCTTATTTTGACCAAGTTTAATGCATAATTGTATACCAAGAATCAAAGCCTTGATTTCTCCCTCATTTTTAGTGTTATCCTTGAGTCGCCTCATAGTTGAGCATACCACATCTTCATTCCAATCCCTAACGATGCACCATATACTAGACACACTTGTATTTCCCTTAGATGCCTTGTCAAAATTTATTTTGTGCCAACCCAATTGTGGAGGATCCACTTTGCTTCACTTCTCAGTTTAAAGGAAATATCTCCCAAAACCCCATTAATGGGGGGAATGCTTATATTGTTCTTATTTTTTGACATCAAATTGTCCCATGTAGTGAATACTTTCCCTTTGGAGGACATGGATTTGGATCGGTTAATGGCCACTTCCATTATAGAAATCAAGTTATACCTTAGTGATCATACTATTGTTTCAAGTTATAATAACCCCTTAACTGATTAAATATATAATAATCAGTTAAAATGATCACCTAAGGGTTGTAAGAGTTAGAAACAAGGATGTGATTAGTTAAGAGTTGTATGCAATTCAAGTTTTTTGCCAATGTGGCATTTGTTGATGTGGACCCCTCACACAACATAACATTCACCACCATCATACCCTCTCATTTACTTTGAATATGTCTCTTTGTATGTGTCTATTATTTATTATTCTTACACTTGGCTCAATGCAAATGAAGAACAAAGCAACAATAAGAACCACACAAGCTATAACCAAGCAAGCTCGGACAACATTGCCTCCACACAAGAGAGGTGTAAGGCTACCACATAGTGATGAGGATGAAGTAATTCCCATCCCATAGCCCATCGAGCCTATAGTCCAAGAAAATGAAATTGTTACAACTAAAAAGGTTTCAGTGTGTAATGTCCCCTTCTCAACAGTGATCAGTTCTATTGCTCGCCAGCTAATTTTGGATGCCATAGGCTTATTGAAAAGTGGAATTAGGGTTTCCAATTTCCTGGAGGTTTATTTGGTGATTTCAAGGGTTTGCATGTAGTTATTTTGCAGAGTGGTTTTTGGGTCTTTCCGGGTTTTCAAAGAGCTTCAAAATGATGTGACATGCGTCTACATCAGAGGACTTTTCCAAAATTACTATTTTTAGTAAGTTTTGATGACTGCTCAGATTGTGGTTAAATTGAGTTTGGAACCACTTAAAATTTTTGTCAATATGCTATTTGTAGTAAGTGCTATATTTGGTAGTAACTTGTTTGGCAGCAGTTGAATAGTTCAGTGCAATTTCCATTCTAGGCAGAGCAGTGTTGGTAATTTGGCTTTCTACACTTTTGGGTTTATTTTTGGAAAATTGATTTATTTAAGTAATTATAATACTTAACTTCATTTTGGGCCCCTTGGCCTAGTGAAATGACTTAAGGTTGTTTCATAAGGTGGAACTTGTATTGGACACCACATTTGGGGAAGAATTAAATAATTTAATGTTATATTATTTGTCATGTACCTTGGACACCTAGGAGGAGATAAAAAAAGGTTTTTGAAAAATATAAAATTGCAATTTGAGTTGGGTGTCCCCTTTTGGAGGAAAAAGAGGATTTCAAAGGTCACCTCGAAGTGTTATTTATACAGGGCTCTACTCCATCTTTCGACATCCATTGTTGTTGATGATGAAGTATTGCTGAAATGATTTTAGACCCTTGGATCTGAGGAATGCATACCTCCTAGCAAATATCAATTTCATGTTTGAAATAAAACATCTAGTTGATTGAGACAACTTCTTCATCCAAAGGTTGTAGATTGAGCTTCATAGTTGTATGATTTAATGATATTTTTTGTTTTTAGGTTGTTGGTTGGTGCTTGGCTGAAGCACAATTTTGATCATATCTCTTTATGTGATTTTATTTTGGTTCTAGGTATTTGCTCCACACATTCCTATGATCTAGGTGCCCCATATCCTTAAGTTTTATATTTTATCTTGGAGTGGTTATTTTTCTAGAGAGGTCACCCTTCTCTATTGCCTTGCATTGGGAGTCGTGCCTTTTATATGGTTGTTGATTCATAGTATCTATATCATGCTTATTGGATGCCTTGCTTCTAATGTTTATTTTATTTTATTTTGTAGAAGAATGGAGAAGTTTTGGTAGAGATATAAGAATTTTGTGTTTCCTACCTTTTCTGGTTCAATTTTTAGTTTGTGGAATATTTGTATCAAACCTAGTTATTGCAATAATTTGAGATATTTCCTGAGCGATTTCATTCAAAATTGTAGCAAGAAATATTGTAGATCATTTGGCTTGATTAGAGTAATATTTCATCATAATATCATTGTATGAGAAGGCATATTGTAACACTAATTTCAATAGTACTGATTAACCTTTTACTTTCTACATTCTATATTTTGTATTTCACACTCCTGCTGAATAAGTGGTCGAGTGTTTACTTTTCAGTATTTAGTTGTAGCTATTGCTCTAGTTGAATAAGTGGTTGAGCTTTCATGGTTGGTTATCCACCTACTTTACCTTTAGCATTTACTTTCCAGAATGGCCAGCTAGCTACCTACAACATTGTACATTTCATTTCCAATTTATAGCTAACAATCCCCTCGCATTGTATGCTCTCACCTCACCCACATTTGGATCTTGGTGATAAGAAAGTGAAGGGTTCCCTTTCAACTAGTTTTGATTATTGGGCTAACCTTAACGAGTGCATATTTGTATGTGAAAATTCAAAAAAAACTAAGGGGGTTATTTCAGTGGTATCGAAGCTAGTTTTCCTGCCATCCTGTGAAAGCAAAGTTTTAGTTGTCAGATGAGTGATAGAGAAAACAAATACTACACTAGAGGAAAGAAAAGAGTTCAATATCAGAATCCACTAGTTCTAGATGCAAAGACTTTCTCAAAGGATTTGAGAAACAATGGTAAAGTAGTTGAGACCATGGTAGATAAAGATAAGGGTTCAATGGAGGATAGAGAAGCTAGAGTTGAGAGAAAGTTCAACACCATGTTGTATATGATGTCACATTACTATCTAAAATGGATCAACAAGTGACTCAAAATCATTCCCAGCCTCAAAATCATGTTGGAGAGAAAAACTCTCCAAAGACAAATGGAAGAGAGAGAACTATTGGCCAACCTCTAGACCTCTCATTCCTAAATTTATTCTAAGGGAAGCACCATTGGATGAAGGTGAAATTTCATTGGCGAATGAGATGAGGAATAGCTACATGGAGTATGCCTTGCTACCAGAAAAGATTCGTGACATTTTGTCATTGGATCAATATATGAATTGAAAGAAGAGAAGAGGATGAGGAAGAAATGACAATCGTGCTCCTATGGTTCCTAGGATGAATTGCCATCAAGCTCTTGGTAAAGTGACCTTGGCTCATTTTGATGGGAGTGATAAGCGTTTGGTAAGGTCATGGGTACAAAAGCTAGATAACTACCTCTCGCTCAAACCCATGCTTGAAGAAGATGCTATCAAGTTCACCACCTTGCATTTGGATGGAGCTGCACATGAATGGTGGTATCATGGTTTGGTCACTCTTGGCCATAACCTCATTCATAGATATGAGTTCATAAACAAGTTGATAGAAAGGTTTGATAACAAGGAACCTGAAGTTAGATTTTGTGAGTTGGCACAATTGAAGCAACATGGTTCACTTGACTCATTTGTTGCTTATTTTCAAATGATTTTTGTGATGGCTCCCAACATCACAGAAAGGAGGCTAGTAGTGTTGTTTACTAAAGGTTTGATAAAACCATTCAAGGTTTGGGTCAAAGCCTTTGATCCTTCAACTCTTGATGAAGCAATCAAGAAATTAAGGAGCATGGAGTTGGCTACCCCAAAGCCAAAATTTTAGTCCAAATCCTTAAGTCACAAAAAGGATAAGAAGCATTCTTTGAATTAGCCTAAGAATTTTCCTCGAAAGATGATATAAGAGCTCTGTGAGAAGTTGAGAAAAGATGGATTTTTTTACACATGGAGAACCTTAGTCAAAGGGTCATAAATGCTATGGAAAGGGTCGATCACAACAAATGGAAGCTTGTTCTGATTCCAAATCAAAATTTGATATTTTGATCAATAGTGTGAATTGACAAGTAGTGATAATGAAAATGATCCAGAAGAGGAAACAAAAGACCATGGAGGAGGGAGTGCTTTGGCACAACTCTCAAGATTTCAAAAGAATGAATATTTTTGAGTTTGTGGAGTGATTGGTTTGTAATGAATTGTTGCTCTAATGGACACTGGAGCAACCCATAACTTTATTGACAAAGGATTGGTAGCAAAGAGAGGCCTAAAGATAGAGGAGTTTGAAGGTTTCAAAGTGATGGTGGCCAATGGGTTCACATTTTCACGCAATAGAAAGATTCCCAACCTATCCATGCAGTTGGGAAATTATGAGTTGAAAGATGATTTTTATGTTGTAGGAATTGGAGATACTGATGCAGTGCTTGTTATACAATGGATGCAATCTCTTGGAGAGATCACTTTGAATTTGTACACTATGAAGTTGAAGTTTCAGTCTAATGGAAAGAAGGTGGTGTTAAGAGGGATTTCAAATGGAGGCCCTTGCATTGTATCATTTAAGAGAATGGAAAGGTTGATTTGTTGTGATGAAGTAGAATAGGAAGCAAAGTGCATGATCTTACTAGTTGATCCAGTGGAAGATAAGAGGCACTATCATCTTGATATTCAATTCTTGATCAGTAAGAAAATTAAAGTATTTGGTAGTATACCTATTGGGAGACCTCTTGAAAGAGGTTGTGAGCACGTGATAGAACTTGAAGAGGGTGCTAAGATAGTTATCACAACTCCCTACGACTATCCCAAGAAGCAGAAGGATGAAATTGAAAAGGTTATCAAAGAGCTCTTGGATATGGGTCACATTCATCCTAGAAAGAGTCCCTTTGCTTCAACGGTGGTGCTGGTCAAGAAGAAAGATAATGCAATGTGCATGTGTGTTGATTACCATGCACTGAATCATAAAACTATTAATACCTAGTATCCTATCCCCAGGAATAGATGAGCTCATTAATGAGATACATGGAGCCATGTATTTTTCTAAGATTGATCTTAGATCAGGCTACCACTAGATAAGGATGAGGGAATCAAACATTGAGAAAAATTCCTTTAGATGTCATTTTGGACATTATGAATTCCTTGTCATGCCATTCAGATTGATGAATGCACTTGCAACTTTCCAGTCTTGCATGAACAAGATCTTTAGGCAGTAGTTGAGGAAGTTCATGCTCATCTTCTTCAATGATATTCTCATCTTCAACAAGTCTTGGGAAGAGCATCTTAAGCAGTTGGAGAAAGTGCTTAGCATCTTTTAAGTTTAATGCTTATTTGCAAAAGAATCAAAATGTGAATTTGGAATGACAAAGTTTCTCTACCTTGGCCATATCATCAGTTCTAAGGGTGTTAGAGGTGATCTAGAGAAGATCAAAGCAATCCTAGATTGGTCTCCTCCAAATAATGTGTCACATTTGAAGGGGTTTTTGGGGTTGGGTGGATTCTATAGAAGGTTCGTGAAAGGGGTATTCTTAGATGGCTACCCCTCTCACTGATCTTACCAAGAAGGGAGCTTTCCTATGGTCATATAAGGAAAAATTTATGTTTGAAAAGTTCAAAAAAATCATGAGCTCTTGTCCAGTGTTGGTTCTACCTGACTTGACCAAGCCATTTGAATTGCAGTGTGATGCTTCAAGTGAAGGAGTTGGGGTTGTTCTTATGCAAGAAAAACACCCTATTGTCTTGAAGAGTAGCAAAACTAAGAGGGGCTGAAAGATCATATTCAATTTATGATAAGGAGATGCTTGCAATCATGCACACATTAGCCAAGTTTAGACAACAGTTGGTTGGGAGAAATTGTGGTTAAGATTGAACATAATAGTCTCAAGCACTTCATGCATCAAAAGGAATTGAATGAAAGGAAATAGAAGTGAGTGAGTAAGCTTCAAGCTTACAAATTTGAAATTGAGTATGTCAAAGGAAAAAATAACATAGTGGCTTATGCTCTTTCAATAAGGCCTCATTTGAATTCTTTGGTTGAGCTTACTGCTGATTGGAAGGAGTAGATTGTTGCTGATTATGCCAAAAATTAGTTTGCAACCAACATTGTTGAGGATCATTTTCAAGATGAAAGGTATCAGTTGGTTGATGGATTGATACAGTATAAATGTAGAATCTTCTTGGTGCTAGAATCTAAGCTTTAGAAGAAGATTTTGCAATCATTTCATGACATTCCACTTGATGGTTATCAAGGGTATTTTAAGACTTACAAGTAGATCCGTGAAATATTTTCATGGAAAGGGTTGAAAGATGAAGTCTTATGCTACATAAAGGAGTTTCAAACTTTTCGGATGAACAAGAATGAGCACACTTTTCTAGTTGGTTTGTTGCAGCCCCTACCTATTCCCAATAAAAAAATGGGAAAGTATTGTGATGGATTTCATCATGGGGTTTCAAAAGGTGCAAGGGAGATATTGCATCTATGTTGTGGTGGATAGGTTGAAAATGTTTTCTCATTTCTTTTCCATCACCAACTCATTTACAACATCTCAAGTAGTTGAGTTGTTCTTCAAAGAAGTGTTATGTTTGCATGGATTTCCACAAAACATTGTTAGTGATAGGGACAACAAGTTCCTAACTACATTTTGGCAAGAAATTTTTAGATTGAGTGGTACAATGCTCACTCTAAGCAATAATTATCACCTGTAGATGGATGGCCAATCAGAGAGTGAATAAATGGTTGGAAAGTGCCCTCAAAAATCATGTTTTGAGGCAGAAAAATGCATGGGTAAAATGGCTTCTTTTTGAAGAATATTGTTATGACTCTTCCTATCATATGTCAATTAAGATGTCTCCATTTATGGCTCTTTATGGTTAGAAGCTCCTAGCTTCGTGGACTTGGTGTTTGGTGATAGTAGAGATCCCCTCAAGTGAGGGATATATTGCAGTAGAGTCGGGACATCTTGAGATCATTGAAGGATAATCTCCACCATGCCCAAAATTAGTAGAAGATGTATGTTGATCAGAAACATGTTAAGTGTGCATTCGAGGTTCAAGACATGGTCTACTTGAGGCTACAACCCTATAGATAGTCTATTCTCAAGAAGAGTGGAGCATAAAAGCTTAAGCCATGTTTCTATGGCCTATTTAGAGTCATTAGGCAGGTTGGGAATGTGGCTTACGAGTTAGAAATTATAGCAAGTAGTAAAGTACATAATGTCATTCATGTGTCACACCTCAAGAAGGTGCTTGGGCACAATGTTGTTGCTACTTTAGAGTTACCTCCACTAGATGAAGAAGGATAGTTGGTGTTGATTCATGAGGAGATCATTGATGTTAGCGAGTTATCTCTAAGGAGAAGAACAATTAAGAAAAATAAAAGAGTACTTGGTGTAATGGAGGAACTTGACAATTGAGGATGCTACGTGGGATGGTGAGCATATTTTGTAGCATTGAAACTTGTGGTTGCTTGAGGACAAGCAATCTCGAGGAGGGTGGACTGTAATTTCCCCTTCTTAGTAGTGATTAGTTTTGTTACCTATCAACCTATTCCAAATGCTTGTAGGCTTTTCATAAAGTGAAATTAGGGTTTCCAACTGCTTGGAGGTTTCTTTGGTGATTTCAGCGGTTTGCATTCAATTATTTTTCATAGTGATTTTTAGGTCTTTTTGGGTTTTCAAAGAGCTTCAGAATGATGTGACATGCATCTACATCTGAGGACTTTCCTAGAATTACTATTTTTAGTGAGTTTCGACAGCTACTCAGATTATGGTTAAATTGAGTTTGGAACCTCTTACTATTTTTAGCACTATGCTATTTTTAGTAAGTGTTATCTTTGGTAGTGCCCTATTTGGCAGAAATTTAGCAGTTCAATGTAGTTTCAATTCTAGGCAGAGCAGTGTTGGTAATTTGGCTTTCTGCACTTTTGGGTTTATTTTTGAAAAATTGATTTACTTAAGTCATTTTAATACTTAACTTCATTTTGGGCCCTTGGCCTAGTGAAATGACTTAAGGTTGTTTTAAAACATGCGCCTTGGAGTGGAAACCTCATTTGGGGAAGAATTAATTAATTTAATGTTATATTATTTTCCATATACCTTGGACGCCTAGGAGGAGATAAAAATGTTTTAAAAAAATATAAAATTGAAATTTGAGTTGGGTGTCCCCTTTTGGAGGGAAAAAGAGAATTTGAAAGGTCAGCCCAGAGTGCTATTTATATAGGGCTCTACTCCAACTTTTGCCATCCATTATTGTTGATAGTGAAGTGTTGTTGAAATGATTTCGGACCCTTGGCTTCAGGGAATGCATACCTCCTAGAAAATATCAGTTTCATGTTTGAAAGAAAAAAAACCTAGTTGATTGAGACTACTTCTTCATCTAGAGGTTGTAGATTGAGCTTTACAGTTGTATGATTTGATGATATTTTTTTTTTTAGGTTGTCGTTTGGTGCTTGGCTAAAGCACAATTTTGATCATAGCTTTTTGTGTGATTTTATTTTGGTTTTGGGTATTTTCTCCACACATTCCTATGCTCCAGCCATCCCATCTCCTTGAGTTTCATATTTTATCTTGGAGTGGTTATTTTTCTAGAGAGGTCGCCCTTCTCCATGAGTCATCCCTTCTCTATTGCCTTGCATTGGGAGTCATACCTTTCATATGGTTGACGATTCATAGTGTCTATATCATTATTATTGGATGCCTTGCTTCTAATTTTATTTTCTTTTAGTTTGGAGAAGAATGGAGCTATTTTGGTAGAGATATAAGCATTTTGGTGTTTCCTACCTTTTTTGGTTCAATTTTCAGTTTGTGGAATATTTATATTAGACTTGGTTATTGTAATAATTTGCTATATTTACTTAGTGATTTCATTCAAAATTGTATTAAGGAATATTGCAGATCATTTGGCTTGATTAGAGTAATATTTCATCATAATATCATTGTATGAGAAGGCATATTGTAGCACTAATTTTAGTAGACTGATCAACCTTTTACTTTCTGTATTCTATAATTTGCATTTCAAACACTCGCAGAATAAGTGGTCGAGTGTTTACTTTTTAGTATTTAGTTGTAGCTATCACTTCTGCTGAATAAGTGGTCGAGCTTTCATGGTTGGTTATTTGCCTAGTTTACTTTTAGCATTTATTTTTCAGAATGGCTAGCTAGCCGCCTACAACATTGTACATTTCATTGTACCATATGCTCTCACCTTTCCCACATCGAGATCTTGGTGATCAGAAAGTGAAGGGTTCCCTTTCAACTAGTTTGATTATTTGGCTAACCTTAATGGGTGCATATTTGTGTTTGAAAAATTTAAAACAAACTAAGGTGGTTATTTCATAGTGCAGTGGGAATGGTCCAAGGTTGACATGGAACTTACCATGTTAGACATGAAGACAACAAAATGTCAAAAAGAGGGGAAATAAAGAAGTGGGGTCTTCCAACAACCACGTTGACTAATTGATTGAGTGGTGTTACCTCTACCTAAAGGAAAGGGCCCCCAACAATCTTGAATGATGTCGAAGAGGAAAAGGTTGTCAAATGGTCAGAGGATATGGTTGTTGTTGGCCTTTGTTTGGAAATTGTCAATCTCAAATATGAAGTAGCACAAATTTTTCAAACGAGGCCCAATCCATTCAAGGATGGACTTCTTGGTAAGTCTTGGTGGATGAGCTTCAAAAGAAGGCATCTCAATGTAACTTTGATGATAGCACAAGGCCAAGATAGAGATCGTGCACTCAATCTTAGGCTTGCAGTTGTTGCTACATTCTACAAAACACTGATAAAGGCCTACACAACCAATCCTTATGATCCAATGAAGATTTGAAACTGTGATGAGACTGGCATCCAAGTTGGACAAAATGGTGCAATGAGAGTGCTTGAAAAAAGGGGCAACAAAAGTGTATCCTACATTATCCCCAAGATTCAAGAGTGGATCGCTATTTTATGTTGTGTAAATACTACTAGATAGAAGATATCTAGCTTTTATTTGTTTAAGAGAAAAAAAACCTCAGTAACTACATACTTAATCGTGATCCAGGTGCATGTATGGCTGCTCAGCCCCATGCATGGATGATAAAAGACCTATTCCTGTAATGGTTGCACCATTTTGCTGGTGTTGTACCTAGGGTGTCTTACCCACTAATAGAAACCTCTTAATTTTTGATGGCCATGGAAGCCATGTTGCATTTTCTACCATTAATGAAGCAAGGTCACTAGGCATTTCCTTGCTTACCCTACCAACCCACACATCTCATAGGTTGTATCCATTTGATGTTAGCATGTTTGTGTCTTTCGAATCATATTTTAAAAAGGAAAGAGCAGCATGGACTATGAAATATCCAAATTTAAAGATTAAAAGGGAAAAATTGGCAACACTTGGTAGCATTGCTTTTTAGAAAGCATTGATAGTTGAGAACATAAAAGAAGGCTTCAAAAGAGTGGTTATTTGGCTTCTAAATCCAAATGCATTAATGGAGGACATGAGGCCAAGTGAGACATTCTAGTTTGTTGTCCTCAAGGAAGCATCTGCTACAAAAAACATTATGTTTATCTATTGATGGTGTGCCACAAATTGAGGTCGAAGGTACAATTGGAGCAACTAATTTTGTAGACTAGCATAGTCATCTAAAAATAGCTAGTTTCTTAGACCAACAATCTCCAATTGGAACACTTGGTTTGGGTGACCAACATAGTCCACAAAGAACACTTATTTTGGGTGACTAAAATATGTATTCAAACATCTATCTTTCTTTAGTGAGTGCACTAGAGTAGCAATCACAATTGTTAGATGGGGATGTGAATCTTGGAATTGATTTGCACATGGATTTAGAACAAAGTCTTTCAATTCCATCTCCACCACACAACATGGGCCCAAATACCTTAGTGCATTTTTATACTATTTGGGGAGAAAGTGAACCTGATCAATTCAGAGGAGGAAAGGAAGTGGATGAAACAACTAGTGAGGTGCAGTTTGCAAATGAAGAAGATTCCATGGATCCATTGGGAGGCCAATTTTTTTTAAAACTCTCCCAAGTTTTGAAGTTAACTATTCATGTAGTGAAGAATAAGTACAATCACCTAGCTGACCATGGGATTCAACTTCCAAGAGGATCCCAACTCCTCACCACAAATGACTACATGAAGTTGCTAATGGATCAAAAGGAGAGGAAGAAGGAAATTCAAGAACTGGAAGATAGGAAGAGAGAGCATATTGAACAATGAAAGATTGAAAGAATTGCAACAAAGGACCTCAAGGAACAAATGAGAATTGAAAGAGAGCAAAAATTACTAACAACTAAGGTTCAAAGAGAACAACAAAATAAGAAGGAACAAAAAAAAGGAGTAGCAAAGGATTGAATGAGAAGCTAAAAAAGAAGAAAAATAAATGGAGAAGGCTAGAAAAGCGACAACAAGGGAAAGGTGTCTTAACAATCCTTTAAATCTCATGCCTGATTGTCATGCAATATTCACTGACTTTGTGTCTATTTATTGCCCCAAATATTGTCCACCCTCACCTACCCCAAGTATTAGCCAACCGGTTGCAAGTTGCAGTCCTATTAATTCGGATGCCACAAAAATGGGTGAGCAATTGGCATAGATGCAAGATGCAAATACCAACAACACAACAACGAATAGCTCCCCATCATCAAATTTCTCTTTTCCAATTTTCTTTACTTTATTGGAATGTTAGAGTGCAAAAAATTTTTGTTGTGATTGTTTTGAAGGTTTCTAACCGATGTAATTTTTTAATTGATGTTTCTAACTAATTGTTATATTGAGAACAAGTTTGTTGTGATTGTTTTGAAGGTTTCTAACTTCAAACAATAGTATGATATAAATTGAAACAACATATTCCTACATGTAAGAGTCATTGTGACTAAAGAACAAACAAACCATACATCCAATTAAGTTGAATGTAACTGAAGAAGGCTATATATGAAACATATATATCTATCTATCTTTGCAATATATATCATACAACAAGATCTAATAGGGTTAAAATAATTTGTATCATACTATTGTTTCAATATATATATAACAACTATATGATACAAATATTTTAAAAAATAAATTGAAACAACATTATGATAACAAATGGAAGAACATTATCATATATGTATATACATACATACATATGTACACACATACATATATAATCGGTTAAGGTGTGCAATGTAACTTGAAGCAACATTATGATATTTCTATATAACTTCAAACAAAAATATGATACAAATTGAAACAACATATCTGTACATGTAAGAGTCAATGTAATTGAAGAACAAACAAACCATACATCTAATTCCATTGAATGTAAATGAACAAGGCTATGTGTGCAATGAAACAAACAATGCATGTTATACTATCATATCCCCAATTCTAACTCTTACAACCCTTAGGTGATCATGTTAACTAATTGTATGTATGTATGTATGTACATAGAAAGATATATATACATACACATATGTATACGTACATACATATATATGTACATACATACATATGTCCACACATACACACATATAATCAGTTAAGGTGTTCAATGCAACTTGAAGAACCACTATGTTATTTGTATATAATTTCAAACAATAGTACGATACAAATTGAAACAACATATTCATACATGTAAGAGTCAGTGTAATTGAAGAACAAACAAACCATACATCTAATTCAGTTGAATGTAAATGAACAAGGCTATGTGTGTAATGAAAAAAAAATGCATGTCATTCTATCATATTTCCAATTCTAACTCTTACAACCCTTAGGTGATCATGTTAAGTGATTATATATATGTATGTATTGTAATGCCCCATCTTAATAACCTAAGAATATTAAGACGGGGCATTACAGATTGGTATCAGAACCAAGGTTACAAACACTGGACGCTCTGGGTAATCTCGAGCCCATTAGGTTGACCTAGTACGTAGTGTCGCAACTGATAACCTTGGTTGAATAGTATCTAAGACTCGTAATTGTTATGTGTAGGAACATGCCTAGGCGAGGAGGAAGAGGTCATGGTAGAGGTCGAGGTGGAGGCCGAGGGCCAATCCCTCAGGTTACTCCCCCTCCTAGTCCTCACCACAGTGATTAGGTGGAACAGATGGGTCAGAGAAATGAGGGACAGAATCCCGTACAGTCAACAGTAGAGGGTTCTCAGATACGTCCACTTTTAGAGGAGGTCCTAGTTCGTCTTGGACCTAGACAGGTAGATGAGCAGGAGGTTGTGAGAGAGAGGGATAGATCCCCTAGGAGAGTAGAGGACATAGCACATCAGGATGCTATCATCGCAAGTCATATGAGGGATTTACTGAGAGCACGTCCTCCTACCTTTGATGGTTCAGGAGGAGGATTAGAGGCAGATACCTGGCTACTGGATTTGGGTAGATGCTTTGCCATGCACCCTTACGGTAGCAATACCCGTTCCAGATGCGCTATTATGCACTTGAGAGGATTCGCCTCTACTTGGTGGCACCTTGAGGAGCAGAAGCTCCATATAGATATTGGTTCTATGTCTTGGGAGATGTTTCTTGAGAGGTTTAGAGCTCGGTTGCTTCCAACACACTGGAGGTAGCGTAGGGCTGATGAGTTCCATGATCTACGTTAGTTAGCTCTTTCTGTAGAGCAATATGAACGTAGGTTTTATGAACTCAAGCAGTATGCTAGTATTGGCGATGATGAGCCTATGCTAGTACAATATTTTATCAGGGGCTTAAACGCCCGCATCAGTGGAGGTGTCCGAGTCTTTGAGCCAAAGACTATGGAAGTCGCGGTGGAGAAGGCTCGCATTGTAGAGGAGAACCTTATTATGGCTTTAGGTGGGCACACAGGAGTGCAGATTGGGAGTGCTCCAGCAGTAGGTTTTAGTCCACGGGGTGGACATGCACAGACAGGTGGTTCTTCCAAGAACCAACAGACACCCACAAAGGGTGGGCAGCAACAACAACAACAAACTCCTCAAAAGAACAATAACCCTCAACCACAACAACAGAATAGTCCTCAAACAGGAAAGGGTCATAACTGGTGGCGGAATAAGCGCAATAGGCAAGATCAGCCTATGAAGAGTGCTCAGTCTACCGTCAGTAGGGGTAGTTATCAGTAGTCCAATGCACCTTCGGGTGGCAGAGGATTTGGTAGAGGCACAAGCACAGGTTGTTATTCATGTGGGCAGCATGGGCACATAGCTAGGCAGTGTCTGATGAGAGGTTCTACTGGTTATGGGCCTCGACCTATAGTTTCAGAGCCTACAGTGGGTGATGCAGGACGTGCACATATAGTATATGCAGCGGTTAATGACTGCCAAGCCGATCACCAGAACATGGTGGTCGAGACTTTAGGTAAGTTACATGGTGTTAGTGTTTCTATACTTTTTGATTTTGGAGCCACTGACTCCTTTATTTCACAGACCATTGTTGACCGTTGTGGTCTTGTGGCGGTAAAGCAAGGTGGTAAATGGCAAGTTGAATTCGCCTCAGGGGTGAAAGTAGTAGTAGAAAACTTAGTACATAACTGTGAACTTAAAATTGGTACGTTAACTACCTTAGTAGATTTATATGTTACACCCTTAGGATCGTATGATATAGTATTAGGTATGGATTGGTTAGCATCTTATCACACTGTAATTGACTGTCGACTTAAGACAGTTAGTTGCATTAATGATTTTGGTGCGAAAGTAGAAATCGTAGGTATTCAAAGACCTATCTATTTGCGGATGATATCTGCTATGCAATTAAAGAGATGTCTTCGTCAAGGATGTCAATTGTTTGCAACAACAGTTACTGATTTGGAAGAGGGTGAGAGTCGAGAGGTATCTCTTGATGATCATCCTATTCTTAGGGAATTCACAGATGTATTTCCCGATGACATTCCTGGAATGCCACCGAAAAGGGATATTGACTTTAGAGTTGACCTAGTTCCTAGAGCTGAGCCTATATCTAGAGCTCCTTATAGAATGACGACTCAGGAGTTAGAGGAACTTTGTATTCAGTTAGAGGAACTGTTAGAAAAGGGTTTTATTCATCCAAGTGTTTCCCCTTGGGGAGCACCTGTCATCTTCGTAAAGAAGAAGGACGGATCTCTTAGGCTGTGCATTGACTATCATCAATTGAACAAGGTTACGATTAAGAATTGTTATCCTTTGCCTAGAATCAATGATCTTTTTGATCAAATTAAGGGAGCTAATGTGTTCTCTAAAATTGATTTGAAATCCGGTTACCATCAATTGCGAATAGCTGAAGCAGACATTCATAAAACTGCTTTTTGAACTCGTTATGGGCACTACGAATTCACAGTGGTACCATTTGGGTTAACAAATGCAACATCAGTATTCATGAGTTTGATGAATGGTGTATTTCGTACATACCTTGATTGCTTTGTCCTGGTATTTCTCGATGACATTTTAGTCTATTCGAGGAACATGAAGGAACATGAAGAACACTTGAGACATGTATTGCAATGTTTAAGGGAGAATCAATTGTATGCAAACCTGAAGAAGTGTGACTTCTTTCAATCTGAAATAAAATACCTTGGACACGTGATATCTGGTAAAGGTATTGTTGTGGATCCTTCAAAGATTCAAGCTATTGTAGATTGGCCCGCACCTACTAATGTAGGTGAAGTTTGTAGTTTTATGGGTCTAGCTGGCTATTATAGGCGGTTTGTAGAGGGATTTTCTAGGATCGGTTATCCTATTACTTCTCTTCAGAGAAAAGGGAAGAAGTTTGTTTGGACAGAACAGTGTCAGTTATCCTTTCAGACTCTTAAAGAAAAGCTAACTAATGTGCCTATACTCATTGTTCCTGATCCTACTAAGGATTTCGTAGTATGTGCAGATGCATCTTTAGAGGGTTTGGGAGCAGTTTTGATGCAAGATGGGCGTGTGGTTGCTTATGAGTCTCGCAAAATCAAGGACCACGAATTAAACTATCCTACTCATGACCTAGAACTAGCAGCAGTAGTGCATGCATTAGTTCGTTGGAGGCATTTCTTATTAGGTCATCGCTTTGAACTTCATACTGATCACCGTAGTTTGCAATACATCTTTACGCAACCTAACTTGAATGCTAGGCAAAGACAGTGGATGGAGTTCTTGTGTGAGTATGATTTTGAAGTAAAATATGTTCAAGGCAAAGAGAACGTAGTGGCTGACACTCTTAGCCGACGTCGACATGAGACCTTTGCTACTACTCTTGAAATTGATTTGAGAGGTCAAATAGTAGCTGCACTTCCTACTGATAGATTATATCAGGAAGCGAAGTCAGAGATTGAATCAGGTAGACCTTTAGAAGGTCGATTTGCAGGGTATGTCCTAGAATCGGATGGTATATTATGACATTTAGGTCGCATTTATGTACCACATGTAGAGAGTCTCAAACATTAATCATGACTGAATCTCATAGAGCTCCGTATTCAGCTCATCCAGGAGTCAAGAAAATGCATGTGAATGGAAAATTGATTTTTCAAAATTTAAATAAAATAAAAATAAAATGCATGTATATTAAAATTGAGTTTTGTAAAATTTTAATTAAATAAAATTGGCATGCAAGATTTGAATTGGCAAAAATTGCCGAGAAGTGGAGAAGATATTCTCATAACCACTTCTCGACAAGTGTGAGAGTGCTTTTATGAGGTTGTTGAAAAATTTGTTACGGGAGGTTATTGTGGATCTCGGGAAATCACAGAGGTTGTTGAAAATTTTTCACGGGGAAATTAACAAAGTATATTTGCAAAAATTCTCGTACTATGTTAAAAAAAAAGAAATCTTCTTAGAAGTTGTTATCTCTCTGTTATATTTTGGTTGATTTTGGAATTGGAAGATCCTTTGGAGGATTCTTGGTGGTTGGTTATATTATTTGGGTTTTGAAGATTTTCTTTTGAGCAAGATTTTGGAATTTGTTGTACGGGAAGAAACTGAAAGCTTCAGGCAACAGAGGATTTCTTCAATAGTTAGCAAAGGAATTCAGGTATTTTCCTGTAGATTTTAATTTGTGAATTTTGGAAAGGAAAGCATTTGAAAAGGAAAATTTATATTTTGCTGTGTGAATTCTTTATGGCTTCAGGAAATCTTCTACTAAAAAAAAAAATTCTGAAGAAATCAAAAATTTTCTTTCTATGAATAGTTTAGAAAAAGGAAAATTGGGAAAGTGGTTTTGGGTAAATGTTTATTATTTTAAAAGTGAGATTGAAATTTTGAGAAAAATAGCCTGTACTATGTTAAATTATCTCAATTTTATGTAGAAGATTTTACCAGAAAATGAATTTGGTAATTTAAAAATTCTTTTGTTAATTTATTTGAAAAATATATATATACATATAGGTATATAAATTTATGTAAAATACTGTAGGAAAGTTATGGAATTATTTATTAAAGAATTCGCCGTACGGAACTAAAGTTCGCAGGTGAAATTCATCTATAAAAAAAAAATTATATTTTTGAAATCATGTGTTTCGCCGTACGGGCAAAATTCTAGAAGTTTCAATTAAATTTTTTTTGATAAAAATAATGCAGTGGGCAGGGGAGGGCCGAAACCCTTCCCCCGCAGCCCACGCGGCCGGCACAACCCTCTCCATGGTTGCGCATAGCAGCCGTTGGCTGCTGGGCGCAGCCTAGGATGGGTCGTGCCCTTACCATTTGCCATGGCCGAGCCACTGGCTCCGACCAAACACTGCGAATAAAAATTTATCATTTCATTTAGTTTGAAATTATATGTTATGCGATTTGTATGGTAAGTTTGGGAATATGAATTCAGATTTTTTTATTTTTAACTTTTATACATATATTTATATATAAATGTATGTATATATATATAAATATTTATATATAAATATTTATATATATATGTTTATGTATAAGTACATGTATATATGACTGTATTTTATTGAGTAAGTAAATATAACTCTTTTATATAAATATATAGAGAATAATAATCGTTAAGGTTCTTAAAGAAAAGAAGAGTAGTTATAATATTTTGAATTTAAAACTATTTTCTTTAAATTAAGATGTATGCAAAGATATATATAAATTGAGGAATTATTGAATAAATATATAGAGAATTTGTTAAATCAGAAAGATAGATTTTAAAAAAAAAGTTATTTTTCTTGATTATTGAAATAGATCTTTTAATTAAGATGATTTTATAATATGATGATTTCAAACTGATGCATATGGATTTAATATATCCAAAAGGTAGATGCGTATTTGATTTAATGGTTTAAATTTTGGAATTGGGAAAAATGGGGAAAGTCTCTATTTAATTAAAGTCTTCCAGACCAAACTGTTAAATGGGGATAATGTGATTGTTAAGATTAAATTTCTTGTTTTCTCTAAGAATGTGTACATGGTTTTGCATGGTGGATTGACACCTATGTTATGAACATTGAATGTTGTTCGTTTTAATGTAATTGGTCTTTCATATTGATATGAGTTTTATGTACACCTTGTAAACCTTAGTCAGAGAACATAGGATTTCCATGTTATGTTTAGGGGAGTGGCTATTTGTAAGGGCCGACACACAAAGTGGTGTCAGGGTAACTTACAAGTAGTTAGTAACTCAGTGAAAACTAAAGAACACAGTAGATAGATTTAAAACATTTAATAAGATATTTGCCTCACTTATGACTCTTGAGCTTCTACGGTCATGAGTATAAGATGAGAAGGTCTGGAATGGAAAATCGGTGTCTTGTTTCCTTAAGAGACATTTGATTCCACAATAGTATGCAATAGGGGCCGGGTTTCGTAAGAGGTTACCAGGGTAACCCAAGGATTGGGGGCTGGAACCTAGGAAGAAACACCAAGGTAACATTTGCATCGTTGTGATGACACTCCACCTAGAATAACAGTTAACCCTATATTTGTTTTACAATCAATTGTCAAAATTTGGAAGCAATGTAACCAATAGATTGTTTGTACTAGTGTCTAGGGTTAGTAGATTAGGTCTAGGTAACCTTATTACTATCTCCTAGCACGGGGGGTGGACCTACGGGTACCACATGGTTGGGTGGAATGTGCACCTTACTCCGTTGGGTCCCCAGTTTGATCATGGCATCGAGAGCTTCATGGATGGAGAGCTCGCACTTGGATCTTATATGTACTTCCACATTGTATATTGTAAAATTTACATGTAAAGACATCCCTCAATGTTGTGAGGTGATCATTTGTAAAATGTAACTATTATTTGAACTACCTCATCAGATGGATGAGTATTGTATAATTATCAAATGCAATGTATGGAAACATGTTTGTACTTTATTATGTTAACATGAATGGAAATTTATTATTATGCAATGTTTATCTTTATGTTATTAATTAAATGTGCAATGTGAAATACTTAAGTCACTTATGGAAAACTCAAAGTAGTGTAACATCGATTAACCTAAGAATGTATGCAATTAATTAACTTAATATTAATACTTTAAAAAAAAATTATTACACCAATATACACTATTGCAATATTCTTAGGTTATTAAGATGGGGCATTACATGTATGTACATACAAATATATATACATACATACATATATATGTACATGCATACACATATATGATCAATTAATGTGTTATATGTAAATTGAAGCAACATTATGATATTTCTATGTAACTTCAAATAACAATATGATACAAATTGAAACAAGATATTCATACATGTACTTATCATTTCATATTAATATAGCTATTTGCAAAAAATATTGGGTCTTATATTGCTATTAAGTGGGGGCTTGATTGGGCGGGGGCCCTAGCTCGGTTGGCTAAGTAATTCCGTTGCGGCTCGGCTGGTCACGAGATCTAGTCTCCCCTGTCCCGTGGTACCGGAGGGCGTGTCGCGCCAGCCACGCGGTACGTTACCAAAAGACTGCATTTATAGGTCGTATACCCGATTCCTGTGAGTCTAAAAAAAAAAAAAAAAGAAAGTGGGGGCTTGATTGTCTGCTCCCATCCCTAGTTATACATAATGAGCAATGCATGTTATACTATCATATACCCAATTCTAAATCTTACAACCCTTAGGTGATAATGTTAACTTGAATGTATGCTTTAGTTGTTCTTCCATTACTATTACTTTTACAAGTATGAAAATGTTGTTTCAATTTTTATCATGATGTTGTTTGAAGTTATATATAAATATCTTAATGTTGTATAAAAAATGGTTATAAATATTTGTACCATTGTGTTGTTTCAAGTTATATATAACCTCTAAAACTAATATATATATATATATATAACCTCTAAAATATATATATTAGTTTAGAGGTTTTATATATATATATATATATAACCTCTAAACTAAACTATATATATATATATATATATATATATATATTAGTTTAGAGGTTTTATATATATATATATATATATATTAGTTTAGAGTTTATATATATATATATATATATATATATTAGTTTATATATATATATATTAGTTTATAGGTTTTTTTTATATATATATATATATATTAGTTTATATATATATATAATATATATATATATATATAAAACCTCTAAACTATATATATATATAACCTCTAAACTAATATATATATATATATTAGTTTAGAGGTTATAAAACTAATATATATATACTAGTTTAGAGGTTATATATAACTTGAAACAACACAATGGTACAAATATTTATAACCATTTTTGATACAACATTAAGATATTTATATATAACTTCAAACAACATCATGATAAAAATTGAAACAACATTTTCATATTTGTAAAAGTAACAGTAATGAAAAAACTAAAGCATACATTTAGCTCATTAAAATGTAAATCAACAAGGCTATATGAAACAACAATTTATATATCTCTGCCATATATATATATATATGTATGTATGTATGTATGTATGTATGTATGTATGCATTCAATTTCCATATTTATATTGATAGTATCGGAAGTATCATACACTCGATTATTGAGGGTTTCATGCACCTATCTTTTGCTTGGCTATGTGTATGTGTGTATGCAAATGTCATAGCTATTTAAACATTCTTAAAGCAGCTACAAAGTAAGGATGATAGGTGGAATGACATGTATGTATGCAAATGTTACTGAAGAAAATCAAGATATGTATGAATAATAAGCATACATAGAACAATGTATACAATTGGAATGTTACAACACCTTTGAGACATACATATTTTGGAAGCTGCAACATATATATACAATTTTATCCATGTATGCATGCATACATATGCATATACATATAGACATACATATGTATGCACATATGCGTCTATCATGCATGACATACATACATATGTATGTATGTGTGCATACATATGCATGTATGTATGTATGCCATGTAGGTATCTATGTACGTATATGTATGTATCCCATGCATACGTACACACCTGTACATATTTAATATTAATAAAATAAATAAATTTAGATAACTCAAATTATTACCAATTTAGGATTTAAATACTATAAATGCATGTAAATTGATTTCAAAATTTTGACCATACTAGTATGTTAGGGTTAGAGATGGCAGATATCTAACAATTAAATGTAGATTTAATTAATAAATAGAGAAACTATAACACACACAAAATAAATCATAACATAAAGAATTTAACGTGGTTCACCCAATCTCGGCTACATCCACCAAACTGCAGCCATCCAATACTTTTATTATAGCAGTATACCATGGGCTCTACAGTATAGCATGATCAATCACCACATTCCAACAATCTCCCACTTGGAGACTGATCAGGCTCCACACCATCACAACCTCCCACTTGGAGACTGATCCTGGACGACACTGCTGCAATTACAACTCCCTCTGGAAATAAGTACCTTGGATCCTGTTGCTCTGTTATACTTGAATTCAACCTTGAAGGCCAACCGAAGCTGAAGAGGAGCTTAGCTTCTCCCTTGTCACCGCCTTCATAAACATATCCACTAGATTAGCGTCTATATGTATCCTGGCTAGCTTGACCTGTCCCTCCAACACCGATCGAATGAAATGATATCTCAACTGTATGTGTTTTGTTTTAGAATGCAATGTAGAATTATTTGCAAGATGTATAGCACTTTGGCTATTTGTAAACAACTAATTTCCAGCCTATTGTTTGCCCAACTCATCCATAAAAAGTTGCAGCTATATCATCTCCTTTGCTGCCTCTGTTGCATCAACATACTCTGCCTCTATGGTGGATAAAGCAACCACCTTTTGCAATCAAAAAATCCAACTCACTGCTGTCCCACCAATTGTAAATACATAATCTGTGGTACTCTGCCTGGTATCTATATCCCCTACCAAATCTGAGTCAACATAGCCTTTTAAGTCAGAATTAGAGCCCCCAAAACATAAACATTTATTGGATGTACCTCTCAAATACCTGAGAATCCATTTTACTGCATTCCAATGCTCAACTCTAGGATGACTCAAATACCTACTAACAACTCCTACGACATGTGCAATATCTGGTCTCGTGCATACCATGGCGTACATTAAACTGCTTATAGCTGAAGCATATGGTACCTTGGACATTTTTTTCTTCCTCCTCTTGTGTCTTTGGACACATATCCTTAGTCAATTTAACATGACTAGGCAAAGGTGTGCTGACAGCTTTTGCATTCTCCATATGAAATCTCTACAATACCTTTTCAACATAATTAGCCTGAGATAAAAATAATTGTCTGCTTTTCCTATTTCTATGAATTTTCATACAAAGGATTTGTTTTGTTGCCCCCAAATCCTTCATAGCAAAATATTTTGCTAACTGTTGTTTTAGCTCACTTATGTGATCCATGTTAGACCCAACTACAAGCATGTCATCAACATATAAACATAAAATAATGTAGCTATCATTATCCAACCTCTTAAAATAAACACAATGGTTAGAATTATACCTACTATAGCCTTGCTCAGCCATAAAACTGTCAAATTTCAAATACCATTGCCGAGGTGCTTGTTTCAAGCCATATAAACTTTTCTTCAATCTGCACACTAGTTTCTCCTTACCTTTGACCTCAGATCCTTATGGCTGTTCCATATATATTTCCTCTTCCAAATCACCATGGAGAAAAGCTATTTTAACATCAAGTTGTTCTAAATGCAAATCTTCAAGAGCCACAACACTTAAAACAATAACGAATAGAAGTCATTTTAACAACCTGAGAGAAAAAATCTCATCAAAATCAATACCCTTTTTCTGTGCAAATCCCTTTACAACTAATCTGGCTTTAAATCTTTTCTTACCTCCATCCTCCTCTTTCAGCCTATAAACCCATTTGTTTGGTAAAGCCTTTTTACCTGCAGGTATCTTGCATAATTCCCAAGTTTGATTTTTCAGCAAGGATTCCATTTCTTCTTCCATTCCATGCTCCCACTGAACCTTGGTATCCACCTGCATAGCTTCATCATAATATTCTAGTTCACTAGCATCAGTTAACAAAATAGTATACAAAGAGGGAGAGAATAATTTTGGAGGTCTACTTAACCTTGAAGATCGTCTAACAAGAGTTTGTGGTATTTGTTGTTGTTGTTATTGCCCAGCATGAGGAAGCATTGAAACATCATTGTTTCGAGTATCATCCAACACTACATAATCATTTTCTTTCATCTCATGCTGCAGCAACAGATCTTTGTATAACACTTTCTCATTGAATATGACATCCCTGCTTCTCACAATTTTCTGATTTTCAAAATCCCAAAGCCTATAACCAAATTCATCAATGCCATATCCAACAAATATACACTTCTTTGATTTTGCATCAAGCTTGGTTCTATTTTCAGAATCTACATGTGCAAGTGTTTCACAACCGAAGGTTGTGAGAAAAGAATAACTCAGCTTCTTACCTTTTCATGCTTCCTCTGGAATACCACAACCCAAAGGATTAGAGGGACCTCTATTAATTAAATAAACAACAATGTTTACAGTCTCTGCCCACATTTTTAAAGGCAACCCAACATGCAATCTCATAGTTCGTGCATGCTCCATAATTGTCCTATTCATGTGCTCAACCACTCCATTTTCCTTTGGAATCCTTAGAACTATTTTTTGCCTATGAATACCATTAGAGGAACAATAATCTTCAAACTCTTTACTGCAATACTCACCACCATTATCAGATCTGAGACATTTTATCTTTTTACCTGTCTCATTCTCAACCAAGCTTCTCCATTTTTTAAAAGTTTCAAATACATCATATTTCTGCCTAAGGAAATAAATCCATACCTTCCTAGTTGCATCATCAATGAATGTGACATAATACAGAGAGCCACCAAGAGAAGATACCTGAGTTGGTCCCCATACATCCATATGCACAAGCTCCAATTTCTCATCTTTCTTTTGCTTCCCATCCTCGAGAAAACTAACTCTCTTTTGTTTTCCATACACACAACTTTCACAGAAATCCATATTAACACATTTTAGACTTGGTAAAACATTATTTGAATGAAGTACTTTCATACCTTTTGCACTCATATGCCCAAGTCTATTACGCCACAGTGTTGATTCTGAGTCCACAACAACTGTATGATCTTCTACCTGCTAAACTGCAGCAACTGTTCCTAAACATTGACCTTTTTCTGTAACAATTAAAGTAAAAGAAATAGTATGACCTGTACAAAGACATAAGGTGCCTACTTTCACACCTTTTGCTAGCACTAAGGCACCCTTTGTGACCTTCTAATTTTTATCACTAAATGTAACAACACAACCTTCATCATCTAGTTGCCCTGCTGAAATTAAATTTCTGCTTAACTTTGGAACATGCCTTACCTCACGTAGTAGCCAATGATTCCCATTCCACAACTTAATCTTGATTCTTCCCTTTCCAACAATCTGACAAGGTTCGTTATCTCCTAAATAAACTAGCCCAAAATCCCCTTGGACATAATCAAGAAAATAACTTCTATGGGGGGTAACATGAAATGAAGCCCCTAAATCTAACAACCAAGAATCATCAGCATTATCAAGGGAAAAAATCAAAGCATCCTCATCAGATTTATTACTTACTACATTTTCCTCTTTACTTCCTTTTTGTCTCTGTCTTTATTTTTCTGAGACCAACAATCTTTCTTCAAATGACCCGGCTTACCACAGTACCAACAATCCCTCTTGTCTCTAGATTGGGACCTTTAGTCCTTTGATTTTCTTTGTGACTTCCCATGATTTTCAGAATTGTTTCCTCTCTCCTTTGTTCTGCCCCTGCTTTCTACATTCAAAACACTGCCTGATGTGGATGTTCCACCTGAGTTTTTCCTACGAATTTCCTCGCTTAAAATAACACCAACAATATCATCAAATTTCAATATATTCAAACCAGAAATAGAATTGCTAACAGCCATTACCAAGCTATTCCAACTTTCAGGCAAAGAACACAGAATCAAAAGAGCCCTAACTTCTTCATCAAAGTTTACTTTTACAGAAGTTAATTGATTGGTGACCATATTAAACTCATTTAAATGATCAGCAACTGACCCACCTTCTACCATTTTCATATTAAATAAACACTTCATAAGAAATACCTTATTCAAAGCGGAAGGCTTTTCATATAACTTCGCCAGTGTTTCCATCAACTCTTTAGTTGTCTTTGCTATTGTAATATTGAATGCCATCGATTGTGCCAGGCATAAACAAATACTACCAAGAGCCTTTCTATCCAAAATATCCCAGTCCTCATCAGACATTGCTTGGGGTTTCTTGGTTTTCCCTTCCAATGGCTACCATAAATCCTTCTAATAGAGATATTCCTCCATCTGCATCTTCCATAATTGATAGTTCTGCCCATTAAACTTCTCAACCTTTTTACCCTCATCTGCCATTGCTCCCACTCAACTGTGAGACCTTCCTACAAACAATAATCGAAACACAACCTGCTCTGATACCACTTGTTAGGGTTAGAGATGGTAGATATCTAACAATTAAATTTAGATTTAACTAATAAACAAAGAAACTATAACACACAAAATAAATAATAACACAGAGAATTTAACGTGGTTCACCCAATCTGGGCTACATCCACCAAACCGCAACCATCCAATACTTTTATTATCTAGTGCAAAAACCTTATTACAATCTCGCGAATAATTGCATTTTTCATCATACTGTAACCCCCATTCGAACCCCTTTGTAACAAGCTTAGAAATTTCCAAATTAGGGCTTTACAAAAATTTGTTTTTTTCCTTTTTTCGTTGATTCTTCCCTTTTTCGGTGATAACACAAAAAAGTAGGAGAATTTTTTTTGGCAAGGATACATGCTGGGATGTACAGTATACCATGGGCTCTACAGTATAGCATGATCAGTCGCCACATTCCAACATAGTAGAGGTGAATGCAATATCCAAAAGGAAAAGAGGACAATGGGGAAGTGGGTAATGTTGTGTGAGGGGTTTACAGTTGTGGAGTGTCCCATTGGCCAAACCATAGGTGTATGAAACCCTTCAGAGTCCACCATATGAAACCCATAAATGGTATGCATATGTATATACACACAGTCACCCAAAAAATAGGTGCTTGATACTCTTAATAGGTTGAGTTGCATACATTGGTTACATATATTGTAATAGCAATTATATATTATTTGATTGACAGTGTGTATACACACACATATGTATATATCTATATACATAGTCGGCCATAATATAGCTGCATGGCCGGTATTGGCATGGTGTGATGGTTTATAGGTGGCATTGTTGTTCTTGCCACCAAGGTTCAAACCCCGTTGGGGTGTTATTGTTGAATGGTTGTATCCGGTTCATAGCTCCGGTCAAAAGCGTTTACCCCTTGAATAAAAAATAATAATATAGCTGCAAGAAACCTTTAATAGTTGAGCTTATCAGAACCTCAAATACTGCCAATATATTTATTGAAATTACAGAGGTAGACAAATTAAATGTCAAATATGTATCGATTGTTTTATGATATTGTAGTAGCAAACCTATATTTCTTGACTGACTGTGTATATATTGCTAAGATTTTTTGGATTAGATCGTGTTAGTATTTTTGCATCAATGTTTCATATCACACTCCATGATCCATCGTTAGGATGAAGAAGAGAGCATAAAGAGGAAAAATGAGTGCAAACCAAAAATTGCATAAAAAGGAAGAGGTAGGAGAAAGAAGAGTGACACAAGAAATAAACCAACAATTTATATATACACACACACGAGGAGAAATAAGTGTGTGTATATACACACACATATGAGGAGAAATAAGTATGTATATATACACACATACATATATGCATGTGTGTATATATATGCATAGTTTTCTATAATATAGTTGCAAGA
The DNA here is from genome assembly GCA_007258455.2 of Sequoia sempervirens. Classification (NCBI taxonomy): domain Eukaryota; kingdom Viridiplantae; phylum Streptophyta; class Pinopsida; order Cupressales; family Cupressaceae; genus Sequoia; species Sequoia sempervirens. The sequence continues at coordinate 138,330,402 of VDFB02000017.1, forward strand.
AACCTTTGAGAGTAGATTATATCATAACCTCAAATATTGTCAATATATTTATTGAAATTGTAGAGATAAACAAACAAAATTTCACAACCTTCGTACCATGTTTTAAGTGATATTACAATTATATTAATCATTTCTTTTGGTTGGTTTTGTGTGTATATATATATGTATATACACATAGTCCATCACAAGATAGGTGCAAAAAAATATGCAACAAAATTAAAAAAAGCACATGCAATTCACCCTTTTGAGGTTGGAAGACAACCTCACCTATGATGGTAGAAGTTCACTATTTTCCTTTTGGCAATGGAAGTGTTGATAAACACATTAACAATGAAAAATGCATCACCATGAGTCACCCCCAGCCTTACGACAACGACTATCCAGCCCCAGGAATGCACCAAGGCATGAATGTGCCACTTCATGATGCATACCATACATTAAATCAAATCAATTGACAACATCTGCATCCATTTTTTTATATTTTCAAATAGTCTTGTATAGCAAGTGAATAAATATTTACAAATATTACCAAGTATTAGTGTTTCCAAATATTCAGTTTACAAATATTACCAAGTATTAGTGTTTCCAAATATTTAGGAAGGTTTCTCTGAAACCTGAGATTAAACTTAGTGTTCTCAATAATATTATTTATAAATCATTTAAGTTTGATTTGTATAATATATTTTCTTACATTGTTTTATTTTATATAAAATAAAAAAATATTTTTATGTTTAATAATTTTTGAAAATGATTTAAATGATTTAATAGTTTAAATTATTTGAGTTATATTTAGATTTAATTTTTTAATTATTATTATTATTATATTTAGGTGAGTACTACCAAAGGGGGTAGCTCCCATGTATAGTTGAACAAGGGAAATTACATGCCCAATTATAGACTTAGACAACAAAAATGGATATCCCTAAGCACTAGTGCACCAGATGCTGGTAAATGACTGCCAGAAAGCCACCCGACCTGATTATCCTTCTCAAACTCCTTCATTGAGCCATGAGATACTAGAGTCCATGAGTCGGAGAAAGCCTCCAAGTCTGCATTCTTGACCCCAACTCGAAAAACCTCCCACAAATTAGTCATGAAATTCACTAAAGCCTCCCGACACACCTGAAAATCCTCCACTTCTTATTCTCCACCATCATCTTCTTCATCCCCCACCATTGCAGGGTCGAAGTATATACACAAAAAACTTACCTAGCCATCTGTCCTCAGCTCCAAGGTTGCACTAATGATAGCTTGGGCATTGTCCATTGCCACAAACCCATTAAGCCACTCAACCATTCGTTCTCTAGACTCAGTGACATCTACTAGGGCACCGATCATAATTTCATATATTTACCATCTCACCAATGTTGGTCCAAGTTCAACACTGATGAGACCAACTCCACGATCGCATTACGCACCACTAGGTTTTGTGTAGTGAAAAGCCTCCTATATTGCTCAGACATGGATTCCTTAGCACATTACTGACCGAAATGAAACACCATTTTGGCTTAGAGGCCAACTCCACAATTCATCCAAAACCTGAATATTTGGTTCTGGTTACCCTGCATTAAATAGCCACAAGTGCAACATCAAAGACTGAAGAATGCAAAAAACCCAATAGAAAGCATGCCCTAAATCCTGACTAAATCTGTCCTAGCAAGCTCAGAAGCATTGTTGTGGCCTAGTTACTTGGTTCACAAGCCCTTGGGAGGAGCAAAAGAGGAAGCTCAAAGTCTCATAAGATCTTCTAAAATTATCTCTTGTAGACCCGACCAATGTACTAAGTCTGACCCCATGACAACTTTTTCTTTTTGAATCATACCCCAATTTGCCAAAAAGTCTGCAACCTTATTTGCTTCTCTGTATACATGCATTAGAGAATAGTCTGCAAGATTTTCCTAATAATTCTTTAATTGGTGCTAACCAATCATTGATTCACCAATTTTGGGATCCCCCTAAAGTTATTGCTTGGATACAAAGCATTGAGTCCCCCTCTATTTCAACTGAATCTATGCCATTTTGTGTAAGGAAACTTTGCAGCCACAGAATGACAATTTCCACATAACCCAAAACTAAAAACATGCAAGTAAAATACTCAACATCAACATGCAAGAGAATAGACAACATACCCATCAAAGATGACACAAGATATACCCTGGGAAAACCCTCAAGAGGGAAAAACCCAGCCTCCAAAAGCATCCACACTCCATGTATTATTCAGCAATGAAAACCCACACGCATACATCTGTAGAGACTCCATGAACACTTCTGAAGCACAAGCTATCCATGCATTCCATGTGACCAAGCATGAATCCACACATCCCATGCCATGCTTCAAACCCTCACACATGCACAAGCTCAACTTGCTAACCTGTAGCAAACTGTCCAACCCTTAACAACTACCCTTATGGTTTCTTTTATAGAAACAAGCTCCCACAAAACCACCAAGTGGTATTACATAAACCGTGTGCCCAAAAATACTACATCATGTGACCTCACATTTAATATTGGGTACTTTATTATTTTATTATTCCCCCAATATTAAATAATTACATTTGACAATTATGTCCCAATGTTACATACAACAAAATGGCCCCAACATTATAACTCCTTGTGATGCACATTCACCTAGAAAACCCCTAGGTGCACCACACACATAATAATAAATAAAACATTACAAATATTGTGCAAGGTGTACAACACCTAATTCTAACAATCTCCCACTTGTTGTATACATTGCATAAGGGAGTAACAAGTAAGCTCAAACATCAACATAACAAACTCCATAGGCAACATGTACAATCCAGGAATCCAAGTGCTCCATGTGCTCCATCAAGATGCATGTAACAAGAACCAAGGTGACCACCATCTCATCCATGAATGCTCCCATCCTCCACCATGCCAATTGCACTAAGATATGAACACATCCAAAGAGATGTCACACTAACTGTCATAAAGAAGCATAAACCTGTCTAAACTTGATATCTCAAAACACAAACAATGAATCCAATATGCACTAGTAGCTGTCAAGAATAAATCACCATAGCTGAAATGACACTCACAGCAAGTGCCAACACATCCAACTATCCATACCTCCAAGGTATACATAACATAGTAAACTTATGCCAACAACATATCTACCCATAAACCACAATAACAAACTCCATGTGCAAACCTGGCAAAAATGACATACACATCCAGGAGCTCCCACTACATGGGTGATTTCAAGATGAATGCAAACTTGGAATGAGCACATTCAACACGTCGCTTCGTTAACATCCCAAAAAAGGCACCATCACAAAGGCATACCAAGTCTACTACCAACATCTCATAGAAGTAAACATGTAGTACCAAGGAACATCCACAATGATAAGCAAAACCTGCAAACCAAACACCTGTAGCATGTCCTCCTACACACACACCTCTAAATGCCAACTGTGTCAAGTATGATCTCCTCCATAACACCCCTAAACAAAAATCCATAACAACATCCATCCATCCAATCACCAAGATCAAACATAACATATGTAACTAACATAGATGTAAGCATCTCAAAACAAGAAGATCAAACTCAAAGTGCCCATTCCCAAACCAAGGAAATCATCCCAATAAACCATCTCCTAAACCCAACATGTACAAGGAGATAAGCATGCCAACACTCCTCAAATGAACCCTCCAGAAACCAAATATCCATGGCTCAAGATCCATATCCATGAGAAAACAAAACATAAACATAATGCACCTAAAAGAATAATGGGCAATACCTCTCAAGTGAACTGCCGAGTAGACCAAGAGTGGGGAATGAGAATGCTCCTCTAGGATATCCAAGTCATCGTGACTCAACCAAGAACACTCTCCTCATTGGTCCATGTTGAACTCACGTCCAACCAAGGTGTAGGCTCCCTCAGAATTTCTGTTGAAACCTCATCAAGAGTAACCATCTCAAAATTTCTCTAACCACAAGAGAACACCAAGCCTCACCCAAGTCTCCAAGTATCCATGAGCACCTGTAACCGATCAATCCATGCTAAACACCAAGCAAATGATCAATGTACTCAATATAAAGAGAACCAACCAAAATCAAAATCATAGCTCCAACAGCAGAATCAGGAACATAAACATGACACTATGATCTCACATCCTCTCAAAAGAAGATCACATGCTTAAATCATCATAACATGTACCATGCTAGAACTCTAAACTAGTAATCAAGAGTATACCATGACATAATAACAAAACCATCCTACAACCAAGGATCACCTGTCAAAACCAACAAGTCATAAACAATACGTCAACATCTCCAACACCTGATGTCAAAGAACTCTCACTGTAGCACACAGAATCCAAGAGCTCCTCCATGACACCAAGATCACCTGCTGAAGACAACCATCCATAATCAATAATGGATCCACATCATTGCCAAATGCTCCCACTGAACTGTGATACCGAGCAATCCCATAGTACCATGATGCACACAATCAATACCATATCACTATCATAAGCTCACACAAAACTTGTGAATCCAAGCTCTCAATGACAACATGATAACCATCCTCTAAAGCAAGAAGATACACTGCCAAACCATCATATCCATCACCACCAAACCATCACTGTCACAAGCTCCCACTGAATTGTGTAACCAAGCTATCCATGACATCGTGATACCAATCTCCTAAACCCAAGAAGATACACCGCCATAACCTGAATCAGGATCCAATCCAACACCACCAACAATGCACCTGAATAAAACCATCATAACATTTCAAAGTCTCTAATGCACAAGAAACATCCATGACATCATGATCACCACCAAATATACCAACAAATCAACCCAACCGTGTCCACATATCTGCATAATCATAGTCAACTACATAGATCTCATATCATGACTGTACCTGGTAATACCATCTCACCTCCTCAACATGACAACCAAATCAACAAACCAAGTGACTAAACCAAGCCACTAAAACTGATCATGCATCAACACTGAAATATCAATGGGCAAAGACAACCCATATCCAAGTCATAGGTGCAACAAGTAAGTATAGACCGCCTACAACATTCCACAACTTGTAGATACAACAATGCAACATACATGTTGATAACCATGTCAAAAATAGAACAAACTGAGATGTACAACCGAGCATACAATGAATCCATCATCAAATCACCAAAATCTAGCAATCCATAAGCTCATAATAACACCATAGTCAAAGAGACTCATAAACAGCTCAGATAAAGAAAATAGAAAATAAACCATGCCAAAGTATCTCCAAACCTGATCCACTGTAAAGTGTTTTGAACAAGCTTTCTGTTGACTACTTGAAGTCCAAAATCTGACTCAGTATGCACCCAATATGCCCTCTCAAAGCTCAAATAGAACACCTGACTTCAACCAAGAAAACCACTATTGAAACTATAAAATCATGGAACAACACCTATACCATTGCGTAGTTCTCAGAACCAGCTTTCCAACGACTATAAGAAGTCAAAAATCTGACACTCTGGGCAAAAGTTATATGCGTTTGAAAAAAATTGCTATAAAAAACCCTCTTGGTGGCGCCTGGGCGGTGCTCCAGTGGTGGGTGGGCAGTGGATTCCAAAATCCATTTAAATTTAATTTAATTTCTCATTTAAAAAAAAAAAACCCTTCCACCTCCTGCGTACGGACCCGACGCAAATATCCAATATGGTTTAATTTCTTTGAAATCAAGGACTTTGGAAAAAATTCAAATTTTATTTTTTATTTTTTAACCCCACGTAGGGTATGAGCTCATCGCCCGCCGACCCTGTTCTTCGGGCGGCCGGACTTCTACCGGGATGGTACCGACAAGACGATAGCGCCTGTAGATCGTCGGTTGGTTGATAACCGATCGGGCCGCCAGCGGGTGTCCTCAGACCAACCTTTTCAAAAAATTTTTTGATGTTTTTAAATTTTTTAATTTTTCTAATAATTTTTTTTTTTTTCTCTGTTTTGATTTTTTTTATTTTGCAGGTAAAAAATTTCGATGGAATTTTTTTAATTTTTTGGACAACTGTACCGTCCATGTCCGTACGACCGAACATGGGTTTTTTTATAAACAATGTATTTATTTTTCTGTAACCAAAATAGGGCATATTATATGTCAAAATTTCTCTCTCGGCCACCCCGAATCCAACCATGAGGTCCATTTTTTCCCAGGAGGTCATCTACAATTTCACCCCCTCAAAAACCCTCATTTAAATGCATGACCAAAAAACCCTATTTTGTCAAAATTTTCTCACACCCCAAATCTGCAAACAACCCATCAAACCAGCAAACCCAAAAACCTCAGATCTGCAATAAAACACCTGCAAAACCCTCATATCTTTCCATTTCCTTTCATTCTCTCATGCAACCTAGGGTTATCCAATCCAATAACCAAAGCTCTGATACCACTTGTAAGGAAACTTTGTAGCCATAGAATGACAATTTCCACATAACCCAAAACTGAAAACATGCAAGTAAAATACTCAACATCAACATGCAAGAGAATAAACAACATACCCATCAAAGATGACACAAGATATACCCTCGGAAAACCCTCAAGAGGAAAAAACCCAGCCTCCAAAAGTATCCACACTCCATGTATTATTCAGCAATGAAAACCCATTACAATACATCTGTAGAGACTCCATGAACACTTCTAAAGCACAAGCTATCCATGCATTCCATGTGACCAAGCATGAATCCACACATCCCATGCCATGCTTCAAACCCTCACACATGCACAAGCTCAACCTGCTAACCTGCAGCAAACTGTCCAACCCTTAACAACTACCCTTGTGGTTGCTTTTATGGAAACAAGCTCCCACAAAACCACCAAGTGGTATTACATAAACCATGTGCCCAAAAATACTACATCATGTGACCTCACATTTAATATTGGGTACTTTATTATTTTATTATTCCCCCAATATTAAATAATTACATTTGAAAATTATGTCCCAATGTTACATACAACAAAATGGCCCCAACATTATAACTCCTTGTGGTGCACATTCACCTAGAAAACCCCTAGGTGCACCACACACATAATAATAAATAAAACATTACAAATATTATGCAAGGTGTACAACACCTAATTCTAACATTTTGTATGCATAACTGCAAACCAAGCCACCGTGCCTCCATTTCAGTAATGTTATTAGTGCACACACCAAGACTCTTCAATGCCACCCAAACACAACCACCATTTGTATCCCTAATTATACAACTAGCCCTAACATTTCCAAGGTTGCCCTTTAAAGACCCATCAAAGTTCAGTTTCCGTTTTAGCCTAACCAAGTGTGTCCAATAAACCTCTTTCCTATTAAATTTTGTTGTAGGTGATGACGTGGGCTTTGTGATTCTGAGCCCGCTCCATGCCTTTTTGATTTCTTCATCTCACCTTGAGAATTTTGATTTGGGGCCAACTTTAATTCTATTATTCGCTGTCTTAGTAATGGCTCCTTGAATTTTGGCAATGAGTTGCTCTCGGTTTAAAGATTTCTCCTTGAAGATGTGTCTATTTCTCTCCTTCCATATATTCCAGACAACCAAGGATGGTGCCAAAAACCAAATCCCTTTCCAGAAACCATTCTTATTCACAATTGGCCAATTGGACATGAAGTCCCAAAGTTTGCATTGCCTTGGGCCAATTAGGCTAAGTGCACTTTGTAGCCAATCCCAACATGACGCAGCCATAGGGCAAGAGAGAAGCAAATGATCTACACTTTCTTCCACTTGTTTTCAAAGGTTGCATCTTGTCAGGCCAACAAATCCCAACTTTTTCAACCTCTCGTCGATTAAGGAACGCTTGTGTAGTGTTTTCCACAAGAATTCCCCCACCTTGGGCAGAACTTCCTTTTTCCAACAAAGTCTCGCCATCTAAGACTTGTCCTTGGTTTTCCTTACCTACAAACAATATCCAAGCTTGGCCAAGTAATCCTCGGAAGTAGCTTCGAACCAAATTATAGAATTCTCTCTATCAAATAGCTTAATTGGTCTGTTATTTATTTCCTGATATACCTTTACAACCAAATCTTGTGGGAGTGGTAGTGACGTTAAGTTGACTCAACTACAGTTGTTGGCTAATTATTTACATTCTGGCCTAATATAGTCTGCCACCTTGGTGCCGAATTCCAAATGAAAACTATCTATGTACTGTTCCAAGTTAAAGAGTTATGACAAACTTTTTTGGCCATTCCATGAATCCAACTAGAATAGAGCCTTCCTCCCATCCCCGATCCTCCATGATAGATGACTTGTAATTAGGGGCTTGCAATTTGATATGTATCTCCAGGCTGCAGAACCACATCCAAGGTTGGTGGCAATTAAAATACGTGAGGGGTCAGAGTTGTCTAAATATTTTTTCTATAAAATTTGACACGAAATCTTATCAGGGTTCTTGTACATCTTCCATATAAGCTTGGCTCCTAATGCATTATTTTGCAGTTGAATTTTGCGCAACCTAGCCCCGCCATCCTCTTTAGGCATGCAGGTTGTATCCCAACCTATTAATGATATCTTTTTGACTACCTTTGAGCCTTCCCATGGGAATTTCTTCAGGATTCCCTCCAAATCATTTTCTGTTTTCACTGGGACTTCAAAGTAGGACATTGCATAGATTGGGATTGCCGATAAAACTGCTTTTGTCATAGTTAATCTCCCAACCAACATAAGCTAGCTGTTTTTCCAAGCCATGGCCTTATTTTTGTATCTTTAAACCACATCACCCCAGTGTTTACCTTTGCACGTTCCCTCAAATATTTTCACTCCAAGGAATTTGGATGGGAGGTTCCCCTTTTTAATTCCAAGTATTGAGGTTATGGCCTATTGTAAATGGTGTCTTGTGTTGAAGAAATATACACTTGATTTATCTTTGTTCATCTATTGACCCAAATGAATTTCATATTCCATGAGTACGCTATTTATGCATCTGTCTTCCTCCATGCTCGCTTCCCCTATGAGGATTGTATCATCAACAAACTGGGTATGGGTGACAGGATCTGTGTTTAGTGCCACTTGTACCCCTCGCCATTCCAGTAGTAGGAATCTTCTTTTTATTGCATAGCTAAAAGACTTGGCCATAATGACGAAGAGGAATGGTGAAATTGGGTTGCCTTGTCTAAGGCCATTGGTTGCTTGAAAGAAACCATGGATTGATCTGTTGACAGCTATCGAAAAGTGGATAGACGAGATGCACTAGAAAATCAGGTTACACCAATGGCTGCAGAAACTTAATATTTTCATTACTTCCTTGAGGAAAGACCATCACACCTTGTCATAAGCCTTACTCACATCCAGTTTAATGATCATCCTAGCCTACTTGGTCGACCTGAGAGTATGGACAACTTTCAAAATTACGAGAATGTTGTCAGTTATTTCTCTACCAGGCACAAACCCATTCTGCTTGACCGAGATAATCTTCCCTAGCATAGGTTTTAGTTTGTTAGCCAATACTTTCACCATGACCTTGTATAAAGTGTTGCAGAGTGAGATAGGTCTAAAGTCATTGAAGGATGAATAATCAACCTTCTTTAGAATTAGAGAAATGATTGAATTATTCAAATCTTTGAAAGATCTCCTAGTTTTACATAAATCTTCTGCCAACTTCCATAATTCATCACCAAGAAAGCTGCAACAATTTTGAAAAAAATATGGTTGTGAAGCCATCAGGGCACCACGCCTTATTCAGATGCATCTAGAATAATGCCTTGCGAACCTTTGTATTTTGAAATATGCTCACATAACATCTTGTTATTCTCATCACTTACCCTAGGGCTTATTGAATCGAAGAAGTCCTTGCTACATTCCTAAGGTAATTTTTTTCCAAGAAGATTTGTAAAAAAAATCACACGTTGCCTTGCCAACCTCAACTCCATCGCTAACAGTTTGGCCATTATGGTTTCGTATTTCCTCTATCTTGTAAAAAAAATCACACATTGCCTTGCCAACCTCAACTCCATCGCTAACAGTTTGGCCATTATGGTTTCGTATTTCCTCTATCTTGTTAGCCACCCTCTTTGCCAAAACTAAGGCATGGAAAAATTTGGAGTTTGCATCGCCTTCACTTAACCAAACCTCCCGAGATTTATCCTTCCAATAAATCTCCCCCCTTTTCAGAAGTTTGGCAAGCCTTTTCTTTAAGTCATTTTCTATCAGGACATAATCTTCATTCAACATACCATTTTTAATTACTTCTTCATTGAGAGCTTCCAGCTTCACCTCCACACTTGCTTTCTTGACAAAAATGTTATGAAAATGTACCCTATTCCAGTCCTTTAGCTTTTTTTTTATCACCTTGAGCTTATTGACCATTATGAAGCTAATAGAGCCTCCCACCTATTTTTCCTTCCACCATCGTTCCAATAGCTCCAAGAGGTTTGGATCCTGCCACCACATGTTTTGAAATTTGAAGCTTATTTTTTCCAACTCACCCCCACCAATTATCAATAGCTGCATAGGGTAATGATTTGAGATTGATATAGGCAGTATGCTGACAAACACCTTCAATTCGAAGTTGGTCCAAATGAGAGGAATCAGGAATTGATCCAATCTCTCCGCAATGGCGCTGAAGTCTTTCTGTCTATTGGTCCACTTGAAGGTTCTATTTCCTACGGGACAATCCAACAAATTGCATTTCTCCACAAATGTTCTAAAATCCAAGATAGGCTTTGAAATGTTTCTAATCCCACTACTTTTCTCTGAAAGTTATAAAATGACATTGAAATCACCCCCCATTACCAACTCATCCTTGGGGACAGAACAAACAAATTCCAAGACCGAGTTCCAAAGAAGAGCCTTATCCACCGTTTTTGTCAGACCATAAATATTGATGATTTTGAAGTGACAATTTAGATCTAGATCAAAGACCTTCACTGCCATCCAATTCACAGAGGAGAATAAGATTTCCATAGATACCTCTGCCCCCTTCCATAACATACCTAATCCACCCACATAGCCAAATGAGTCTTGAAAAAAACCTTCCCATGAACGACAATATTTTAGAAATTTTGTACTCTCATCCCCTGACAGCTTTGTTTCTTGTAACAAAATGATACTACTGGCACTCTTTTGTAATTGACACCTTACAAGGCGCTATTTGTTAGGGGCCTTTAGGCCCCTGACATTCCAAGTTGTGATCTTCATTATTTCCCAAGGGAGGCATTTCCTCCCTTGGTACTCAAAAACTTGTTGATGCTGGTATATTTCTTAGCAACAACTTCCTCCTCCCGCAACTATTTAGAGGATTTCCAACCTCAAGAATTTCTAGAAGTGCCAATTTTTTCCAGACCCAAATGATTGATTGTTGATTGAGAAATACACTTGTCTTTGATTATGTCTAGCTCATCTTCAATATCTGCATTTGAGTCTAGGTTCTCACTTTCCCTAGATGTGACATCTTCCCCATCACCACCCATCATCTTATGCTCTTCCTTTTGGGGAGAATGCTGCGACAATTTAATCGCCCCATCCTTATTGTTAGGTGTTGCCTTGGGGGTATGTACCAATTCCGTTGAGTCCTTGCTTCGAGTTTCATTTGTGCTTGCTTGAGACAACCTTTCCTTGAAGACTTCCAACTTAGGTTGGGTGGTTAGAGGAGAATTATTCTCTAGAGGCTGCTTGTTCCCACTCCTTTTAATACCTACATTGTGATTGATAGTATTGTGCTTTCATGACCCACACTCGATAAAGAATTACCTCGGTGCTTCAACCTCAATATCTTGTGACCATCGCTCCCTATTCACCAAAAAATAGATACTGGGATGAATGGAATCAATTGTTGTAATGTTGAGTATGGCATATTTATATAGGTCACCATCCAGGATGTTCATGTCAATCTCTAGTAGGGTTCCCAGAGATCGATCGATCTTCTCTAGGCAATCTCCCATCTAATATTCCACTGGAAGATTATAAAGTCTAACCTAGATCGATTTATCATAAGGCTACATTTTGATTGGGTCAAAATTCTGGTTCCACGACTGCATATACAGGGGTTTTCCATCCATAAACCAAAGATCGCCCTCCGTTATCCTTAGCTTTGTTTTCTCATCCGCAAACACCACTAGGAAAAACCCTTTTGGCATAAATATTATCATCTTTGTTTTCCAATTTTCCTGGATCCAAGTTTTGATAAATGCGTGATCCGTGTACCACCAATAAAGCGACAAATAAAGGAAAATTCCTTAAGTATCGTAGCGTCCTCCTTGATTTCCTCAAAGACATCAATCTCCATTACTGCTTATGTAGTTTTTAGGTCAGTATTTTCCTTTACTTCCATTCACTGATCCTCCATAGGCCCTTGACTCGACCATCCACCTCTCACTCTTCGTTTGTCCCTTGGTTTGCTTTACGCTTGTGTCTTTGTCTGTGCACCTTTCGACTTCTGGTTTTCCCAAAAGGGTGGGTTTGCCTCGACCATGGTTCCTGCCTTTCTATAGGGGTTTCAGGAGTGTCATGTCATTTCCTTACTCATCTGCTTCCCTTTTCCAATTTGCCCTCCTTCTCTTCCAAACTTTTCCAATTTGCCCTCCTTTGCTTCTGTGCTAACCAACGACCTCGCTCTGCACTGCTCCTTTGCCTCTTTGCTAACTAGCAACCTTGCTCTACTTTGCTCCATTTTTCGCTTGATTTTATTTTTATTCTATTTTTTTAATTATTTTATATTTAATATTATTTTTATATTTTGATTTGAATGTGTATTTGTATTTACAGTTAATATTATTATTTTTAAAATGAATTATTTGTATGTTTATTACAAATTTATATTTTTCTTTAAATATATTTTTATATTTAACAATGTTTTAAAAAGAGTTATTATTTGAATTATGTTTATATTTATTTTTTAAATTATTTTTTATAGTTAATAATATTTTTTATAATTTTGTTTTGAATTGTGTTTATATTTATAGTTAATAATATTTAAAAAAAATTATTAATATTGTCTTTAAATTATTTGTATTTGTATGTTTACTATAAATTTATATTCTTCTTTAAATAATTTTTATGTTTGACATATCTTTTAAAAGAGTCTTAAAAATAATTTTTATAATTTTCAATTTAAATTGTATGTAATGTCTATCTTTTTATATAATTTATTTAAATGGTGACTAAAATATTACATTCCTAACTAATTATTTAAATGTTAAATAATTTTACAAAAACAATTTAAATTTATTCACATATTATATTATTGAATTTAAATTATTTTTCTAAAATTATTAAACATTTAAATAATGAAAAACCAAAACACAATCAAATCCAGAAAATTTTAGCACTACTTGATGGATTGTGGAAACTTGATATCTTTAATTTAAATAATGAGTTAGGAATGTAATATTTTAGTCAACATATAAATAAATTATATAAAAAGATAGACACTAAAAACAATTTAAATTGAAAATTATAATTTTTTAAGTATCAAAACTCTAGGTCCACATTTCTTCATGAAGTTGTAAATCATCAAAAAATAAATTTTTATTTTAATGTGAAGCATGTAGATAGGTTAGATTTAAAAGAGCATTAATTTGTATAAAATGTTCTACTCAGATAGTATGAGGTTAAGGTTATCACTTTCAAGGATTACTACTTTAAGCTAGAGTAATAGAGATTGAAAAATATTTTAAAAAGTTAAACAAGGGTTATAAAGACTAAGTTTACATCAATTAAAAAATTATTATTGAGAGTACAAATCATTTTATAGTAAGCATATAAATAATTTAGTTAAGAATATAATATGTGACTAAATTTAAATTATTTTTCCAAAATTATTAAACATTTAAATAATCAGTTAGGAATGTAATATTTTTGTCACCATATAAATAAATTATATAAAAAGATAGAAATTAAATATAATTTAAATTGAAAATTAAAAAAAATATTTTTAAGACTCTTTTAAAAGATTTGTCAAATATAAAAATTATTTAAAGAAGAATATAAATTTGTAGTAACATACAAATACAAATAATTTAAAAACAATATTAATATTTTTTTTAAAAATTATTACCTATAAATACAAACACAATTCAAATCAAAATTATAAAAAAATTTATTAAATATAAAAAATAATTTAAAAACTAAATATAAACACAATTCAAATAATAAGTCTTCTTAAAAGATTGTTAAATATAAAAATATTTAAAGAAAAATATAAATTTGTAATAAACATACAAATAATTCATTTTAAAAATAATATTATTAACTTTGAATACAAATACACATTCAAAGCAAAATATAAAAAAATATTAAATATAAAAATAATTAAAAAAAATCTAAATACAACTCAAATAATTTAAACTATTAAATAATTTAAATCATTTTAAAAAATTATTAAACATAAAAATATTTTTTTATTTTATATAAAATAAAACAATGTAAAAAGATATATTATACAAAATCAAATTTAAATGATTTCTAAATAATGTTGTTGAAAACAATAAATTTAATCTCAGGCTCCATACCCTTCCTAAATATTTGGAAACATTAATACTGGTAATATATGTAAATATTTAATCACCCGCTGTAGAGACTGTTGGAAAATCAAAAATACGGATGCAGTCAGTTGATTTGATTTAATTTATGGTATGCATCATGAAGCCACACATCTATGCCCCGGTGGCACTGGATAGCCGCTGCCCTGCCTTATTGCCTTCAATCATGAGGTGCACCACTATTGGTCTTTCATGATTGGCATGATGTGTACACGGCAAGCATGAATGAATGAATGAATGTTTTTAATCACGTTCACGAGGCCAAGCAGCCTATAAGACCCACAAATAGCCAGTGAAGAAACCTGAACCCACAGATAGCCAGCGAATAACATCGGGAAATGAGCAAACACCTACCACGAGTCCACCCAGTCCATACCACTTTTGAACTCGTAAAATGTAAAATTTGGAATCCAATCGAAAAACTTAAGAAGCGTGATTGATTATTTTTGGATTGCCAAGTGAGAATTTTTTTGGACCGAGGTGAACCCTGTTGACATGGACCCCTCCCACAACATAGCCCTCACCACCATCGGACCCTCTCCTTATTGCTGTCAGTATCTTGTTTTGGCGTCTCGATGGGCGGAAGAGAAAAACAAAACTTACGCTTCATTAAGATAGAGTTCTCCATATCGATAAACCCCAATCACTCAAAACTCTAAAACCCTACAAAAATTAATGATAATTATCTGAAAATCTAAAAGGCTCGGGTGTCGAATAGCATATCATTATGTGCTTGAAAACCATGATATTTGTTCGGATGCAATGCCCCGAAATACAACAAAATTTATCAACGGTAATCGCCCACGAAGCTGCAGCAAAATTTACAAAAAGATATACAAAATCCTCCAAATTAAACCCACAAACCCTTCAAATTTCAGTACTGAGATACAAAACGAGCAGATGCATTGAAAAGAAAATGGACACCAAACCTTTGACTTGCTTATCAAATTTATCCATAAATTCTGCGTTTTACAAGCCTTCAATAAGGTCAATAAGGGCTTCAAATAATTCTCTTCTTAGTTGCCCCCATACATTTGAAAAAAATTACTTAAACTCTTGCAAAATATGGTCTTCAACTTCTAGTAATCACAAGCCTTTAGAATGCCATATTGTCTTGAGCTCGAGTCACGATAAAGTTTATTTTACAGATGGATTTTACCCAAATAGAGGAAGAAAACAAAGGATTGTGGTTAAATCGTACCCAAGGTTTAATGGTGGGGGAGGCGGAGGAGGGGAGAATAATGAAACGGGGCGGGTGGTATTTAATTTGGCTATGGCAGGAGCGTTAACTTATCTGACTGTTACAGGAAAGATGGGCTGGGTCTTCGATGCAATCGTTTCTCTATCAGTAAGTACTTTGTTCGTAATTTTAGATAAAAATGCGCAGGCATTAAGTCTTCGTTTGGATTATAAATTGAGATAGATTACTGAATTCTAATTGTCTGAAGACACTTTTCTTTTTAATCGAACGTAAACTCTAGCAAAGTTGCAATTTTATTCTACTTCGTGTTGAGTTTAATCAAATGTAAATTCTAGCGAAGTTACAATTGCTTTATACTTGATGTTTAGCAGCTAGGACATTTCAATATTTTTATCAGGAAACTTAACTTTTAAAAATCTGTGGCAAATATAGTACGCTGCAAGACAGCCGAACTAAAATTAATCCTACTTATGGCAGCTCTCATCCTGTGCACGCATTGAACTTGGAATTACTCACCCAAGTAATTGGTACAGACTAGGGATATCTATTCTGTCAACATTCACCAAACTTATTGCAGCTTGAACAAATTATACTGTTGAAACAGAGAACTTGTAAATTATCCATTCAGACTGAGGTTATCAATAGTTGCTTCATTGAAACCATCCAACTTATGGCAGCTTCAATCCGTGCACTGTTGGAACTATGGATTGGCTAAGTGCCAAACCTAGGTATCTACAAGTCCATCAAAATTCAGTGGTGGATTGTTCCCAACCACATCCTGTTTTTGGTCTCATAAACTTACAGGCTGCATAATTGCATCTGTGAGCTTGGTAGGCTTCAAATCTGAGTCATCACTATGCTGATGCCCTGTTTTACCAGTATACTAGGCCCATGGAACTTTTCTTTTAGCTATTGGCTATTTTCTTCCAATTGGCTAATAGTCCATGGAAATTAAAAAAATTATATTCCCCAATTAACATTAGTTTCAAAATATCATTTGACAATTTTGTATTGAATGTACAAAAAGTTTGTAGATTTGCCAAAATTTACAGATACTACGAGCAATTTCTCTGTTTCTCCTTAAATAGTAGACTATAATATATGCATTGGTTATTTTTAAGATGTAAAGAAGATTTTCCTGCCATTCAATACTTATAAAAATATTCAATCCCATACATTTTTTTCTTGTTTATAACACTGTCTTCTTTATAAAATTAGAATTTTAAAACATAGAGGTGTTTGGGGTCCAATACTATTTAGTATCCATTTTCAGGATAATCCAAGCGGAATATTTAATAATTCAGCCTTTCACAATGACCCATTTCTTATGAGTAGTAGTCAACAATAACTCATCTCTCACGATGAGCCTGAATGCTTTACTTTGTGCTCATCTTGATCCACAGTTAGTGTGGATATTTCTCTGCATAAATCACCAATACATATCATATCTGTTCCAAAAGTGTTACGACTGATTAGGTTGCTAATTCTTATGCATAAGTGCAGAAAAATAGTCTTTATTTCTTAAATTTGTTTTTGTTAAGTGCAAACGTACATAAAGGAGATTATATGAGCTAAATAAAGAGCAAGGCCAAGAATAAAATGGAGTATTGTAGAAACCCTAGTTTCCCCTGATACTGATTTTGACTGAGTTTTTAGGTTTTTCTGGTAAAAACAGCGATCTGGTCTGATAACTGGATTGTACGGCTGCAAATAAGATGTTCTCCCTCCGGATAAAGATGGCAGATGATTCCAGATACAGGGGCGCCACTCTGGTGAAAATATGAAGCCAAGAAGAGAGGCGTTTCTCTTTCCAAGCAAAAAGACGGCTCAAAACAAGATGGTACGGCCTGGTACAGGTACGGCCAGGTACAGTAGCATTTATGATTTGTACGACCTCCTCAAATTAATGTCTAAGTCTCTGTAAATGGTACGCCCAGGTAAATAGATGCTTTCTGGATGATAGAATATGCTGAAGCTTTGTAAATGAATTAACTCTGAAGATCAATGATTTCCTCTGAGTGAGAAAACCTCTGCTGGCAATAGATCAAGTGATATTTCACACTCTCTGAATTGCTTTCCGCTGGAGATGGCGCGTTCCCCAAGGAATTCGGGTTCAAACCCTAAGGTTCTGTGCTCAGATCAATTTGATCAGTTTCTCAAATTCAATAATCTCATAATGGCACACTTACCAATGCAAAACCCTTTATCTTCACAAAAGTGCGATTTCCACCATAATAGGGTTTTAATTAAAATTTGACTTTTTAATTCTTTTATTTCTCCATAGTCTCCAGCCAAATTATTAAATCATAATTTAAATGCCAAATGGGCCCCTTCTGATGATGGCGCACCCCTCAGTGAGAAATCACTTAAGTTATAATTTAATATTATAACTTTATATTATAATCATTAAATAATTAATATTTAATTAATGCAATTAAATATTAATATCTCCCTCGTTATCATCCAGATACTACGTTAGTCTTAGTACGAACTCTGATGATTCCGATCATAAAAGCCATCTTCAAAATGGGAGTTACATTTTGAGGCTGCTAAAAATAGCAATTCTGCAAAAGTCTCGATCATTTAAGCGAAGACTAAGTCAAACTCACGCTGGCGGCTGACCTTTCTAGAAGTGACCCTCTATCCAGTCTATCGGCCTACGAGGGTCGTGTGATAGGCCAATCCTGTACTCCGAGAGATGTCACTGAGAAGGGGACATGACAAGTATACGCAGCCTTTGACTTGGAGAAATTCAATTTGGGAAAAAACTGCAAAATAGCGAGGCATCTCCTACTCATGTCACAATCTCTTGGGTGTTGGAGAAAGGTTTACAGCCTTTTGAGGCCTTCGTGGACATTTTACACTTTAGCTCAAACACCTATACAACGTTGCTATGTTTCTCTAAACTTTTGTACATTTAACACAAATTGGTCAGGCAAACATTCAGTTTGAGTTATTTGAGTGGAGAATTAGACAAAAGGAAGAACCGGTGTACAGGGCTTGTGAGCCATGCCAATTGGAAGCATATATCGATTAGTGAATATTTTGACAAGTGACAAAATTTCTTGCTGTTTTGGTAGCATACAGAAATGTCTGCCATGGCAAACAAGTTTGGCAGACGGTTTTGTCAGCAGCTCAAAATGTCCTATGTATAAAAAATAGCAGGGCTGAATCTGTTTTTGGGAAGTTTGATTGGTTCACTTTCCATTTCTTCTTATGTGAGATATCCAGTTCCTCTCGCTGACTCTTCTGCTCATTCTTGGTCATAAATATAACCATTGTGTAGGTGCGAAGGTGTGGAAATTGTTACACTGAATTGTAATTCAATTGCACCCTAGATGCTGGTAAGGACAAGGATCCCAAATATAGTCCTTAGCCATAGGTCTAGTTCCTAGATTTTGATTCAACAAGTAATTCCACTATGTTGCAGGTTGGATAGGCTTGTGAGAGGTGAGAAGATGTGTTAAGGAGAAGCAAGATATTCTTGAGGGCCCTCATGAAGGTATTCGTACTTGGACAAATAGATTGACAACTGGGATTGTTGCTAGAATTTTCTCCCTAATTGGGTTTCTTTAGAGCAAATCACTTGTGTTATTTATTGATGTGATTTTGCTTCCTTTTTTGCTTATGTTTGATTGTTGCAAGTTGCTAACGTCTATAGCACAAGTAAATAATAATTTAATAACTGCTGAGTATGCTTGTAAACAGCTGCGCTGGTTAATTGACAAACATAGTTCTTGTGCTTCACAAAATATAATGGTTGGAATTAATCATACATAAAAGTATTCTTGGTTTGCACTATGGTTTGGTAGATTGGTTAAGCATCTACATGTATGGAGGAGCATGGTTTGAGTATGAAGAAAAGGATGTCATGGATGCAGGCATGAATGTGAGCATGCTCAATATTGCTTACTGATGTTTGGTGGTAGAAATCAGCCATATAGCTATAATAGCATTACAGTTTGTATCTTTAAATGTTGTTCGAATAAGAAGAGAAATTGAGAGCAACATGGTGTTGAAAATAGATCCGTGTTGATGAAATGTTCAATGGAGTATCCAGCTGATTACAGCTAACCTCAACATGTCAGTAGGTCGATTTATGCATTTCCATTTATGGGACATATCATCCACAGGCACTGCATCAGCATCTCTTCCAGAGGTCACATCATTTTTTTTTTGTGATTCATGTGGAGCTTGTATTTAATTTGGATTTAAAGGTCCACATGAAATATGAGAATGAAATGGAGGTTGTCTCTATCTTTCTTTATCACAACTTGTGACCTATGCTCTTCAAAAATTAATGACACAGATAGTTTGCTTGTGATACAGAGATAGAGAAACATTGCATGGAAGTCCATTGCCAAGTAAAAATCAGCACCTTCTCCGCCTTTGACATCAAATTTTATAGCAAGGGGGTTTGTACATTGTGTCTAATGAGGCATTTCCTCCAAATACACTGCACTCATAACCCCTAAAGAGGATGTTGCATTAATGTTTGTTCTAGATTTATCTGGAGTCTGGTGTACAATTGGATTTGAAGGTTCATTGGAAGTATGGGTCGGTCCTAATAGGAAGCAGTTTTTCTTCAGCCATATCTTTGCTCCATCGAACATAACCTTTGTTCTTCATCACTTGTGCAAGCTTCCACTCTTTCTCCCACCTTTTTCAAATCAAATGAAACTTCATCCTTTGTAACTCCCATTATTTGTTTTCCACATATTTTGTAAATTAAACATGCTTTAGACACCTTGATCAATTTTCTCATTTGTAGTACATTCTTAGAGATGGAATGCATTTCTCCACAAAATCTGCATATTGCAGGTTAAGATTTTTTTTTTTCAAATTCCAATAATTTATGGAAATTGAAGCTGTTTTTCTTCAGCTTACAAATAAAAGTCAGCACCATCTCTGCCTTTGACATCAAATTTTATAGCAAGGGGGTTTGTGCATTATGTCTAATGAGGCATTTCCTCCAAATACACTGCACTCATACCCCTAAAGAGGAGGTTGCATTCACTTTTTTTATAGATTTATCTGAGCCTGGCATACAATTGGATTTGAAGGCTCACTGAAGTATGGTTGGGTAGTGGGTACTAAGAGGAAGCAGTTTCTGTTCAGCTCTATTTTTGCTCCATCAAATGCAACCTTTGTTCTTCATCACTTGTGCAAGCTTTCACTCTTTTACCCGCCTTTTTCAAATCAAATGAGGCTTCATCCTTTGTAAATCCCATTATTTGTTTTCCACATATTTTGTAAATCAAACATGCTTTAAACACCTTGGTCAATTTTCTCACTTGTAGTTGTGGTACATTCTCAAAGGTGGAATGCCTTTATCCACAAATTCTGCATATTACAGCTTAAGAGTTTAAGAGAAATTCAAATTCGAGTAATTAATGAAAATGGAAGCATTTTTTCTTCAGCTCTACATTTCTCCCTCATATGCAACCTTTGTTCTTCCTCACTAGAGCAAGCTTACTCCTTTGGTTTCTTTTCTTAATCAATTGAACTTTCATTCTTTTGTAAGTCTCATTTTATTGGTTTCCATACATTTTACTAATCAAATATGCCTGCCCTGTAGATCCCTTGGGTCACTTTTCTCGTATATGCTGAACTTCCAGTCTTCATTCTCCAGACATTCTCATAGTTGAAAAGTACATTTCCACAAAATCTGCATATTGCAACATTAGGCTTTTAGAAAGTAAAAAATTTGAAATTCATATAATCCACGGTTGCTTCCTCTCAAATATACATGATTGGATGAGGTATAGATTGTGTTGGGAGATGTACACTAGTTGAGTATGCCCGTGAAGAATCTAAATAGCCATGTGATGGAGCTCTGCCGACCAACCTTGATAGCTACCACATTCCCCTTGTTAGTATACCCCTCTACCATAGTCATCTTATCCATCACCTCGTCCAAAATATTAGCACTATAGCCAATTGCATTATTGCAGCAATGCACTTCCTCTTTGCGATATCTGAATTCTTGAGAGATGATAGTTAAGCTCTCAACTCCTTCAGATCAGTTGCAGGTAATTAGGTATGCACTTTACACAATCCATGAATATAACAATAAGAGCTTTTGGATTCAATTATGTTAGTTTCTTTCATCAACATTTTAGATCAGCATTCAATGATCCATAATTAGGATGAGTGAAATGAGAGTTGGATTGCAAAATTAGCTCCATAAATACATTTCAAGGGTAGGAAAGTGAAGAGGAGGAATGGAAAAAGAGAGGAAAGAAAAAGCAAAAACTAGGAAAATGAAAGAAGAAATTAAATATTCTCCCACAAATCAAAGGTCAAGGAAAAATAACTAGAAAATTATAATAGTAAATAATGGAATTAATATAAAATTAAATTATAAAATTACCACCATGTTAGGAGAAATGGATAAGAAAGGATGCTACTACTTTAATAATGGGATAAATAAGATAGCTAGAGTAAGATAGAATAAGTAAGGCAAAAATATATTAATTATAAGAATACGAAAGAATATCAAAATAATAACACAAGGAAAAAGGAAGTAAGAAAGAAGGAGATGTAATGTCCCCTTCTCAAGTATACTTAGTTTAAGAACAATTAGCCTATTTTTTGAGTTTTCCTGTAGTCAAATTGGTGAGCAAGGGAGAACTCCAAATTTCTTTGAAAGCATAGGATTGGTCAAGTAGTGCTTTTGTTCAGGGCAATGAGTTCAAATAGTCTTGGTAAGCCTCATTATGCTTTCAAAATGCAATTTCTCCAAACTTCTTGGAGAAGCATGCTATTTTTAGGCAGTAGCCAAGTTGCTTTGCTTTATCGTCCCAACTCTTCAGTGACATATTTGTATGGTCATAATTTCATATTTGTTGCATTTTAATGCTTTTCACAACTTGGGTGATTTATTAAATTATTAAATAATTAAACTTAAGTTGTCCTAAGGAGAAAATATTAAAAAGACAACTAAGGTATAATTATTTATTTTAAAGTATTTTAAGTTGTGCCTACAGTGGGACACCTAGGCGCATGGGGGACTTTGCTCTCTCAAAAGGATTGTTATTTAGTTTGAGAAAAGAGTTTGTGGAGGAAAAAGGGAAATTATTATTTTCCCTCCAAAATGTTATAAAAGGAGGTTGAGAGCTCATTGTTGAGTTTATATATGTTATGATATTGCTTTGCTTTAGAGACAACCCATGTTCGTCTCCGATTTTATCGAGGATGAAAACTGTCATGAAAATACCGATTTCGGCGACAAAAACCCCCAGCTAGTTAGAGTGATTCCATCCAGGAATTACCAGTGTTCTTGCAAGTGGAGTTTCAGTTTTGGTTGCTTCAATATGGAGGTATTTGATGTCTTTTGAGGAGTTTTTTGGTTTGTGAATCTTTGATGCTATTTTGTGTGAGTTTTTGTGTTGGAGGTTGCTAGAAGTGCTAGAGCTAGCCGTACCATTCTCCTTATGCTAGCTGTACTACTCCATGGTGGTTGAACCAATTGTGTTGATGTTATAGCAGCGGGAGATATCTTTCTCTCAAGATTTAAATAATAAATAATTAATAAGGCAAGTCGGCCTTAATTATAAATTACATTTTATCTTTTTATTCCTTAAAAGAAGCCGAACTAAATGAAGAGACGCCTTGGTTTGTATATATACAAAGTGAAGTTGATTCATCAAAACATCAATTCATTCTTCATTCAATTCGCACTTTCAAGGAGAAGTTCGCACCCCAGCAGTAGATCATAATTTTTGTAGCAGCAGTCCAACTTCAAGGAGATTAATATTCTATTGTATCAAGGAGAGATTCTCATCATTTATTTTGTCAAGTTCGCCCTTGAGAAGGGTCTGATTTGTAAAATAGATTTCTGCTCTTATTTGTCCTATAAATAAGAGATATATTTTGTTGGGTTTTTCTCCCTCGAGAAGGAGGGTTTTCCCAGAGTAAACTGTTGTGTTCATTTGTCTTATGTGTTGCATTATTTATTGCTTACATTTTTGATCTAAAACTAACATGGTATTAGAGCAGGTCTAAGAAAAGATCTGATCAAATTTGCTTAAGCAGTCAAGTCAACTTTTCTTCTAGGGCAGATCTTGAAGTATTGCAGATCTAAGGTTGCAAATTATTGTAGACCTAAGGGCAGATCTTTGAAGGTGAATTTGTGTGGAAAAAGAAGATGGTGAGCGGTGTCAAGGTAGAAGATAGGCTTGATGGAGCTTCAAAATTCAACTCTTGGAAACCCAGGGTACTCATTGCATTAGAGGAGAATGATCTTCTTGATTTCATGGAAAGTGATATGCCCGAGCCTTCCGATGATACTGAGAAAATCCAATGGAAGAAAAATGGCACGAAGGCTAGAAAGATCATGATAGACTCTGTGATGAATCACCTAGTACCAATCATCTCCAAGTTGAAGAAAGCTAAAGGAATGTTTGATACTCTAAAAGGATTGTATGAGATCAACAACACCAGCAGAGCCCTTGCTTTGAGACAACTTCACCATGTAAAAATGGCTAAAGATGATTCAGTCATCTCATTCTTTATGAAGATTGCTGATTTGAGAGATCAGTTGAGTGCTATTGGGGATATAATTGTAGAAAGAGATCTTGTTGTGTTGGCACTAAATGGTCTTCCTCAATCTTGGGAACCCTTTATTTAGAGCATCAATGGGAGATCCAAGTTGCCCAAGTTTGATCATCTTCAAGCTGATTGTATTCAAGAAGAGTCTAAGTTGGCAACAAGAGGAATTGGGTGAAACTATCATGATGTAGAAAATCAAGTTCTTGCTACACATACTTCTAGAGAAAGAGGCAAAGGAAAAAAGAGGAATAGAGACGAGAATCAGATTCTGCCCTAGAATCGAAGAAGAAGAAGGATCTCTCTCACATTCAATGTTTCGGTGTGACAAGTACGGTCACTTTGCTCGAGATTGCAAATTAAGGTCTACCCAACATGTTTCTTTTGCGGAAATTGACATAGGGACAACTCAGAAGGAGCCAAGCTCTAAAGTCAATTCAGAAGGTTTCTTATTCTAAAGTCAATCAAGAGGAGGAATTAACATTCAGAGGGAGTTTGACAAACCAACAAAGGCAACCTTGGATGAGGAGGTCAGGAGGTTGATGCTGTACTTGGAGCTTCAGAGGGAGTCACATCATCATGAAGACTTGTTGTAATGTATATTTCTCTGAGACAGAGAAATATGAGGTGAAAGCCCTTGTAGTGTATATTTCTCTGAGACGGAGAAATATGAGGTGAAAGCCTTTGTAGTGTATATTTCTTTGAGATGGAGAAATATGAGGTGAAAGCCCTTGTAGCGTATATTTCTTTGAGATGGAGAAATATGAGGTGAAAGCCCTTGTAGCGTATATTTCTCTAAGATAGAGAAATATGAGGTGAAATCCCTTGTAACGTATATTTCTCTGAGACGGAGAAACATGAGGTGAAAGCCCTTGTAGTGTATATTTCTCTAAGATGGAAAAATATGAGGTGAAAGCCCTTGTAGTGTATATTTCTCTAAGACGGAGAAATATGAGGTGTGAGCCCTTGTTCATCTTTGAGACTGAGATGAGACGTCATGTTGAGAGACTCCATGACGACATCACGTTGAGAGACTCCGTGATGGATTCTTGTAATTCTCTGAGACTGAGATGTGGGTGTAGCCATTATGAGCATCATGTTGAGAGACTCCATGCCGTGGATATCTGGAAAGATACCTCCCTAGCCAAGAGGGAGTGTTGATGTTATAGCGGTGGGAGATATCTTTCTCTCAAGATTTAAATACTAAATAATTAATAAGGCAAGTCAGCCTTAATTGTAAATTGCATTTTATATTTTTATTCCTTAAAAGAAGCTGACCTAAATGAAGAGACACCTTGGTTTGTATATATACAAGGTGAAGTTGATTCATCAAATCATCAATTCATTCTTCATTCAATTCACACTCTCAACGAGAAGTTCGCACCCTAGCAACAGATCATAATTTTTGTAGCAGCAGTTCGACTTCAAGGAGATTAATATTCTATTGTATCAAGGAGAGATTCTCATCATTTATTTTGTCAAGTTCGCCATTGAGAAGGGTCTGATTTGTAAAGCAGATTTCTGCTCTTATTCGTCCTATATATAAGAGATATTTTGTTGGGTTTTTCTCCCTCGAGGAGGGTTTTCCCAGGGTAAACTGCTGTGTTCATTTGTCCTATGTGTTGCATTATTTATTGCTTACATTTCTGATCTAAAACTAACAAATTGAAGCTATTGATTTCTCATGAAATGAACAACTTTTCATCATTCTTGGCTGTACAGTTCTTACCTAGCTACCTATACTCATAGTTGGAAACTCGACTCGCCAAGCCCAAAATTGACGAGTTTTTAAAACTTGGCAAAAAAACTCGGGAACTTAAAAATTGCTTAAATTTCATTAGAAACACATTTTTTTTGCAATGACAAGATGAATCCAATGAGTCCATAAATGAGTACAAAAGCGTTTTCTATTAAATTTGATTGACTTTAATGCAAATTAATTACAAAATTGCATTCTCATGCGGAATCTTGATGGTTGAAAGCCTAATAGTCTGATACAAATTACAAAAGATAGCTGAAAATGAAAATCGTAAGACTAGAAGTAAATACTAAATATAACATTTTACACCTTCCTCTTCCCTAATTTAGTCAAAGCTAGGGAAGAGGTAGATGCTCTAGTCCTGTGAGTATGTGGTGTTGGTGGCTCCTCGGTTGGCATGGAAGGCTCTGGTTGAGGCTTGACCACTATCCTAGAAATATCTGGCTCTGGCAATGACTCCTCCTCATCCTCATGAATGTCCTCCAACCCTACATCTCTTGCTGCACCCACATCCTCCATTGTCTGTCTCTCAAAATCAAGAATCTTGTTCGCGATAAACAATGGAGGTTGCTCATCCCACTCTATCCAATCATTGTAAGGATCTATCTCATCCAAATCAATAGGATCTAGTGATTTGTCCTCCACTCTTTTTATGCGCAACTGAAGGTTGTATTGCACAAAGACAAGGTCATTGAGGCATTTTTGAGCTAATTTGTTCCTCTTCTTCATGTGAATGGCCTCAAACAAGCTCCAATTCTACTCACAACTGGATGCCCTACAAGGCTGACATAGTATGTAGAGGGCAATTTTTTGGATATGTGGGGTATTTCCACCCCAAATTTTCACCAAACCTTTGCAAAAAAAAATATTGAAGAGTTAGAAAACAAAGTCAAAACATATTTTATCAAATTATAAGATGCATGTGAAATAAACTTAAAGACTCCCAATTTTATACCTGGTGGCTAAGTGGTTCTTCCTCGAATAGATAGCTTTGAAGAAAAAAGTTTACCCCTTCCTTCCCTGTAGAGATCCAACTCTTGGACAATGAGGTCTCTCACCTCAACCTTGGGCTCCATCCTCTAAATGCATGTCATGAGCCCCTCCATAACCTCTCCATTAGGATCGGAGTTGTCTAAGAAGAGAAAATTAGGGTTGAGGAAGTACCTTGCTGCGTGGATGCTTTGTTGGAGTTGATTGTTCCACCTCCTATCAACAATCTCCATATGGGATCAAATGAGGTTGTCCCCCATGTAATAACTTTTGATAGCCTCTTTGGCCCTATCCATGGCCTCAAATATATCCCATTGGGTTTTGATCCCCATCTAGCAAGTGGAGGACTCTAACCAAGGGTTCCGACACCTACATTACAAATACAAAAATATTAAAGTTACAAATTTATAACGAAAGACTTAAATTAAAAAAAAAGAATATTCAACTTGAGTTTAAAATCAAAGTTTTTAAGTTACCTTATGATCTATGAAGCTCTTTGTGCAAATAGGTTGTCAAAGACTATTTTTGCAACTCTATCTCCTTCGGGCTTCCTTGTGTAAGTTGAGTATATCCATGCTTGGCTCATAGACATTTGTTTTAAAGCAATCAAAGAACCCAAAATGCTTTGCAACGTTAGGAAAACCGTTGCAAACCTTGTGGCACTTGATCTCACCATCTCCTTCCCTTGCGTATGGTCTCTCATCAAACTAGGAACCCAATGGTGATTGTAGATAAATTTTGTGATGCTCCTTGCATCATCTACAATTGGTGCCACCCAAACAAGTTTGCCTATATCCTCCAAAAGAAGATTAAGGCAATGCACCACACATGGTGACCAAAAAAGTGTAGGATGTCTATCCTCAAGCAATCTCCCAGCTGCCACATATGCTGCTACATTATCTGTGATGACTTGTATCACATTATCTATCCCCACCTCCATGATAACTTCCGCCAATAATGTACACTATTTTTTTGCATCTTTTATTTTGTTGCAGGAATCCACCGATTTCAAAAACACAACTTCACCTTTTGAAGAAACCAAAAAATTAAGGATGGTGCTGTTTTTCCCATCCATCCACCTATCAGAAAGAATGGTGCAGCCATGTTTCTTCCATTCTTTCTTTTGCTCTTCCACTACTTGCAGCGCCCTTTTGATAGCATTTGTGAGCAACCTACAAGTACAAAGTAAAATAAGTACAAAATTTTAATTTTTAAACATAAAAAAGCTTAAATTCAACATAAACTAATTTAAATTAAAGAACATAAACTTATCATAAAATTTAAATTGACTAACCTCCCACTCAAGTCTTTGCGAGAAGGTGGCTTGTAGCCTTTTCCTGCAACTATCAATGTGGTAACCAAATTGTGCCAATAGGGACTACTTGCCACATTGAATGGAATGTTATTGAAATACCAAAAGTCTGCACATGCAATGTTGGCATGTTGATGCACCTCCTTATTCCACCCTGTAGCCTCCAATGATGTTTGTGCTCTTGCTGTGTTTCTTGGCACAAAAAAGCTATGTGGTGTGCGTGAAGATGTATGCGGTGGCACTCTACTTGAAGTAGAGGAAGTGGGGAGCCTAGAGGTTGCTATGGCATGATTTGCACGAATGCGTGGACCACAAAGAGAGCCCACAATCTTAGTATTTGCCTCCTCATCTGATTGAGACTCTATCTCCACTTGCTCATGACTCCGTCCACTAGCTATGGTTGCTGCTATGGATGCCTTTGCCCTCTCCCTATGCAATTTTTTTTCTTTGGCAACTGCAAGGAGGGCATTCATCTTCTTTGTATCTCTTTTGTGGCCTTAGGACAAGGCTTGGCATCACGATGAGTAACGCCTGCAAGATGGTATTTGAGGCGATTTATGCCTCCAAAATGTACCTTCTTACATTCAGTGCCAACAACCGATCCAGGTGATGGTGCTCATGACATACTCCCATGTAGGGTCTCTAGCTCCTGGAGGATGAGTGTCTGGAACCCATGATGGCATGGGCGTCAATGGGGTGGAGCTTGACGCTGAACCTGAAGCAAAAGCCGTTATAGTGCGTAGTTAACCTACACATACAAAAAAATGTACAACATATTAGATGTTTAATACAAAAAGTTAAAAAAAAAAACTAAATTATACACATAAAATGAAAAATCATTAAAAAAATATCTCTAAATTTGATTTAAATTGATACAAATGTGTTTAAATGATTAAATCAGTACATAAATTAACTAATCTACACATTATTTTCAAATAAAAAAGATTTAAAATAAAAAAATTAACCTAGGTCTGAAAATTTCAAAAAATAGTGAAAAAATTGAAAAAAATCAGAAAAAATCAGCAAAAAATAGATGAATCTGTTTTTTTTGGAATCTAAATACAAAAATCTTGCTTCTTTTTGTTCTATGAAGTGTTTTTTCAATTTGGATTCAATATTTTGCAACAAGAATGAAAAAAAATGATTAAACAAAAAAAAAAGGAAAACCAAAAACCTACTAGTGATTTGAATTTTCCTTCAAAATCTGCAAAAAAATCCATTTGAATCCACTCTTCTCGATGGCAAAGCATTGCAATTGGTGTCTTTTTGGTTGGGGAGGGGTTTTTTGCTTTGCAAACTAGAAAAAATGTGTTTTTGTGCTATGAAATGGCCTTTTTTGATGCGGCCCCTAATTATGCACAGTCAAGTGAGTTTTTGGTACGGAATCGGCGAGTTTTTGCTGAAAACTTGCCAAAAACTCAGCGAGAGTTTTGGCGAGTTAAAGTCAAAAAGACTCGTGTAGCAAAAAAACTCGTGGGTTTTTGATGACTCACTGAAAACTCGACGAGTCTGCCAACTATGCCTATACTAATGAAGGATGAAGTCGCAGTTTTGAAGGCCTTACCACCTTTATTGTTGGTCGTACATGTACTTGTTCTGAGGGGGTGTGAGGGATGGAATAAGAATTTAAGTATAGATGACATTTACTTCCTTATACTTTAAGTTATATTTCATTTATATAGTTTTAGAATGTTTGGAATGGGTTTCAAATCTTTAGGAGTTACAATGCAAATTTTAGTTTTTGGAGGATCTTATAATTTTTAAGTCTTAGAAATTTCAGTAATCAACAGTCTCTTATCATCTTCAATAGCACCCAACCATTATCCAGTGTTGACAAGTGTTTTGGAGGTGTTTCTTTGCATTTTGGGTTGTTTTTCGTGTTGGCTATATAGTTTGGAGTGGTGTTTCAGTTCTAATTTGTGTTGGGTTCTTCCGACTATTGTCTTCAACAATTTATAGTGTGCTCTCAGTGTGTTCAATTATGACTTGGCAGCTTATTAGTAGAACCAAGTGATATCAGACCTTCAAGCAGCCTCTAATGTCATCTATCAGAGGTATACCTTTGTTGGGTACTTAAGTATTTTGTTTATCCATGTTATTTACTTCATTTTGAGTTGTTGCAGTAGTTTACATTTGTGATCAGAACTATATATCAGCATTAATGAGCAAGTTAATGTTCTCTAATGATGATTTGTAATGCATTTCATATTATCTTGTAATACCTTGGATGGTAGTACTGCTAGTGGTTTGATCTTGCACTTTATTGTATAGTCTTATCCCATTGAATAAGTGGAAGAAGCTGTGATGTGTAATTGCACTTCGTTGAATAAGTGAGAAGTGAATGTGTTGTGTATTTGCACTCCGTTGAATAAGTGAGAAGTGACTTTGTTATGTAATTGTACACTCCATTGAGTAAGCAAGAATTGTTTGTGCTCATTGTAACTACATAGTTCGTTGAATAAGTGTAGAAATGTTTTCCTTTATGTTCTTGCATAACACACTCCACTGAAGAAGTGAAGTTTGGCCAGCTCTGTCGCTTACTGTTTCTTTCAGTATTGCTACTTTTTAGACAGTTGGTGTGGTCCTATACACCGTATGCTCTCACCTTGCCCATCTCGAAAATTGGGTGATCAGAAAGTGATAAGGACTGCAGTTTATTTTCAGTTAAAAATCTCAAAAAAATATCAGGGTAGTTATTATAGGAGAAAAAATAAAAAGCAAGGAATGTGGTGATAAATATTAAGATGAAAGAGCGATCAAGATGCAAGAAGGGAAAATAAGAAAAATAATAACAACTAAATAAGACAAGCAAGAAACCAATGATAGAGGGTATAAAAATCTTTAATAAAAGATATAGTTCTAAAGGAATAAGAGCGAGGAAACATAAATGGATTAAAAGGGATGATCTTGAACATGTAAAGTAAGTAAAATAGAAGATAACAAAAGTATGAAATCAAGGACAAAAACCAAAAAAATTTAAAATATGAATAAGGGCAAAGCTAAGAAATAAAGAATATATTGTTTTTAGAGAAACCTAAAACAAGAAGGAAAGGAACTACTAAAACATGAGTGACAATTCAAAATCAAAACCTAGAGGGACCAAGCACGAGATAAAAGGGAAAAAGGGAAAATCAAATAGGGAAATGTTGGAGAGAATAGAAAAGAAAAAAGAAAGGACACCAAGCTAGTGCAAAGAAAAACAAAGAAGAAAGTAAAGAGGAGGCAAAGAGATGGTAACATGAGAGATGGAGAGTTCAAGCCAAGGACTGACATGGGGGGTGAGGTGGGGAAAAGAGGACGAAAAATGAAAGAGGGCAGTGAGGGGAGAGAGGGAGGGGAAGGTAGGGAGGAGGCGGGGGGACCCAAAAGCTAAAAAGGATAGTAAAGAAATATAGAGGAAATAAGGCTGCAAAAAGGAGAACCATAGGAAGAAGAGAGAGGAATAGAAAAAAATCAAGAGGAATGAGAGTTTGTTTGGAGGAAAGTTAATAAAGAATTTTAGGTGGAACTCAAATGGAACCCTTCATCTTGATTTAGATTGGTGGGGTGGTTTTGGATTAGGAATGCTAAAATTTCTATTATTGGATTAGGAGTTGGTTTTCCTTGCAACCTATGAATAATGGGATTCCTAAAATTTCTGATGTTTGGTGGAACAAGCTCGTTAGGAGCCAATTGTAATGAGAATGAAAGCTCAGTCAAAGAAGTGGAAGATATTGCAGTTGCATCCACTACTTCTATTGAAAAACCACTTGTAGAGGAGACTGCAAAATGGTATATAAGATACTAGAATTAATTTGAAGCTATGAAGGTAGCCTTAACTTTTGAAAAGTATATTGAGATGGTAAAGAAAATTCCATTTTACAAGAAAGGAACAGGAAACAATTAAGAAATGGAAAGTAAGTATTTGCAGAATAAGTTGGACATGATCACGAATATTAAGGAAACTAGAGATACAACTAGATAGAACCAGGATGAAATATTGGAGAGATGACAAGAAGAAGAGTTTGATAGGTTTTTCAAAGATTATCATAAGCAATTTGATAGTTTCAAAGTTGCACTTCCTTTTGGAAGGGTCTTAAAGGTGTTAGGAAAAGAGTATTTGTGTAAATACATAAGGAAGTTGAAAAGGGAAGAAAAGTCAGTTGAAAAAAATTGCTAAGGGGAGGGAATCAAAGAAAATTTTGCTAAATGAGAAAATTACCCCTATCACAAGAGAGGAGGATGATACCATAAATGAGCTGAAAAGAAAGAAACTATGCTTCTCATGCAAAGAACCATGGGAGTTAAACCAGAAGTATTAAGGTAAGGATGAAAGGATGTTAGAAGAGGAGTCAGGAAAATCTGATAAAGAACCAAAATAGCGATGAGTCCACTAGAGCTAGAGCTTCAAGAAAGGCCAAGGAAGAAATTATCGAGCAGGAACCAAAGTTACTAGAAATGATTAACAAACAAATTAGTGGGTAGGAGCAAAAGAAAATGTTCTTGTAGGAAGGAGAAAGTTTAGAATTGGAGCCACAACCAGCCCCAAAGGAGAAAAAGGAATCCGCATTAGATGTTGAAGGTACATACTCCTTAATAAATATTTAGATGTTCTCTAATGAAGTCAATGAGAAATTATTATTGCATGATGAAGATGAAGATTTAATAATGGGAGAAGTTGTTCGATTGGTTCAAAAGAATATCCAAGAGACATCAATTGAGATTCTAAGCATTGAAAGAAAGGAGCCAATGCTATGTGAGAATGGTCTTTGGACAACCCTTCCAATGAAGGAGAAACTCCTAGATTTATTGTCTTCTCTGATGTATTTGACTTCTTGTTAGCAACTTTACTTCTTAGATGTTTGTGTACCTTCATCTTCGCTAGAGAATATATGCTATACTTGTGTAACTTTAGGCTCATCTTCCATCAGCAACGTGTGCATATTCTTGTTCTAATTGTAATTCTTAGTCATGTGAATACTTGATGTCATTCAATAAATGATTATGAAAATTATTCCTTGCCTTATAAGGTTCATATTGAGTATATCCAATCAAATTTGTAATGTATGGAGCTAATTTAAAATAAATTCTCCAATGGAAATTAATTTAAATAGCTCACACTAAAATCACTGGCAAATACTTCACAGGAAATAAATTCTTGCAACAATTTGTTCTCTGGTTTGCAACTTGCAGCCAACAACTTCAAACTCAATTAAATTATGCAAATGGGATCACAATCAGTCCAAAAGGACAATGGGCTGCAACAAGCCCCTGCAAGACTCTAGGAAAACTCAAATACAAAAGATTTGTAGCAGCAAATCAAACCCTTACAACATAAATTTCTTCCAATTCTTGTATCCACAACTTTCACAACAATGCCAATGCTGTTTTCTATTAATTTGGAAAATGAAATTACAATCAATTAAAAAGACAATGGGCTGCAACAAGCCCTCCCAAAACTCTTGGTGAATACCATAAAAAATGATTTGCAATCGACAAATCAAAACTTTGAAACAAATCTTCTCTCCAACACCTGCAACCAATAACTACACTCAACAACACAACTTTTCAATATGCAATTGCTGGTGAAGTTACACCTCTACAACCAGCCTTCTGTTAGTTTTATGATCAGATGTAATGCACAGAAAATTAATTCAAAATCAGACACAATAACACAACAGATACCCTGGGAAAACCCTCTTGAGAGAGAAAAACCCAGCAACAAAGATCTCTCTATTATATAAAAATAATGGCAACAAGTCTCTTTACAATGAGGCCAATCTCAAGGCCAATAATCAGCACCTTCACAAGATGCAATGATAGACAAATAATCTGCACTTCCTTGCAACTCAAATCTGCTCTTGAAGAGTTCGCAATCTGCTCTTGATGACTTCACAATCTGCACTTGATGAATTCGCAATCTGCTCTTGGTAATTCGCACTTGAGAGAGGAGAAGAGACTTCGAACTTTCTTGATTATCTTCAGACTTTTCATAACAGATTTACTAATCTGCTTTGCTCCTTTCTTATTCGCACCTTAGACTAGTGGAAGAACAATGTGTATTGGATGATAAACAATGAACAAATGAATGAGTATATATACAAGAGACAAGAAGGAGGACGTGACTTTTCACCACCAAGTCGGCCAGCAAGAAAGAACCTCTTCATAAAATGATGTGCCAAGAGAAAAGGTCGGCCACCAAAGAAATAATATCTTTTGCACCTTGTAAACAAATGAGAGTGAGGTCGGCCTCAACAACTCTTTAAATGATGACTCTTCAATCATAAGCTCGTGCCTCTAGATACTTATAAATTAAATGGCCTCATAGCTAATATTTAATTTATCAAATACTGTAAAGGAGAAGCTGGAAGAAATACGACTGAAGCTGCATTTAAACATCAACACCTTCAACCTGCAACAGCACCATGAAATCACCTTCCCGGTGGTATGCTACGACTTCCTGAGTCTTCCTCTGTAATCTGGAAAAACTAAACTCAAAAATCAAACTTTTCTCTCAATAAACAACTCCAGTTTACATGAAATGCAAATGAAAGTTCATTTCAATTGAATTTGCTTTCATTCCAAAAGAATCTCTTGAAATCCACTCCCACCTCTTGAAATTCTTTAATTTAATTAATTTTCATCAATAAAATTGAATAAAATAGGCTTTTCAACTTCAAACCTGCTGTGAGTGGTAAATAATGCTTTAATTGTTTTCTTGATTTTTCCATGAAAGCAAAAATTAGCTTTTCCAAACTTGGGCACCCACCTCCTAATTCCCTGTTTTTTTAGGAGTCTTGGAATTTAAAATTGGAGTTACAAATCTGATTGGTAACCTCCTATAACCCATGCCTTCCTCTTGCTTTTTCAGGTTTTTCACTTTTAAAACATATTCTCAACTATATTTCCTTATCTTGTTTTGACCAAATTTGCTCCAAATTGAAATTTCAAAATCCAACATGACATGACACTCAAATGCACTCCAAAATTTGAATTTCACAAGATAAAATATGAAATTCAACACACAAAAAGAATTGAAATAAAATCAAACTTCATTTGTTGACACAGGATAGCAATAATGCCATGAATGCTCCTGCATCAATTTGTCTAGTAGATGTTGAGGATCATTTGAAGACTCGTGATTTTTATTTGAAGCTGCCAATAGTTGTTTGAACCTTTGCATTTCTAGGCAACTTCTTCCTTCATGTTGATCTGTTGCATGGAACATGCAGTATGTGTGTCAAAAAAATAGACACTTCTATTACTTGTCTTGTTAGAGAATTAGGAAAATTAGAATTGTTGACATAACTTACAAACAAATCATTTTTGCTTGGAGGAGGCAGATATTGCTGAAGTGGTGGGATGTTCAAGGGAACCAATGGCTTGATTGATTTTTTTTTAATTATTCTTGAAGTGATCAAATGATCCAACTCGATAGCATGTTTTTGAGCATCCTTCAATTTGGTAGCGTTGCTTGCTTTGAGAAAGACAACAAATTTTGAAGATAAAGGGTTTATGAAGCAGCTCGAAAGAATTTTAGAAAGATTTATAGTGGTAGCAATCTTGGTGACTAAACGATTGTTTCTTGCAACAAACTCCTTTATAGGTTCGCTTTCATCTTTCTTGGCAATTGAAAGTTGTGCAAATAGGATATGGCTATCTTCTACTAGCTTGAAGCATGCAAGAGACTTGTTGCTTATCAATTCCCAATTAGTAATAGAGCTGGCAACAATATGGTGTAACCAATCAGCTATTGTACCTTAATGTTTCCACAAACAAACAAATTGCAACATCTTTATATGCTACATTCAAAATTCCACATGCAGTGGTGAAGGCTAAAATATGTTCATTTGGATGTTGCTTGCCATCACCATTGAACTTTGGAGATTTTTTCCTTGATCCTCAAGAAAACTATGATGTTTTGTTTATGTCAATAGACCGTTCTAATTTTACTATGGTAGCAATGGAGGTGGATGATTGTTGTTGATGTGGTTACCCTTCAGATTAGCCATAGCTTCTAGCAATTCATCTTATAAAGTTGAAAAATATTTCTATGAGCTTTGGAACTCTTATTTCAAACTTGAATTCTTGATGGATAAGATGGTAGTCTTATGTTGTTCCTCAATAGAGTCACCAAAAACTATTAATATTTTAATTTGCACCTTTTAGTGTGACACAATATGGAATAGGAGAGTGTAAGAACCACTCTTCAAATTAGAAGGGGAAGTTCCTTGTAAAATAATAATGTCCTAATATGAACAATATGCACTTGCTATTTACAATTTTTACTGTTTTTTTTGGTTGGTTTATGATCATGCTGAATAAAAACTAAACATGTCTCTTTTTGGATTCACCTAGAGAATAAAGCTAACCCACACTTAAATTTCTCCTCATTGGGGCACATGATTGGGTTTTAGGCTTAGCAAAAATTCTTCAACAACCTCCTTTTCTTTGCCAAGATGAATGACTTCAAGAGATCCATTCCATGATCTTGTGAACATTTAGAAATGAGCTACAAAGATGACAAGACAAAACAAAATGGAAAAATCCTGATCATGGCTTGTACTTGGGAAAACGTTAGACATTAGCTTTAAACTTGACACAATATGAATTTTTTGTATGAGTATAACATTATAATCAAACTTCAAATTGCAAAAAGAAATAAAAACAGTTGTAAGAAATTGCAATGACAATAATGCCAGATACCAGAATATATTTGCAATACCTGCTTTGGAATGATTATGGTGTTATATATAAAGATTCACAGAGGGACACTATATCTGGAATATTGTGCATCAACTGCCATGTTCAAAGAAATTTCAAGTTTAGTGTGTTTGGTTTTATATAGTGTAATGCTTAATCTTCTTAAACATGCATGTTAAGTGTTAAATAATTATTAATCAAAATCTTCCGAGTAGAATTTATGTTAGTCTTTTACAGCACAAGAATCAATCTAACCATATCTTATTATAGTCTCTTACAACACAAAAATCAATCTAACTATATCTTATGTTAAAGGAAGTCTCAACCCCTAAAATACAAAAACCAATGTAACCAGATCTTATGCTAAAGGAAATCTCAAATAGTACTGTTATGTTAGGCTCTTATGATTGGATTAGCTTCTCTTATAATGGGTGACTTGATATGCTCATTTGAATTTAAGCTAACGTACTTGAGATGATTGTTATGGAGATTCAAAATTTTGCAATAGTTGCAAGCTGCTCTGATGTCTTGCTAAATAACTGCAGTTAATATATAAAGTAGGCCTTATAACTGATGTTCCATCCAAATATTATGTTAATATTTAACCTTTAAGATTTTGTGTTTCATATGGTTGCACTACGTGTTAAATTTTATCTCAATTGTGTTAGCGATAAATGTTAGTAACTGTACTCCATCTATTTTTTGAGATGGTAAACTACTGCTCAGATGCACTTTTTGTCAATGTATGTCACAAATATTAGCAGTAATGGCTGACTTGGACAATCATGTTACCATTGACATGTATTTAACATAACATACCAGTATGTGCAAAGCAGCATCAAGTTCCTCTTAATATGGCTGCTAACAAATATAAGAAAAATTTACAGTAATTTGCATATTTCTCTCTCGTTGATGGTTTTATATGCAGCTATTTGCAGTGCTTGTACCTGTGGCAGGAGTAGTAGCCTTCCTATGGTTTGCAGGACGTGAAATGGTTCAAGGGAATGTAAGTTAGTTTTTTCCTTTTCTAACCTTTGATTGACTAGCATAGATTGAAAATTCTACCTTTTAGTTTATTCTTGAAGTAGCCTTCATTATAACTTATAGACAGAGTTGCATGGAAATGGATATGGTATTGGACATGAATACAATATCAGTTATGAATACATTGAATTTTCCCTAATACAGTTACAGCTGTTATAAAAATACACATATATTCAATTATTTATACATCAAAGATTATACAATGTAACTCTAATTTTTTATTTATATATATGTTCCAAGGATTTTCTGGAATGAGGAAAGGCAGGGGACAGCGGCATGCATTTCTAGGACAACAGGGCATAATCGGCTTTTTCTAGGGGATGGCAATTAAAAAAATATAAGAAATTTCAATTTTTTCATAAGCCATTATCATATACATTATAAAATCATATTACATAACATTAGAGCCAAATTGAGAATTCACATGAGAGTTAACACACAAATTAAGAAAATTTCATTGCTTTCATTATTAATCAGTGGTCTTGTGCTAGTTTTATCCTGATAAACTCAAAAATAATTAAGGGGAATATTACAGTGGTATTAGAGCTTGTTTTCCTGCCATCTTGTGAGTTTAGTGCTTCAGTTGTGACCTGAATGTCAGAGAAAACCAATACCAATCAGAAAATAGAACAGAGTTCAGTTTCAGCTTTAGAGGTTTTTGAAGTTGAGACCTTTTCAGAGGTTTTTTTAAGAAACCATGTGTTGCTAGATTGAGCTATGGCTTCAGATGAAGAGAAAGATTTGGCAAGGTCTTTATACATTGCGGGCTCAAGGCTCATTAATGAATGTCAGGCAAGGGATGAAGAAGTGAGAATATTTCTTACATTGGAACAATGTTTGAGCCAGGTGAAGTAGTCATTTTTAGGGTTAATTAAAACGCCATTGACACCTGTAGTGACCTTTATGAAACATCCTTATTGGTTGAGGCATCTGGATGAAGAGATCAATCTACTGGTTACTTCATGCCTCAATGAAGTGATGAGAATCATGATCCTTGGTGCCCTATGATTATAAAACCATGAAGAGAGTTCTTCATATGTTCATAGAAAGCTTTCAAGATCTCGATGAAACTAATAGCAATAATACTCCAGAAGAGCTGCCATACTGATGATTTTTTCAAAACTCCAAACAAGTATGTTGCTGGTAGATTTGGGTATGCAAGATCGAATATATTATTTGATCCATTACCTCTTCATTTGAACTTGGAGTGAACAAGAGGAGGTAGTTGCAACAATGAGAAACATTTTAGTTTTGATTATCAATGAGATGGATGACATTCCAAAATCCATCCTTTCTTTTCAGCTTAACATTCATGAACAAGAAGGAAATAATTCTTCTATTGTTGGTATGTTGATCAGAGAATCGAGATTTGTTCAATCAATGTGAGGGAAAATTGAAGCCTCACTTGAAGAAGACATAGCAGATAAATGAGGTGGTCAATAATGTAGAAGACGGAAATAAAACATTGTTTCTCAATAATTCTATGATGGTTTTTCAAGAAGACCTCCTTGGTATGCTTGTGATTACTAATGAAGAGATTAGTAATATACCTACTCATGAAGGGCTTATTGGTGGACTATTGTATCTAACTACTAATAGATTGGATATCATACATGTAGTTTGTCTTGTGGCTAGATTTCAAGAACCTAAAGAAACACATGTTGCAGCTGTGAAGAGGATATTCAGATATTTAAGAGGCACTTTGGATTATGGCTTGTGGTATCCTAAGGATACTGATTTCATACTAAGTGCTTATATAGATGCAGATTGGACTGGTTGTGTTGATGACATAAAAAGTACAAGTAGTGGTGCATTCTTTCTTGGATGTAGATTGGTGTCATGGTTAAGTAAGAAGCAAGATTTAGTTTCCTTATCCACTATAGAGGCTGAGTATATTGCAACATCATGCTGTACACACGTTTTGTGGATGAAATAGACATTGAAGGATATTAGAGTTGTATATGATGAGCCTATTTCTATTTTTTGTGATAATACAAGTGCAATTAACATTTCAAAGAATCCAATGATGCATTCAAGGACAAAGCATATATCAATTAGGTATCACTTTTTGAGAGAGATGGTTATGGAGAATGAGGTAAAACTCGAGTATGTACCTACAAAGGATCAGATTGTTGACATACTTACTAAGGCTCTTCCTAAGGATACTTTTGTGTATCTTCGGGAGAAGTTGGGGGTTGTTTCCCCTCCTTTAAACTAGATGCATATGGAGATGCATTAGTTTAGTGGATCTATGGTTTCATCTCTTTTTTGGACTGATGTTGGTGGCTACCTCTCAAGGGGAGTAGGTAGTGTCATGTATTGTCATTGTTGCATAGTCGTTGAGTTGATTGGGTGCACTCCTAAGGGGGAGTAGTCAGAGCAAGTATCTTGGTTCAATGTCAAAGGGTGAGAATAATGCAATTTTTTTTCCTTTGCCATCGATGTCAAAGGGGAGAAAGTATCATGTGAAAATTTTTATCTACTCAGGGGGATAAAAGAAAGGAAATCATAAGAAAGTGTGTTTAAAGCTGTTGTGTTGTTTTTCACATCTTGCATTGCCATCAATGACATAGGGGGAGTTTGTTGCAAGTATGAAGTTGTTGTCATTGATGTCAACAGGATGTCTACTGGTTGGTGTTGTCATTGATGTCAACTATGTGTTAAGGAAGTTCGTTGCATGATGAAGATGTCGAGGATAATGAGAAAATTGTGAAAAAGAGGAAAACTGGTTGTTGCAGGTTGTGCATGTGTAGTTGAGATATTGAGGAAGTGTTGTGAGTACATGGAACTATCTTTATGTTGCAGTGTCTGGAGATGAGTTGGAATGAAGTAATAAGCAGAGATGATGTCTTTGGTACTTGGTTTCCAAGTGCTTTTGAGAAAATTTGATAAACAGAGAAAACAGTGTTGTGCAAGTGTTCAGAATGTGCTTCGGGATGTGCTCCATGCTTCTTTTCTGTTGATGCTATGCCTATGCCGATCTAATATTTTGTTCAAGGTTGTTAGATGTTGCTATATTCAAAATTTGGATTTCTGGATCGTTGTATAGAGTGAGATATTTTCATTAGTGTGTAAACTAGTTTTTCAATGTTTTTTGTGGCCTGGGAGAAATGTATTTTCTCTGTTGTTTGGCTTCAAGTTGTGCAGATTTGATAAGTTGCTTATAATGTTTGTATCTTTCAGAATTCAAGGTTTCACTTGTTTTGGTACAGTACAGTGTATGTTTCATGCGTCAGTGTGTAAATAAGGTTTATCGGATGTTTTGGGTTGAAGTATTTCTATGTTGCAAGTTTGGATGAAGTCTTTGTTGGATCTTAGGTGGTTTGAGGATTATTCTAGATCCTATTAAGTGAATTTTGTTATCCGGAAGTTATAGATTGATTTAAGGAAGCGTGTACTTAATGTTTTATGGTGTTTAGCATGAGTATTGGCCGACCTTGTGTTAGCAATACATGCGAGGCTTGTGAAAGCGTGTTGAGAGGTGTTGGGATCTATTTGGTTCCTAATTAAGGATTTATATGGGCCGCCTTCATTCCTATCCATTGCAGGAATGTTTAGGTGCCGACCTATTTTGAATTTGTAAGTATAATGGTTAGTTTCCGAACTTGGTGAAGGTTTTTGAGGTTGAGATTTAATATAAATAAGAGTAATATTGTTGTGAGATGCAAGAGAGAGAGAAGATAGATGTGAGATTGATGCAAGTGATGTGTGTGATGCAAATTTGAGCAAAGTAGTGCAAAATTCAAGTGTTGGATTCCTAAAGGCAGTGAGTTGAAGGTGTCCAAAATCTTTCATACAAGGTTGCATTGAGAAGTTGTTCTCTGTGTAACATTTTTCTTCTATCTTCTTGTGTTCTAACTGTGGCAGTGAGCCGTGACTGTAAGCCTATTTGGATAGTGTGTCTATTCTGCT
Source organism: Sequoia sempervirens (assembly GCA_007258455.2). Classification (NCBI taxonomy): domain Eukaryota; kingdom Viridiplantae; phylum Streptophyta; class Pinopsida; order Cupressales; family Cupressaceae; genus Sequoia; species Sequoia sempervirens. The sequence continues at coordinate 138,372,345 of VDFB02000017.1, forward strand.
AGTGAGCCCTTGCACCGGTTTTGCAATTACTTATATTGTGAGCTAATCCTCACTGTGGTTTTTCTCTCATTGGGTTTTCCACGTTGTATAGGAGCGAATTTGCACCCCTTATGCAAATTCCCCTTTTTCCCTTCACTTTAGAAAACCAAATCCGAAGGCTAAATTCCACATAAGCTCATTGTCTTCATTCCACTTGGCGGTTGTTTTGTGTGTCGACAGAGGAATAATTGTCGGGGACACCTGTGTGGCGCGCTTACATCCCTGGCAGATTCTTGTGTCTGGAGTTTACAAAGGCGCTACACTTCCCATTAGAGGTCGATTTGTAACGCCCCCTTCGACTAACCGACCCGAATATGGCTGTTTTCTTCATTCTCTCCTTCAAATTCACTCCTACATGCTTTTCATCTCTTTACATCCTTTAGCACACTTTCCAAGCATTCTAGCATTCACTTTCAACCTTCAAGCAACACTTTCCACTCCATAGCAGCAGCAATAACACTTTGTCAACTCCGTAGAGCAAGTGTGGAACAAACGCCATTGTAGCAGAGGCTTGAGTCCTCTCATTTTCTCCTCCATTAGCTAGTGAGCTCCTGGTGGAGGTGGTAATCTTTCTACTCCTCTCCTCTACGATTTGGTTGAGTAGTATAACACTGTTTTGTAGTGCTTTTGTGTTCTTTACTTCATTTTCTTCTTTATCATATATTTCTCCATTGTTGCGAACTTGGCTGTCCACGGAGGTGGAAACACCAAAATGGGGGTTTGACTGAGGCAGGCCCCTATACAGTCACCCAACAATTTTCCTCTTTCTTGTGCATAGGTGGACGAGCTTTTTGGAGCTAGCCGGTGAACGAGTACCTCTGTGAGATTATTCTTACCACCCTAACTCTTGTGTACTTTTTTAATCATATTCGTGCATATCTTGCCTACTTCATAGCTTTTAATGTCTCCTTTCTAGTGGAAGTACTTAAACCTGAATCTTTCTTTCAAAGTGTTTCTTAAAGAGATATTAGGAATATTAGAGATCAATAAATTTTAGTAATAACATCTAATAAGTTCAAAGATGATATAAATATTTCATTCTTGTCAAAGGATGATTCATTTCCTTCTTGTTACTCACTATGAACGATTCTTCTATAATATATTTCATAAGTACATTAGGGTAGATGTTAAACATCTTCTCATATCCCATAGATGAATTCTATTATACCATTTAATGTCATAGCGAATGAATAGAGACATTATTACTTATAAATCTCAATAATTGTTGCAAGCATCATTATTGCATATAAACATATATCTATATACATATATATATGTCGATATATATATATAAATATATAAACTATCATCATTAATTATCTATATATATTTATTTTATATATATAGATAACAATATACATAATAACAATCATATTAAACTCATATATATATTTATTTTATTTTATTTTATCTAAATATATTTTATTTTATACATAAATCAACAATCATATTAAATAAATATTAACAGCAAAATACATGATTATATTCCCTAATGGAACATACCATAGTCTGCAGAAACCATACAATAATCTTCTATAAATCATTCGCTGGTTATTCAGAGTATACATATATGTTCTTCACTTTATTCCTTAGCTCAGAATATATTCTTATATCCCTTCATCCATCAATCAGAATATATTCTTATTCTTATTTCTGCTAACTCCTTTATATCTCTTTATTCAAAAATAAATCCTCCTTTATACTTTCTTCATTGAGGGGAGTGAAGAGTCATCTCTTTTCCTTAATAAGAACAGCTCTTCATAACAGATCGCTGCTCTTATTAATTCGTTGCTTTCTACTTATTATCACTTACTGCCTTTAATTAATGAACAACAAAAGAAATTGCTTTATATGACTTTTGTCTTCTATCTTCTTTTTTCTTTAGACCATATATGATTGCTGGCCTTTAGCATTATTTGGGATAGGAATCGGTGCCTTTTGGGTTTGATTCTTATTATTCTAAGAACATAGTTAAGATCAGAATTAATTGTATTATATTGTTTTATGTATAATAACATTTACAATAATACTATCACTTGGTGATTATTATTATAATGATATTTCATATTATATAAATAATGTATTATTATTTATTATTTTTTTCTTATATATATTTTAATATTTGATTTTTCATTTATTTAAGGATTTATATATTATAATGATTGTAATTACAATGATATGCAATATTCATCTGGTATTATTAATTTTATATTTATGATTATAATATTATCAATGATAATTATAATTATCTTCAAATCGTAAGTACTCATGTTTATATTTTGACATTCATTTGTATTCTATTTATTCGCATTTATATTCTAACATGTATTGTTTTTACGTATTTGCTTTTCAATGCTTAGTAATTTTAGTGTCCTAATTCGGGGACATGACATAGCTTTGTTTTGGCCCTTTAGAAGTAATTAGGTAGGTCGTTAGTCTATTTTCTTGTGTTTAACCTTGTCTCTTTAGTCCTCTGGTCGTACGGACGCCAATGCACCTGAGAGACGCTAGCGCGCCACACTTGAAGAGCACAAAAGATTTACTGAGAGGGGGGGGTGAATCAGTAAATCAACAAAAACTTTCAATTCTTAATCTTTTCAAAACTTATTACAATCAACTTTTTCATATGACCCATTTACACAAGTTGATCCAGCTTTATTGAAATAAATTTTTAAGGGAGTAGGCACCAACCTGCTCAATTTACAAGAGGGATGATTTAGTAGAATACAATCTACAAGGAACACCCTAACCCTTTACAATTTTAGTAGGCACCTACCTACAAGGAGCACCAACCCCTAATGCAAGGCACCACACCTTGACTTGATGGATGAATCAAATGAAGCCAATCAGATTTGCACTCTGCCAATCCTCTAATCTGGCTTTGTGATGTAAATTCTCACACTCAGCCCACACAAGAAGATAGGCTTCTGAATTAGACTTCTTGAACTTGACAAGCACACCACCAGACTTGAAATGAATGGCAAATATATACTTAGATCAAAGTATGCATCTTTTGAGAGAGAGCACAACCCTTTGTTTACTTGCGCCTCTTCAATTGTTTTTAATGCCTCTTCAAAAATGATCTTTAAAACTTTCAGATTATATTTGCACCTGTTGTTTACTTGCGCCTCTTCATTTGTTTTTTAATATCTCTTCAATATGTTCTTTAAAAAACTTCAGATTAATTATATTCGTACCAGTTAAACTTCAGAGGCACGTCTCTTTGATAGAAGAACGATATTCAAGGAAATGCGTCTTTTGTAAACTAATCATGCCTTTTTCCTTTGGATCAGTTTGTAAATGCTTCTTTATTTTATTCGCAGCTATTCACTCGTCCAACTCATACCTGTTTGGAATAGACATATACTTTCAAGCCATCGCATTCTTTTGGTGTTTGTCTCTTCTTAAAGAAGACGTCCTTTAGGGAAAACACGTATTTTAGAAAAGCATCCTGTAGACACGTTTTTTGGAAGACATCCTTTAAAGGAAACGCGTCTTTTAGAAAAATATCTTGTAGACACGTCTTTTGGAAGACGTCCTTTAAAGCAAACACGTCCTTTGAATCATATCTCTTTTATGAGTGCAATTTAGTTAAGTCTCATGCTTTGTTATTTTAATCATGTCGTCTTTGATTGTTTTAAACAATCTCAGCAAATGTTTTTATCATTTTTAAACGTATCCTTTAAACATCGATCAATACCATAACCAAAATTTATGATGTCTGTGCAGTCGTTCTTTCTGTTATGATTATATTTCTGAAATATACCCTTTCAATTCTGTATCTTCATTTTCGTATTTCTGAGAATGGACAATCTGTAGCGTCTTTTGTTTTCAGTAAGGTTTCTGAGAATCAACAATCTGTAGCATCTTTTGTTTCCAATAAGGCAATCTCCAGCTCAAATCTGAATGCGTTTATATTGCTTGAATTAATTCGCATTAGTCAATATGCTTCTAGAAATATCGAACTTGGCTGTATTAATGATATCTTTGTATAAGCCTCTTTCAAATGTATCTTTGATCAAAGGATCAATCATTAAACAGATACGTATTATATATTTGTGTTCTTCAATTTCAAATATCGCTATCTGTAGCATTCTTTTCTCCCTTTTTAAGGATCGAGTTTATGATAGTCTTTTTGATCAGATTCAACTTCATCATTCTTGTTTATCTTTAATAGTCTGATTAGGCTCTTTGTCTTGACATCAATGACAATTCTTCTAACAATCTCCCCCTTTGTCATTGATGGCAACTTCTCCAACAATGGCAACTTGATCCTCTGTTTGCTCCCCCTGTGTCCAATTTCTCCCCCTTTGACATCAATGGCAAGGGGTCTTCTAACAAAATATCAGCTCCATGAAATTACAAAATTTTGTGCATAGCTCCCACTGAATACATGCTTCCATCAATTAATTTGATGGCTGTGGAACAACTCTCAATTTGTCTCTTAGATATTCAAATGTATCTCTTGGAAGTGGTTTAGTAAATATATCAGCAGTTTGCTCTTTTGTAGTTATGTATTCTAAACACACTTGTCCTTCTCCTACTTGTTCTCTCAAAAAGTGATACTTAATAGGGATGTGCTTGGTCCTTGAGTGCATCACTGGATTCTTGGAGATATTGATTGCACTAGTATTATCACAATAGATAGTGCAAGGATGATCATACTGCACCTTGATATCTTTTAAAGTTTGCTTCATTCATAAAAGTTGAGTGCAACATGCACATGCTGCTGCTGCAATATATTCAGCTTCTGCTGTAGATAGAGAGACTGATTCTTGTTTTTTGCTCATCCAAGACACTAAATTTCCTCCAAGATAAAAGGCTCCTCCACTTGTACTTTTTCTATCATCCACATTGCCAGCCCAATCAACATCTGTGAATGCTTCAAGAGTGAAATCATTTCTACTAGGGTACCATAGACCATATTCCATTGTGCCTTTCAAATACTTGAATATACGCTTTACTGCATGCATATGTGTTTCTTTTGGTGCTGCTTGAAATCTGGCCACAACTCCAACAGCTTGCATTATATCTGGTCTTGTAGAAGTTAGATACAACAAACTCCCAATCATTGATCTATATAGTGTTTGATTCACTTCTTGGGATTCATCATCTTTGCTTAGCTTGCAACCTGTAACCATGGGAGTGCTCACAGGATTGCAATATTCCATTCTAAACCTTTTTAACATTTCCTTCACATATTTGGTTTGGGAGATAAAAATACCTTTGCTTGATTGTGAAATTTGCAGCCCAAGGAAGAAGGATAATTCTCCCAACATTGACATCTCAAACTCTTTTTGCATACATGATGAAAATTCTTTGCACATTTTGTCCTTGTCTCCACCAAAAATGATGTCATCTACATACACCACCACAATCAATAAATGTCCATCCTCTTCTTTGATGTATAGATTGCTATCTACATCTCCTCTTTTGAAACCTTGCTCTTTGAGATACTTGTCAAGTCTAGAATACCAAGCTCTAGGAGCTTGTTTAAGCCCATAGAGAGCTTTCTTTAACTTGCACACATAATCCTTGTCTTCTGATAATAGGAAGCCTTCGGGTTGTTCAATATAAACTTCCTCCTCTAGATCTCCATTAAGAAAAGCAGATTTGACGTCCATTTGATACACCTTAAACTTCTTGTGACTTGCATAGGATAAAAACATACTAATTGCTTCAATCCTTGCAACTGGTGCGAATGTTTCCTCAAAATCTACTCCTTCAACTTGTGCATAGCCCTTGCACACTAACCTTGCTTTGTTCCTTGTGACTTGACCATCTTCATTTAATTTGTTTCTAAAAACCCATTTTGTGCCAATTACATTCTTATCTTTTGGTCTTGGGACAAGTTCCCAAGTTTCATTTTTCTCTATTTGATCCAATTCTTCATTCATTGCACCAATCCAACATTTGTCTTTGCTTGCTTCTTCAAAAGTTTTGGGCTCAACTTGAGATAGGAATGCTGCATGACAATCTTCATTGTAATTCACCATTTTCCTTGTAGATCTACATCTATCTTGAAGAATCAAATCTTCAGGATGGTTCTTTTGAACAAACTTGGAAGGTGTCTTTGGTGTCTTCATGGGAGTCTTTTGTGAAGATTCTCCTTCCTTTGCCTCTTCCTCCTTTTCTTCCTCTTGGGAGTCCTCATCCTCTTTGTCTTCATCATTCATAGTTTGAACATGGTGATCACTTTGTCCAACTTCTTTGAATTGCTTTCCTTCATCAATTCTTACATTAGCACTTTCAACAATTTTGTGAGTTCTTTTGTTGTAGCATTTATATGCCTTACTTTTTGATGAGTAGCCAAGAAAGATTCCCTCATCTGCTCTTGTGTCAAATTTGCTCAAATCTTCTTCATCTCTTCTAATGTAGCAAGTGCTTCCAAAAATTTTGAAGTACTTGACAGTTGCTGGTCTACCTTTCCAAAGTTCATATGGTGTCTTCTCACTGTTCACTCTTATTTGTGCACGATTCAAGATGTAAATTGCTGTATGAATTGCTTCCTTCCAAAAGGAATCTGCTATCTTGGTTTCATTTAGCATTGCCCTTGCCATTTCTTGAACTGTCCTATTTTTCCTTTCTACAACCCCATTTTGTTGAGGGGTTCTTGCTGCAGAAAATTGCCTTTTAATTCCATGCTCTATGCAGAAATTTTCAAATTCCTTTGATGTGAATTCTCCTTCTCGATCTGATCTAAGACATTTTATTTTGTTGTTTGCTTCATTTTCAACCAGCTCTTTGAAAGCTTTGAATTTATCAAAAGCTTCAGATTTTTCTTTCAAAAATGCAACCCAAGTCATTCTTGAGAAGTCATCAATCAGCAACATAAAATATCTTTCTCCATTCATGCTCTTGGATTTTGTTGGCCCACAAAGATCTGTATGTATGAGTTCTAATGGCTTTGATGAAGAATGCTCCTTAGACTTAAAGCTTGACCTTGTTTGCTTTCCAAGTTGACACTCTCTACAAATGATATTAGAAGGTTTTGTTATCCTTGGCATATCTCTCACAGCATTTGATTTGCTAACTTTGACAATATTATCAAAGTTTAGATGGCCTAGCCTCTTGTGCCATAACCAACTTTCATCCTCTTGTACTAAGTTGCAACTTTCACAACTTATCTCCTTTAAGACATACAAATTATGTTTCCTGTCGGCTTGAGCAACCAGCTTTCCATCTTTCTTGATATCACATGTATTAGAAAGAAATGTGATACTATGTCCTTGATCACAAAGTTGACTAACACTTAGAAGATTTTCTTTTAGGCCCTTAACATACAAAACATTTTCTGTTTTTGTTCTCCCATTATCTAGACTAAGTGTTCCTTTTCCTTTTATTTGTTTTCTTGTATTATCACCAAATCTTACTGTTCCTTCATCAGTAGGTTCAAGAGGGATGAATTTGCTCTTGTCACCTGTCATGTGCTTTGAGCACCCACTATCAATGTACCATCTATCCTTCTTACTTTCAGCATGTAAAGCTGTTTGGATGAACATTGATTTCTCCTTTTTTCTCCACACTTTGATAGGTATTTCTTTCCTTTCAATGGACTTATCTTCTTTCTTGTTTTGTTTTGGAGAGTCATTAAAAACTGTCCTACAAGCTTGTGCTTTGTGCCCAAAGTTATTACAATTGTAGTATAGACTATTATAGTCCATTAATGGTGTGAAAGGATTATAATCTCTCCTAAGGTAGCTAGAAATATTTTTCACTTTATTTTTACAATTTAAGGCCTTGTGCCCAAATTTGTTACATAGAAAACAATAGCCATTAAATGCATAGAAGTGCCTAGTATTCAGTCTTCTTTTAGGATCAACACTTATCCAATCTTCTTCAACTTGCTTTGAGAAAGTCTTTAAATCTTCTTTGGAGTTAGTGACCTTCTTGGATTGTTCTTCAAAACTACCTCCCATTTTGCTTTGAAGAAAATCTTGTGCCTTCATTAGCTCAATCAACTTGCTAGATTCTTGATCAA
>VDFB02000017.1:138380464-138508259 GCA_007258455.2 Sequoia sempervirens
AACACAACATTAAGAGGAATTAAAAGTGTTCTAAATTTATTCAAACCATTATAAATAAGTTTCCGAAAAGTCAACATTTCTCATAACTTCTTCCAAATGAAATTAAGAGAATTTGAATTGCATTTCATAAAATAATATCATCAATGTAATGAAACAAAACATAAGTATTTCAATGATTTTCTCATATACATATATTCATCTTCACTTGGAGGAATCAATCCTTCTAATAGAACATCTTTTCTATGCTAAGTTATAAAACTTTAACCTCTTAAAATCAATGATACATTAAATACTTTCAAAATATACTTCCATTTCAAGTTTCAACAAGAATGTCAAAATGTATATACATATACAATGGGCTTCACAAGCCAAGTTTGAATGATACATAAGTACATCAATAGCAAATAATCTTGGATCCACCAACCGCCGTGACACCTTGGTCTTCTTGCGAGCTGGGGCCAAGAATGTGATTCAGGCGCCTTTTCCGCCCAACCACGAAGTCCACGACTTCCCCGGGTCCCTTCCTAACTCGAAGGAATCCCCGGCCCTGCATAAAGGAGCCTAGCAACCCGAAACGGTAAAACAGGAGGGCACTCTCGGTGCGTGCCTGATGCCTATATGCATTTCTAACATGAAATAAACACATTTCTTCCAACAGGAGGTGGTAGAGACTCAAATAAATTTCTAGGCTTTTAAAATAAACAATCCATCTATTTCAATGGTACAGTGCTTGGCCAAGCAAAATAATAAATGGTAGAATTAGAAAAGGTAATACTACCGTCTCTGTTCGCCCACCTTCGGCACCCTGTCCCGGAAGTTACCATAGTGAAGTAAAAATAATACTTAACAGAAACTTTATACATTTTCAAACAGGTTTCCATCATTCAATCAATTCTAAAAGAAGTGAATTTTCAGTACATTCTTTATATTTCAGTTGTAAGATGTCATTTATCCTTTGGTAAGTGTCCCCTTCTTAACTTGGATAAAGAACATATATATATATATATCTTGATAATTTTCAGTGCACTAATTGATAGTAAGAACAGTGTTTTCAGTTTTCAATATGCATTTTTATTCTTATAAGCTCAAGCTGACTGACAGTTTTAATTCCCTATTTCAATACAGGATACAGAGTAAAATAATATACTGATACAATGCAATTTTATTCAGAAATTCTGAGGTTTGGAAGATAATCTTTCATTCACATTTCATGTTGTATTCCTTTTAACATATTCAAGGTACTTTCCAGTCTACATGGTGTCTCAAAAACACTTCTGTTCTTGTTTCAGGTTTAGCAATTTAGAGATATTTGTATATATTCAACAGAATTCATTCCACTTTCTGATACATGGCTTTTCAAGACAATTCTGTCCTTGCTTCAGATTTAACAATTCAAAGAACAGAATTCATACTACTTTCTGTTACATGGCTTAAGATATTCCTGTCCTTGCTTCAGATTCAAAGATATTTATAAAATAGAATTCATACCACTTTCTGTTACATGGCTTTTCAAGATATTTCTGTCCTTGCTTCAGGTTTATCAATTCAGAGATATTTGTTTATATATTCAACAGAATTCATACTACTTTTCTGGGAAAGAGTTTCCTGTTTCAATTTGTATTTGGCACACAATGCATGGGTATCTATTTATATATATATAGGTGCATACATTAATATTACATATATATTATTATATATGTTATTATTAGCATATATATATATATATATACATATATATATGTATAAAAAGCCACTCTTTTGCATGTACAGAGGCATATATATATACATATATATTATTATACATATTATTATTATATATATGAGAGTGATATATATATATATATATATGTATAAAATTACCTTTTAGGAGCATGCATATTATTATATATATATATATATATATATATATGTGTATCATTCTAGGCATATGCATACATATATATATATGTGTGTGTGTGGAGTAGAAATCATGTCTCAAATTGTAACTAAGTAAGAAATTCTGGTTTTCAAATCTGTGCAACGAATTTACTAGTTGTGCACACATAACAGGGTATTTTACATGGTTTCCTTACTGGCATTGAGCAACCAAAAGGGCTCAGGAAAGCCCTTACCCCTCCCATGGGGAGGGGGGCGGCTGTGGCCTGCGGCTCCTCCACAGCCGCTGCCCCGCGGGAGGCAGCCAGCCCATGGGGCTCACGACCTTCCCATGGGGAGGGCAGGGGAAATAATTCCCATAGCAATTTTCAAAACTCAAGAAAAAGAAAAGACATTCGCCCAGTATAAACTGCATTCAGATTTATCACAAGACATTTTGGTTTTTATTTAGATGATAGAATTTTTAAACAAAACAAATATGGAGACATGTAATTACACTTGAGAAAAATGCAGACTTGCCACAGAACGAAAACCCTATTTCTGAAGAAGGGATGTGTATTCTATACTTGCAACACAGAATAGTAAGCTGTTACCCAGATTTCAAAACAAAAATTGGAAGGAATTCTCAGTTGTTTGTACTCTAAAACAGAGAATAATTCAATTCCTTACTGCAGTTTTTAAAGTAAAGTTAAAAAGAAGGCATAATGAAGAGAACCTGGCAGAATTTGGTTCTATTTGCAGATGTTCAACAATACCTCCTTTTTCCTCTGTTCCTCAGCTCTGCGATCTATTCAATCAAAGTCTTTTCCTCTTTCTTAAAGCCTCCTCCTCTTTTTCAAGGATCATGCATAAAATTTCCAGTTGACAGCAGTTTCCAAGGATTGCCACATGCCCAGCAAATTGTTGGTTTTGAGATAGAATTTTCCAGAGCCCAATGCTCTCTCGGGCTGTTCATTCTTAATTCTTTTGGAAAAATTGACCATATATCCCAAAACATAATTATTTATATCCCTTTTATGCAATTTTTGAAAATTCATTTATGCAAAACAGATTTATATTATGTTTATTCTTTTATTTAATTTGTTTTTATTTTTAATTACATTTCTTTTAACAAAAACAGATTTAACCTTTTGTTGCTCAAATATATAATGAGAAATAAGGAAATAGAATAAGCCATATTATTTCATGATTTAATTTAACCATATTTCAAATTCGCTATGCTAATCATTTCACACAATCACATCGTAAAAACGAACATGACCTAATGCAGCTACATGATGTAAGTGGTGTGTGCATAACCAAGAGTTTCTCCTCTTTTACCCTGTCGAGAAGCTAACCTCCTTTTCCTCAATCACACTCTTGGCCTTCGATCTCCTTGGCCTTCGATCACCTGCCACTTAAATGCACTCAGGCGTGCAAAACAAAAGAGTATTAGTAACCATTGTAGAAACAATAATTAACTCAACATTTATATGAATGCATTCATAATTCTTGAAAGAAAACAATTATATTAAAGCATTGCTCTTAACACATATCATACTTCATATATTAAATCTCATAAGGTCATGGTCAAACATTATCTGAAATAAGTCATGGTCAAAATAAGTCAATGGTCAAAATAAGTCAATGGTTAAAATAAATCATGATCAAAATATGTCAATGGTCAAAATAAGTCATGATCAAAATAAGTCAATGGTCAAAATAAGTCATGATCAAAATATGTCAATGGTCAAAATAAGTCAATGTATGAGACGTGACATGGTATAGGGTTTGGGGATTAGGGTTGAGGTTTTAATGTATAGTATAGAGGGTAGAGAGGTTGAGGGATATGGTTTACTGGTTGAGAGTTGAGGGTTGAGGGATACAAGAATACAAGGCTGAGTATTGAGTAGGTTTGGTCCTTAGAGAAGTGCTTCGAGGTGGAGAACAAACTCAAGCCAAACAAAAAAATAAAGCTCACACAAGAGTTGGGATTGCAGCCCCACCAGGTGGTTGTGTGGTTCCAGAATAGATGAGCATGTTGGAAGTCCAAGCAAATCAAGTGTGACAACAATGATCTCAAGGAGAACTATGATGTTGTTATGGAAGAAAACTAGAAGCTCCATGCCGAGGTGATATTAAACTAAACTGAGCAAAGTCAAAACTGAATGGATTTTGGTATTGGTACCAATTGCACATTTGTGGATTCTAAAATTACTTAGTTTGTTGTAGGTTGTAGGGCTAAAAGTCAAGCTAGAAGGCTACAAAAGCAATGGGAATGATGTTGTGCTCAAGAGCATGAAAAGTGAGTTTGGTGAGCAAGAGGAGACTGAGGCCAATGAGCCAGGCCAGATTGTGCAATCAGAACTGGGAGTGAAGAAACTTTGAAGAAACTAGGAAAGGATAATTTCTCTACTTGCTCTAAGATCAACGTTGATCAAATCAAAGATATTGGAACCCCCCACGAGTAAGCTTATGCTGGAATAGATGGGGACAATGCCTCATCTACTCAAGCTATTTCTGTCATGGGCTCATACTACATCAATTTCTCTAACAGCCCCGATGACACACCTATTAATGGGTGCAACCAACAACACTTGCTTCCCCAATTTGGGCATTTGATGAAATATTGTGAAGTAGAGGGAAGCTACTATTCATTTATTATGGACTTTGAGTTAGCAAATATGGATTACACCGACAGTTATTAATATTTTGAAGCTTATTCAAAAAGGAATATCTCATATTCTTAGATTTCAGATTGGCTTACTTCCCTTCAAGTCTATCTTGGTATCCCACTGGTTGTGGGCTCTCTTCCTAGAGAGTTTTGGTAGGATGTTATTGATAAATTTTGTCAGAAGGTCTACCATTGGTTATGCAGGTGGCTTTCTACTATTGGAAGAGTGACTCTTTTGAAGTCGATGATTTAGGCCCTCCTTATATATATAGATGTTTTGTGCTTTCAACTCATTCCAGTTTCATTAAAAAAATTGAGAGTCTCTTAGAAATTCTTATGGGTTTGTAATATGATCTCGAAGAAGTGGAATTTGGTTAAGTGGGATGTTATTTGTAGGTCAAAGCAAGAAGGTGGGATCAGTCTATGACAAGTTGGTTTTAATGGTTAGGTTTTGGTAGCTAAGTTGTATTGGAGGTGGTGTACTAATCAACATCAAAATTGGGCTAAGATCCTCACTTCAAAGTATTTGAGAGGGGTGGAAAGTGTTGATGTGCCTAGATATAGCCTCTTAGATAAGGGTTCTATGATCTAGGGCACCCTTAAAATGGGGCTAAGCTAATCAAGCAAGTATTATTCTAGATCTATAACAGAGGCTCTGAGGCTTTGTTTTGGTTTGACTCTTGGGATGAGCATCCCCCTATCATGTTAATGTACCCACATTTGTAGTCTTTATGTAACATTTTTCTTGACGTTAGTTGGTGTAGAGTGGTTGATTTTAAATCCTCCCACGTTCTAGATCAAGTAATATTTTTTAGATGGAAAGACCCACATGAGTGACCACTTGGAGGTTCGATGGAGGATCGTTGTGACTTGGAAAATATTTTGGCTAGCAGAGTTTGTAATTATTTATTGGAGAGATATTTTCTTTCCTAGGGTCTTGACCTAAAAGGAAAATTATTGACCCCTAATCCCTCAATCCTCAACCCTCAACCCTTCTACCCTCTACCCTATACTTAGAACCTCAACCCTAATCCCCCAACCCTATACCTTCAATCCTCTACCCTCAACCCTCAACCCTAAACCATAAACCCTTAAACCCTCTACCCTCTACCCTCAATCATCTACCCTCTACCCTCAACCCTTAAACCATTAAACCCACTTAGGAAACTCTCTACCCTAATCCCTCAACCCTCTTGACACTTAATCCAAGCTCAACCCTTAAATGCTAATCCCTCAACCCCTATACCCTCTACCCTATACATTGGACCTTCAACCCTAATCCCCCAACCCTATACCCTCAATCCTCTACCCTCAACCTTAAACCCTTAACTGTTCTCTACCCTCTACCCTACAAACCCTTAAAAACTCATCCCTAAACCCTAAACCCTTAAACCCTCTACCCTCAACCCTAATCCACCAACCCTTAAACCCTTAAACCCACTTAGTAAACTCTCTACCCTAATCCTTCAACCCTCTTGACCCTTAATCCTTTAAGCTATTTTCCTTTGCAATTATACTTTGGAAGCTAATTGGTCCATTCTCTCTAATTCCTTTTTTTAGAGTGTCAACCTCCATTTTTAGTTGTAGATCCTTTAGACCAAGTACTATAGATTCAAATGCCTTTTGAGATGCATTATTATGGGATGACCCAATTAAAAATCAACCAAGTTTGGTCCATTCTCTCTATTTCATGTCCCAAGTTTGGGACCTATTATTATGGGATGACCCAATTAAAAATCAACCACATTGATTAGCAAGATGGAGAATGAAGAAGTTTTATGTTCAACAAATAAGTTGTATTAGCTTTTGTTTTTTTTGAAATTCTATTCATGTTAACTCTATGTAATATTTTTTGTATATTTTATTTTTATAACTGGAATCTACAATACCAAAAAATATTATTTAATATTTAAATACCTTAAAAAAATATAGAAAGAAAATTTTGATTCAATATGTATATAACAACCAATAATTTGTTTTCAACTTTATAATTTTACTTTGAACTTTTTTTTATTGAAACATATTATATTTTTGTTAATCATTATTCTTAGTAAGAAGACACGATTTGAAATATCATTGTAATTTGATACACAAGTGAAATATGGAGGGACACACATACCAATTTTTTAGGACCGTGAGGAGGTTGGCTAAGCTCATTTGCAATTTCTATTCCCAAGTCCAATAGGTGCTCATGCATTCTTAATACAGGCATGGGCTCTTCTATTTCTTCAACAAGACATTTTCTCTTTAATGCTTGTAGTCTATTTTGAGGGTTCCATGATGCTTCCACACTATTATGGCTATACATTTTAATTGGTGAAAAAAAAGCATGTCATGTTGATGAATTTTTTTTTTCTATTGAGCTTTCTATGGATCAATTAGAACTTGAACATAGGACATTCCATTTGTTCACAACGAACTACTAGCCACTTTTTGGACATTTCATAGATCGGCCAGAACTCAAATCTAAAATCTTCCATTTATTGTTGAAGTGCTATGAGATCACTGAGCTACTATCCCTACTATCCCTTTAGTACCAGCCCATCTCTCTGTTCAAAACTTCAGCTTTTTTTAAGGTTCTTTTTAATATCTCCATGGCGTGTCCTGCTAACTTTTTGAAGCTCTGACTTCCAATACTTTTCATCTCGACCACGAACATGTCTTCCCAGAGCTTGGAGAGAAAGAGGTAAGCCTCCACACACGCCTAAGAAGTTGTCAACAAGATCCTCATACCCGCTAGATGGATGAGGTTGAGAGAAAGCGTGCCAACTGAAAAGCTCTCTGGCGTCATTTTTGTCCATTCCTTTTAAATGATAACTTACGTTAATTCCCTTGACGTTAAGTATCCTTACATCTCTAGTTGTAATTATCACCAGACTATTGCCTGGCTTTCTTAGCATATGCGTAATGGATAGAGCATCCAACTGTTTAGGGTGATCAATATCATCTAGAACAAGTAGAAAACTCAAAGAACTGCTTCTATCTATGCAATTAGAAATACAAGTTGATCCTTCCTCTGTACTTTGAAAACTAAGCCCGTCTTCATCGAAGAGATCTTTTAGGAGTTTCCTTTGCAAAGAAGATAAATTGCTTTTCTCTGATGCTTCTCGGACATCAAAAAGAAAACAGGCTCGATCATATTGCTGACGCTTTCGGTTAAACAACTCTTTTGAAAGAGTTGTTTTTCCAACTCCGCCAATTCCGAAGATGCCTACGATCATAGACTTCCCTTCCTCTTCTTCATTCATGCCACAATGGATTTGAGAATCTTGAACACGGTTGTGAAGGCATCGCCTTTCAAAATCTTGTGCAAGCTTGTCAAGTGCTACAGGATATTTGGCAACATGCAAAGGTTTTATCCAGTTCAGTTCCCTTTTGACTGCTGCTATTATGCCTTTATGGTCACTGATACTTCAAAAGGAAAAGTTGAATTTGATAAGAAATAAGTTTAGTCACTAAATGTAACCATATTTTATTGACAAAGGCTATGGCCTAAAACAAAGCAGAATGGAAACGAACAAAACTTACTTCGAATTATTCATTTCGTAAGCTGTGGTAGATGAAATAGATTGGAGGGCTTCCTTCCACTGATTAAGCTTGTCTAGGTACCTGGATTTCTTTTGGTATTCAATAAATGCATCACTGTACACTCCCTTTTCTATGTGGCGCAGTGCCCAGGGTTCCACCTCATAGAAAACGGGAATAATTTTAGCTGGACTCTGTAACATGAGAACCAGTTCTGCCAAACACCAAGGGGACTCTGCATATCTTTTGGAGAAGATAGCGATGTGAACTGCGGCTGAGTTGATGGCCGTCTCGATGGTAGAAGGAAAGGAATGGCCTAGTTCCATCTCTTCCAAATCAAGAAAAGCCCGTATTCCTAACTCCTTAAGGGAATTGTAGAGGGGAAGAGCCAAAATGAGTTTGGAATCAGGGCCTCTGTGATTGATGAAGACATCATACAATCTTGTGGATTCAGAAACCTTTCTCCTTACGCCTGAAGGTTCAATTCCTGAGAAACCATGATATTTATCTTTTGGTTGGGGGGACGATGAAGATGATTCCATTGATCGCACCTCAAACCCTTAGAACGCGTTAAAAGATAAATATGAGGAAGAGCAAGAGCAGAGACAGTTTGCACAAGATCAGAGTTAGCGTAGATACCATCAGAGATGTTGTAGGCAGATTCTTTTCTTCCTCGAAACAAGGAAAAAGTAATTGGAAAATAGAAACAGCACCGACTTGTACAAATAGTAAATTGGATTTGATTTTAAGTAGAAACGAACGGACAACATTAGTGGGTGGGAAAGTCTAGCTTTGTCGGCCACTCGCACAGAGTGAGAACAGGCAATTTTCGAAGTACTATAATAGGGGTTTCCTTGTGGGCTTCATTCTCGTTGATATTTTTATTTTTTGCTCAATCAGTTTAATTTGTATTATTATTAATAATCACTTGACTTTATAGTCTTGTCTTTCGGAAATATCCCTCATGGACATGAGACACGTGGTGGGAAATACCATTGAGGGCATAGCTGACTATTAAATTTGAGAAAAAGGTTGGGGAAACGATTTGCTTTTATCTGTTAAATTTATTTCGTGTTAGAGATCTATACTTTAGAAAATAGTTCAGTGACAAATTGTTGATAATTATTATAGTTTAAAATTTTATAAGTTGTATGAAAGGAAGTCAAGATAATCGAATATATTTGGTGGCAATATTATTAGTTTCTGTCGGGCCAATCAGGATTCAGCCTTCAAGCCGTGATTAATGTATTCTAC
This sequence comes from Sequoia sempervirens, assembly GCA_007258455.2. Lineage (NCBI taxonomy): Eukaryota > Viridiplantae > Streptophyta > Pinopsida > Cupressales > Cupressaceae > Sequoia > Sequoia sempervirens. Next base: position 138,389,772 of record VDFB02000017.1, read on the forward strand.
ACTGGTAGGATTCAGATTTTTTCATGTTTTATTGAACAGTGATTAATGGGGATGCAAATGTATTCACTAGTTAACTACTCTGAAATTTGGTTGCTTCTTATTGGTCTCAATCAACATTGTCAGTATATAGTTCTAATTTCACACGGGAAGAGAGAGGACTAATTTTGTTAGGGCTCTAATGGCTCGGACAGATGGCAATTAAGGTAGAGTTGTTGCATGCAAAAGACACATGCAAAGAGACATTGCACTTACCTGGCATTATTTACAGTTTTGGGAAAAACAAGCAATCAATTCATAGTGAAACAAAGTTCTCGCTTGAGTTTTCAAAGGAAGCACTACAAATAAGTGCAGACAAAAATGTTATTCTCTCTCTATTAAGCATATCTGTGGCATTGAGTTTGGCTGCAGGTGGAGCAAAGGCCGAAACACTCGACCAGTATGGGTATGAGGGTAATGTGAAACTTAGACGGAGCAAAGGCCGAAACACTGGACCAACTTTGCACTTGTCTCAAGTTCAAAGATGCCCATCAATTGCATCAGCTTTCTCCCCATCTTATCAATGTAGTTTTACCAGATGGAAGTGTCGATGGAGGTCCCCTTTTGTCATTTGTAAATGGACTATTGGTAGATCAGTGCATGACCTTCGAAGCCCAATTACATAGGTGTTGTGAAGAATAGGTATGGTGTTGAAGCTAGCTCAGTAGATTTTATCAATTAGGTATATATTTGACCTTCAACCTCAATTGTGCGCATTCCTTTGCCTTTCGTGAGTTTGACAATGAAGTGTGGTAGTCCCAAAATTTATTGACATGGGAGGTAGATTCAAGTGATTTTAGTCTACTTCGCAATTTGAATGTTTTTTGAATCCCCAATTCAATGAAGATTCCTGTTGCGACTGGTTCAGCCTAGTTAGTATTATATTGTATTTGTGCTAATTCATCATGCTCAGTTACTGTTTACGTAGGCGGTGTAATTGGGGACGTTTTTGTCGGTGTTCTGATGATTACAATTGCTGAAGAGAAGAATGCAGCCTAGTTTTTTGTTGGTTTTGGAACTTAATTAGGTTTCTTTTCAAGCAAGTTTTATTTCTGTTTTAGCAGTGGGTCGATCATGGAATATTGCAATGCATGTTGGTTACTTTTGGTAGGGTTTTCCCTGGGCGGGAATGTGAGGGGTTGACGGGGTTAGTAAAGGATTTTCATTTTTGGGTTAATTGTTATAGTTCAGAATGTTTGCCAGTCATATGTCTGCTAATTCAATTCCTTCACAACTGATGAAATCGATATTGGCTAGGTTTGGTTTACTTCTCTTCTTTTTGTTGTACATTTTTCTTAATAAATAAAAACTAGATTGAAAGTATGAATTAGGGGTTAAGCAAGGGAATATCAAAATTGGTATTTGGAAAGAATTTAGCAGGCTAGGTTTTGCTTATTTTTGGTTGTGGGTGGTTTGTATGAGTATATTTTCTCACAAGATTTTAAAGGTGGGCCAGATTGAAATATATCCTACAATGCAACCCTTTGGACTTAGTTTCTTCACGCTTTTAACCATTTAGTTGGGTTTTTGAATTGGAGCAAGGTTTTACATAATTAGTTATGCAATTTTGGTCATTATTGTTATGTTCTGGTGGCTACTGAAGAAGTGTGTCAAAGTTAAAATCTAGTAATTGGTTTTTAAATTTTGTTGATTACAGTCTGATTGATTATGCTCTTGACACTTTCGTTTTTGCGGAATTGATTTTTGTGTGTAGTAATCAATGCCTTCTATAAGCTCTATACCTAGATATGTGTACTCTGCACCTGGGCGCCGGTTGAAGGGTATGAAAGATGTTGTGGACGTTGCTATTGATGGGGTTCTAAATAAGGTCAAATCATTGGGTCTTAGATCATATGCAGGGATTTAGTGAGTATTAGGTTATTTGTACATATAATATTTTTTAGATAATTCTATATTACTCTAATTATAGTGACATTTCTCAGGTTTTTGGTTCTTTAGGGACTCGAATCTATGATTTTGAGCCCAAGGTTCACAAGTGCCAGTGGAATTATATAGGTACTATTGTTTTTTCAGATAAAATAATTGTAGCATTGACATTCATTGCTGATGTGTATAATTCTTTGTGACAAGTATTGCAATAAAAGGCCTGTCGAGGCCTAGTTTTTAGCCATCAAAACACAATAACGAAATGAACTTAGACTGGTTTTGCAACCTTCATTTTTATCATGGCTTTAGGTCTATATCTTTTGTTGTTGGAGTCCTTTTAGCACTTTTAATTAAGTATTATAATTTCTTCTACCGTTAAGTTCCATTATTGTACATACGAATCCCATGGACCCAATCTGGTCATTTGTACAGATTAATATTATTTCTTCTTTTTTTCTAGGAATCACCCAATTTATTTGAATTTGGTTTTTGAGGTTCACCAAACACCCTTTTCATCTGCATCTGTAACGTGCATTCTTTCCTGTTAAGCAGAGATTTCAAAATTAGGGGGTTTCATGGAAGTTTAGTTTCTGCTAGGGTGATTTTAAAATATATCATTGTCAGAATCATGGAATGCACATTGGTTTGAATTTTGGTTTTAGTCTTTTGTGACACTATCCCTTTGACTATTAATGGTTTTTTATTGGGGTTGATCCGTAAACAGAGTGGCTATGCCACACCCAGACCCTTAGCAACTGATTCAATCAATGCCAATACCTCAAATGAAGTAGAACTAACACTCAATTTAATTCAAATTGGATATATGCTAACATCATCAATATGTATTATACACTTAAACGGACATAAAACATCTACAATGTGGAAAATAATTAAACAAACATGCACAAATCTTGAACAACATGTTTACCTTGAAGGAAAACTCACTTTGGGTCAAAAACTCCAGTTTAAGGAGTAAAACATTCCCAGTTACACTTACACTGATCAGGTTGGTCTAAGCAAGTCCCAGAAATACCTCATCCAACGCTTCCCTGCTTACAAATCCTTTGCACACACATGCAATCTACCAAATTGGCTCAAAACCATCTACCATTTGTCCAACTTTTTGCAAGATTGAGATACAATCTAAGACATCAATCATCATCCATGGACCACAATAAAACATACTCTTTCCTAATTTTTGAAAGATTCTGGTATTAGTATTCTTATTTTACCCATGAAGAGAAAGCTTGACACAATCTTCAAAGGTATGAGATATCTTATCTTGTCTTTTGATGTCGATGAACTTTCAAATGCCTGTTCTTGTAGATTAGCATTCTAACAGGAAGCTGAAAACAAACAAAGCAAAATAGACAGTAAATAATAACCCTTGAAAAAGCCAATGGAAAACATAGAGAATCTCAGTTTAATTCGAAAAATAAGCATTACATATAGTTCAACTCTAACTCTTATTCTCGCCAAAAGATTAACCTTAATACAACCAAAGGCATCAGTAGCCACATGATTCTTCTTGTTGAATGCTTCCAATTCATGATAGCTTGTGTAGTATTGTTGTTTAATGTGGAGTTACAACACATATTATGTATCATGGGATTCTAACCAAAATAATGTGGAAGTAATCAAAGCATCTTAGGTAGTTATAGGGAGTTATAAAAGAATGTAGTTATCAAAACGAGTTCTATTTTTTATTGTCATAATAATGACATTAGAAAAACGTGCTCAGCTACATAGAAAAGAACAAGTTATAAAAACTATAAGGGTTTAAGCGTAAGAGGAGGGGGGAACATCTCTGGACATCTTACACTGGTTGAATGTCGGTAATGGTTTTGTTGGTTGTCCAAATAATATAGGTTCTTTTTCAAAAATTTCTTATTATATATCGCGCATAGAAAACACATTTTCAAATGTTAATTCATATTTTAGATCTTTAGAACACTATCCCTTGGACTATTAATGGTTTTTTATTGGGGTTGATCCGTAAACAGAGTGGCTATGCCACCCTGCCCCTTAGCAACTGATTCAATCAATGTCAATACCTCAAAGGAAGTAGAACTAACACTCAATTCAATTCAAATTGGATATATGCTAACATCATCAATATGTATTATATACTTAAACAGACATAAAACATCTGCAATGTGGAAAACAATTAAACAAACATGCACAAATCTTGAACATCATGTTTACCATGAAGGAAAGCTCACTTTGGGTCAAAAACCCCAGTTTAAGGAGCAAAAAATTCCCAGTTACACTTACAGTGACCAGGCTGGTCCAAGCATGCCCCAACTATCAACCAACACTTCCCTGCTTCCAAATTCTTTGCACACACATGCAATCTACCAAAATGGCTCAAAACCATCTACCATTTGTCTAACTTTTTGCAAGATTGAGATACAATCTAAGACATCAATCATCATCCATGGGACACAATAAAACATACTATTTCCTAATTTTTGAAAGCTTCTGGTATTAGTATTCTTATTTTACTCTTGAAGAGAAAGCTTGACACAATTTTCCATTCGATCAATCTTCAAAGGTATGAGATATCTTATCGTGTCTTTTGATGCCGATGAACTTTCAAATGCCTGTTCCTGTAGATTACCATTCTAACAGGAAGCTAAAAACAAACAAAGCAAAATAGATAGCAAATAATAAGCCTTGAAAAACCCAATGGAAAACATAAAGAATCTCGGTTTAATTTGGAAAATAAGCATTACATATAGTTCAACTCTCTTATTCTAGCCAAAAGTTTAACCTTAATACAACCAAAGGCATCAGTAGCCACATAATTCTTCTTGTTGTATGCTTGCAATTTATGATAGCTTGTGCAGTCGCATACTATGTGTCATGGGATATCAACCAAAATAATGTTGAAGTAATCGAGCATCTTAGGTAGTTATAGGGAGTTATCAAGCACTGTAGTTATCAAAAGGAGTTCTAAATTTATTGTCATAATAATGACATTAGAAGAACGTACTAAGCTACATAGAAAAGAACAAGTCATAAAAACTAAAAGGGTTTAAGCGTAAGAGGAGGGGGAAACATTTCTGGACATCTTACATTGGTTGAATGTTGGTAATGGTTTTGTTGGTTGTCCAAATAATATAGATTCTTTTTCAAAAATTTCTTGTTATATATCGCGCATAGAAAACACATTTTCAAATGTTAATTCATATTTCAGATCTTTAGATTCAATTGTAGCTTATTCTCAAAAGATAAGCAACAAAAGTCTTGGCAAGTTATTTTTGAAGCGGCATAACAAAAACAGGGCAGTTCCAAACAATTGCTATTACTAGGAAAAAAAGTTGAGTTCCTGACTAGGTGGTGCATCACTAATTTCTTGTCATTATGTTGACATTTAAAGCTGGATTGGAGGCAGGGCTTAAATTTGACAGTCGACCTTGCCCGTCAACAAGTTTTTTAATGACAGTTATCTATTCAAAGGTGCCCTTAAAACATTATGATATACCTAAATGTAAGTAAAATTATATATAAATCAAATATATATATATCATTATAATTCTATAAAAAATTTGACAGTCTATCGAAAATCTCTCCTTTCATCTAATACAATCTTCTTAAAATTTTGATTGTATTTTATAGAAAAAATCTCTAAATACGGTCATACGACCATCAAATTTAAGCCCTAATTGGAGGTGAATGGATGGGCTGTAGTTCAAATCAAATTCTTATCCTTGAGAAACTAGTCATTCCCCAGCAACTTTATCCATGATTTGTTGAAATCACCATAGGTGAAAGTCTTGGTGTAGACGAAGTGTGAGCTAAACAATAGCCATAGCAACACCTAGGGTAAAACATGACACATTTTGAACATGTTTCTCAAACAGCTGTCTTCTTTTTATGCTTCCACATTTTAATTGACAATCAACAGTTTCCCAAAATTACCCTGCCAACACTAAGCAGGAACTACACAGCACTGCAACTCTTGTTTAATACTTCATCTATTAAATATTTAATTATTATTATTTATAAATATAGTATCAATATTAAGAAAATAAAATTATTGTTTAAAAATCTTACATTAAAAAGTAATAAATTATGTAATGATATAAGAGTATATTAAATAAATCAATTGGTGTGTAAGTTATAGATTTATTTTTTAAATTATTTTTGAGTAATATGAAATAAATTTAAAAATTTATGATGTTTTCAAAATCTAGGTGAATAGGGCGGGGGCCCTAGCTCGGTTGGCTAAGTAATTTCGTTGTGGCTCGGCTGGTCATGAGTTCTAGTCTCCCCCGTCCAGTTTACCAGGCGCACTGCAATTTATAGGGGGTCTAAAAAAAAATTAAAAAAATCTAGGTGAATAAGAAAAATTAATAAAAAATAATGTATTTTATCTTTAATATTTCACACTATTCTCTCATATCCATAGTATTGTGAAGAATTAAAGATGATAGGATTGAAAGATTAACTCTAGTGGGATGCCAATTCGAACTTAGACATCTCATACTTTTATAGAGTTAATTCTAAAATCCTAATACAATATTTTTCTTATGGTGGTTGAAATTAATCTATCAAACTATTTGAATGTAGAGATTGTCACTTGTTTATTTGGAGGACCCTTGCCTTATTGTTATTCTATTCAGCCTATTGAATAAATTATTCTCTTAAAATATATTCTCCTTAGATATTATGAGTAAATTTGAGTTGAAGTAAGTTCTACCATATTTGATTAGATGGACCACTTAAAGATAGCCTAAAATTAGCAAAATTATAAGAATAACAATGCCAATAATAACCAAATGAAGACGGGTATCAACTACAAAATATCTATTTTACAAATTTTCTATAAGAAGAAAAAACTTAAAAGAAATTTGCTTCAGGCTTCCCCTTCAATTTAAATTTAAAATATTATAGTACAAAAAAGCTCTTTGTGGCCTGCAAATAAAATAAAAGACTGAAACATCTTTATGCCGAATCTTTTCATTATTATTTTAGACAGTGCTCACTTTTCAATTAATTAGTCAAAGTTACAATTGAATATAATTGTTAAAGATGATGGTATATTCTTTGATTATACCATCCACCATAATTTAAATTCAATCTAAAAATATATTGTCTAAATGTAATAATAAAAAATAACTAAAAATAATACCATAAATTTTTATAAAATAAATATTTTAAATCTATGATTCTGAGCTAAAAATATATCAACAAATACAGAAAAATGATATCAAGCTTCTGTACTTTCCAGTCCGATTTTCCACTCTTAGCTTTTTCCATGACCAAAACATTTTAACACAAAAGTCAAGTAGTATCCTCTTGGAAAATGGGTTTTCCCTGAAAAAGAAGGTAAAATTATGGTTCATATGACAGCTCTAGGAAAATTCACTGCAAACAATTCACTGTGGGAAAATTCACTGTCAACAATTCACAACCATGACAAATTCACCTCAAGTAAAATTCACCATCGTGACAAATTCAACTCAAATAAAATTCACCACTAACATCACCGCCACAGTTTGAAAACAATTCAACAACATACTCTTCATATCTGGTTTTCCCTCATAATCTGGACAAAATTATGGCTTTCCCTGATAATCTGGACAAAATTATGGATTATAAGTAGAAATATGGTGTCCCCAACTTCAACTTTCCCCCCCTGAAAATAAAGGAAGCCATCGTGTGACACACGTCATCTTTGTGGCTTAACCAGTGCATTTGAATTTTCCTCAACGTACAATGTTATTTTTCAAACTTTAAAATATTTTATATTTATCACAGACTAATCGCGTGGCTCTCTCTATAATGCCGTTACTCATTTCTTCCATCGAAATTATATCTTAAATTCCTCATAATTTTTTTTAATCCTTGGAGTTAGTGGTGTAGCGTAGAAGAGGGAAATTGCCTACAAGATTCATAGAAATACAGTGCCAGCATCTCAACTCGTATGTCTTTCATAACATTATTTTGCATCAACCATTCCGATTATACTAAACCTTTTGTCAATAAGTATCAAAATTTTAGTTCATGCACCTTATTTTAGTATTTATGATGTTTTCTTCAAGTTTGAAAATGATTTTTAATTTGATTTTATTATTGTTAAATATATTTTATGTTGTGTGTTTTCTAATTATTGGATTGATTAATTAGGGTGGACTAAAATGAAAGGTAGGAGGCTAGCTATTTTGTTCTTCTAGTCAGTATGATATATTCTAACAATTTTGTTTAATGCTATCATATTTTCTGGTAGCTGTAGGTCTAAATGAATACAAAGATTTGGAGAGCATAGATTGAGGCCACATGAAAAGGTCAAAACTCTAAGATCAAAATATAGGTTTAAATTTGAATTTAATTTGTGCATGATCACATATTTCACAAACCATTGTAATTTTAGGTTTTTTTTCTTAGATCCATTTCATATATCTAATATTACTCTTCAATCACAATCATTTTAGTTTCTTCTTCTTTGAAATTGAAGAACACATTTTTTCTTTATTACTATTTTTTTTAGATTCAATAATCTATAGAGTTTTTAATTAGGCTTATTTATTTAGATTAATTGTCACATTGATTGCTTATTTATTTTTATCATCCTAAATATCTATTTATGATTGCTTATTACCTACATGAATTTGTTAACTTAATTGATATTAATCCTCTAACAAATTAGCATTAAGTTTTATTCCTTCTATTTGTCATAGCATATTATATACAATTTGCTATTGTTTTCATCAATCTTTGTTTATTTTTCATTATTTAGATATTTTATCATGGATGGATTTTCCTCATTCATTTTGATATCATTTATTATGTCAACATTTTATGTGATGATGGTTTATCACTTTATCTTATGATAGGAACATAGATCTTACTTCAACCATATATTCATTTATTTCATTTTAGGATGACGTTTTGTGTGATGATTCTCTATCGTGTACTCATGATGTTATATGAGTGAATGCAAAATATAAGGATGAAATTAGAGGAAACAATATGAAATCAAATATTCATGGAAAAATTGAATATTTGGTCAACCTGGACTAGATATTTGAACGAAATAGAGATTCAATCTTACTAGATAGGAAATCTAATAGCAATAGACCAAGTATCTTGTTTAGGAAAAAAAAAAAGATTCTTCCCTAGATTGCTTTGGTTATAGGCTTGGACCTACAACCACAATTTCATGATGACAACCATCATGAAGTGGTTAATGACTTTACATTACTTTTTTTTCAAGAAAACTAGTTAGGCTTGTGGAGAAGGATATATATTTTTCAAATATCTAATTCTTTCTCAAATTTTAATCCTATTTATTTTAAATTATAATTCCCAATTTTAAAAATTATTTGAGATTTTAAACATAATGACTTATAAACTTGAATAGGTATATCTAGTTATTTTAAATTAATTTTGATTACTTATCTAATTTTTAAGAATCTAAATGAGTTGAAGCTATGTACATCAAGCTCTAAAAGCTCTAACAATAATAATATTATGATTAATTTAGGTCAAAGTTTGATTTTTCTAGGTTATTCCTATTAAAATAAAAATATTTTTCAAAAAATATATTAAATATACCCTTATAACAACTTGACATTAATTGCATTTGTTTACATAATATAATAAAAATACTTGTATATACTAGTCTTTCAACTATTTATAACACAATTTTTAACTGAAATCACATATAATAAGAGTTATTTTCTTCCATATATAGACACATCTATATGTTGCTATCTTGATTAATCTTTTCTTGGTGAATCTAGTGATGTGTTCTTTCCTTGAGATTACCTATTTACATTGAACATCCTAGAGACATTTTTATTCAATTATATTTCTTGTTCCACTAGTGATGATCCCCTAAATGATGTATTCTCTTTATTGTCTTACAATTTTTTTGATATTTTTTTTTTCACAATATGACATTGTTGATGTTAATGATGTAATAAATAAAATGATAATATAATTGATATTCTTAATACACATTATTTATGACATAAAATTTGGTAACATGGGCATGATGATGTATGGTGTTGTCATTGATGGAAACCAATTATAGAAGTGATGGAATAGCAGTATGCATATAGTTTGAAGCAGTTTGGAGAAGACCAAGTGTGTTTGAGGAAATTGTCAAATTCCTAGTATGCATTTTCAATATAATAGAGCATCAATTTTATGATTCACATTACTTTGTAGTGCATCATATTATCATGCGGTTTTGTGATAATCATGATATATATTGAAGGTGTGTATATCCAAAGTTTTAGGTTTCTAAGTCTTCCACAACTAAAAATTTTGATGATAGAGTATCAGGCTTAGTAGAAGCAAAGTTATAGGTGTATAGTGCATGTTGAAATACTCTAAATTTCATTGTGGATGATTATTATGTTGTGAGGTTTTGAGGAAGTTTTTAAGGATGCCAAAAGTGTATGCACTTCAAGTGGCAAATTGTTTGGTGGTTCGTGTGTCAAGTTGTGGATGAATAATTGGTCCATTCAATTGTTGCTTCACCATTTTTTTTTTGTGGTATTGACCTAAGGGTTTTTGGGTCATGCATAGTTGAATTGTGTAAGGAGCGAATTCATAGGAGTGATTATAGGTCATGATGAACTATTTTGATGAAGAACACCTTTTGGTTTATTCTACAAGGTATGTGTGATGGATTTTTGAGTTGATAGGTTATGTTATCATATGTTTCATCTAATTAGCCCAACCAAATTGATGATTTGAGTGGTTGCAGAATATATACATATATATACAAGGTTGATTCAATATGTTGATAATGATAAGAGAAAGAGTGTGTAGATGTGAGTATGTGATGTGCGAAAGGTGATGGTGGTGAAGTATGAAGTGTGTAAAGTCATTTTTTTGAGCCTAATTGGAATTGCATCTCGAACATATTCCAGATGTATTATAAGTAGTTCAAAATCTGGTAGTGAGTCATTCTTCCATTCTCTTTTCTATTCTAGGCACTGAGTCCTTTGGGTAGTGAGCCCTTGGTAGTGAGCCTTTCTTTCTAGACATTGATTACTTGGACAATGAGTCCTCCAATCTATAATCCATCGTAATCAATTATAATATATTATGAGAAAATCCTCATCATGTTTTTTCCCTTTGAATGCCTTTCCACGTAAGTCTAGTGTTCATGTATTTATTCATATGATGCATTCTTTAATTTTTCTTTTCCATTTCTAAAATTTTGATGAGATTCTTTGAATCCATGTTTTTAAGTTGATGAAGTTAATTAATTTTGATGAATATTGATTCATCCTGCCTCTCAATATTTTAGATGTTCAACAATTGGTATCAAAGCTTGGTTCCTTCAATTGGCTTAACTACTGCGGTAGATCTTGGACATTGAACACATGGAAACTAGGAAGTATCATATTCCTCTGGAAGTGATTATCATGGAATGGTTTACTAAAGAAGACTATGAAGTTGATATGGAAGGAGAACTCAAATCAGCCCTTGATGAACTGGATAAAGCAGAATATGAAAATAGGGATCTAAAAGAAAACCTTAAGGATGCATATCAATGTATTGAGAGGTTGAGGGATAAAATCAATAAAGTTAAGGAAAGATTCGAGGAAAATGATCAACTTAAGAAATCAAATGGGATAATCACTAATCTAAAAGTGCAAGTTGAAGAAGGAAAAAGAGTTGAAGACTACTTACATGCCAACTTAAAAGAGAAGTCTACAAAATGTTCAAGACTAGAGAAAGGCATTGTGACTTTGAGGATAGATTTGGAGAAAGAAAAGAATCAAGAGGACAAATTAAAGAAGAGATACACCTTGCTTGATGATATGCTTGCTAGTCAAAAGGATTCTAAGGACAAAGAAGGATTAGGGTTTGAAAGAGGAGAAATTTCAAAATAAAATTAGACTCCAAACAATGTTGAAAAGAAGAATAATGAAGAGAAAAAGATTGGAAATAAGAAGAGAAATTTTAAATAGGTCCAAAACCAAAAGAAATATTTCAAGAGACCTCCTATTAGACAACCATCTGCACAAAGGTATTCATCTTTTAATGATTACTAATATTCTTGTAGTAGATTTGGATACAAAGATATAGAGTGTAGAAGCAGAATGAGTCAAAATTTTCAATCATTTTTTGGTCAATGTTATACATGTAATAGATTTGGTCATAAGGCTAGTGATTGTAGAAGTCAGATGATGAATGGCTACAATAATGGTATGATGTTTCAATCATTCAATGGTTACTGTTATACATGCAATGGGTTTGGGCATAAGGATTTTGAATGTAGATATAAAATTGAAAGAAGTATTTTTTCTCTACAACAAAGTTTCAAATGCTATAAGTGCAATAAATTAGGACATATAGCTAAGTTTTGTAGAAGTAAGAATGCGAAACCCTCTGGCTCACAAAAGAAGATTGATATCATAAAGAAGCTTATTCTAGTTGATGTAAAGAAGGAGATGAATGAGATATGGAAGAAAAAGGAAGAGAATGAGATGAATAATGATTCTATTCCAAATTATGGTGTAGATGTTTCCTTCATAAACTAGATAGAGAGCATTGGCTTAGGGGAAGTTTTAGCAAAAAGCATTCAACCCCTACCGAAGATGTGATGTTGATGTCTTTAGCATATTGGTGCATGTATGAGTTTTTATACTTGATTTGTTGGTGAAATCTCTAATGTGAAATCTCTTGTTGTAGAGATGTGTGAAATAATTAGAGGTGTTTTTTATGATACAATGTTGGCTTGACAACTTTTTGACCTTTGTCTATTGCAACTAATGTGCATACTAGGTCACTAGAAAGTTATTTATATTTCATTACACATTCTAAAATTCATTTGTGTTCAAGAATTTGAAGTGGAGAGCAGAGGGAATGAAATTGTGGTATTGAGAAAAACCTTACTAGCAAAGATTCACAAGGTATTTACTATTTCTTGCAAAACCATAGCTTTAGAGAAGTGTAAAATATTTACTCCACAAGTTATTGATGTGCTTGAAAATAGAATCTACCTAAGTTCAAGAAAAATTCATATAAATCAATGGAAATTGATCCTTAAGGTGCATTATCTAGGGTTCTTAGTGGTTTGATGCACATAAAGGATGTGCGTATATATACATTCATATGAAGATGGATGAGTACATGACCACTTGAAGTTGGTGGAGTTTAAGGAAAAGGAGCTGATTGGAGATGATTTCAAGATGAGACCAGAGTATGCCAACTTGATGGAGAAGAAATTGGATATGTGGAACAAGTTTCCCAATTTCTATTATGAAGATGTTTGGGTGAAGTATCTTCTTAGTAGAATAGATGAAAAATTCATGTGGTTGGACTTTTCACACATAATAAAAAATTCAATTAGGTTTGTAATTGGTTTGTGTTCCATTTGACCAGTTCCAACATTAAAGGTCATAAAGAATGAAGTTGTGATGAAGCTTACGGGTGTTAACTTTGACAAGTGTGCCCTAACGATGAATGACATTGGAGATCCAATGGTTAGATATGATTCAATGGTAACTGGTTACAAGATATTCTATGCAAATAAAGATAATCATGTGTCTACCACCACAATACATACTGCATACCAGATGGTGAAGGAAGGTTTAGACATTGATTTGTGTGAGCTCCTTAGATTGCAGTTGTTGGAGAATTTATAGAAAACAAAAAAATTGAGGTACCATGTCCAGTATGGTACCTTAATTATTTTCTTATTGTTTTACTTTCTAAACGAGTTTCCCAAAAAAAAATGTGGTATGGCAAGACAATTCTCTTATATTTATAAAATTAGAGATCACTTAAGGATATTTAGATATTTTGAGTCTTGAAAGGCAATGTTGTGGGGATTTTTCAAAACATTTCAAGACTGAATGCAAGAGAGATATAGAATTTTGGCTAGTTTTGTGGATAAATTCAAAAATAACATAATATTTATAGTTAGTAGAGACTACCGATATATGGAAGTAGTGGAACCCATAACTATTTAGGTTACGAAGCTTGGTTATGAGGTAGAAAAAGCTAAACTTATTGGCCTCAGAGATATTGTATTAAGTAAACCTACAGATCCAGTAGTGGATATATTTGGCACTTATAAATAAAAATCAAGAAAAGAGAATCTAGAAAAGAAGGAAATTGTAGATAAGGTTGAGAAGAAATTTGATTTGGAAAGAGAGTATGGTTCCCTTGAAGTCCCTACAAAGAAATCCAAAAGCACATCTGCCCCTCCACAGACTTTGCATAAAACAAGAAGGTCAAGTAGGACCCCAATTTCCACTCTTGATGTTACAAATTCCTTTGGAATAAATCCTACAGGTGATTCCAATAAGAAAGACACATCAATCACCTCTATGTAACAAAATTTTCCAAAGGAAAGAAGGAAATAAAATGAGAAAAGAGAAAAATTATGTCAATTGTGAAGAAGAAGAGGATGAGGAAGGAACCCAATTGTTCTGAAAAAAGGAAATATAGCACTTGTTTCTCAAGAAGATATTAGTATAACAAGAAATAATATTAATGTGGTGGATACTGAAAGTGAAGAGGAAGTAAGAAAGGAAAATTAAGCTTTCATTTTTTAGATAAGAGAAAAGAGTTCTATGTCTAGAGAAGAAGAAGAATTATCTAAAGATAAGGAAGAAGGAAAGGGAATAAATAAACCTAAGAAGACCCCTTTGTTCTATGAGAATAACCCCACAAATCTTGATGCATTATTTAGTGGTATTGTAGATTTTGTGATCCTAAAAGATAAAATTGCAATGTATCCAAATGCAAATGATGAAGAAAGGGCAACAATTGAAGCACAACTATAGTCCAATACATGGTGACATTCAATACTAGCTTAGGTGAGATTGAAGATCAATTATGGGATGATATGAAAGGTGTGTTGAATGGAAGAATACAAGAGGCTATTGCAGAGGATGCAAAGATGAAGACATTTTCCTTGGAGAATATTGGTTTCTCATTGTCTCGTGAGAATAGACTCAAGTTTTCTAAGTTGTATAGCAAGAAATTTATGACAAAGCAAAGAGTTAGTACTCTTATGAGTAGAGATAAGGATGATGTGGAAATTATAAGGAAAGAGACACTACAAATAATTGAAATAATTTCTAAAGAGTTGGGAGTTTCTCTGAATGATGAAGATCAAATGCAACAAGACACACCCCTCTTAGAAAGCAATTGGCCTATCAATGAACAACATGATCATGAGCATGAGAAGTAAGAAGAAAAAATTATTGATAACACCCCTCTAAATGTGGAGATAAATGTTGAGAAGTGTACAAAATATAAGCTAGATGCCCCAGAGAAAATTGAAGTAGGAAGAAAAAAGAAACTTTACCTCCTCAAGAAGTTGAGAATAGTGTAGAAGAGAATTCTAGTAGTTTTGAAAAGGATAAAAGTGATAAATGAAGACGAAATCATAAAAATAGGTGGTGAATCCTTCTGAACCTTTGGATCTTCAATGAAAGATCTTTTATATATGTAATTATAGTTCCAACCAATGGTGTCTGCACAGGTGTTGGAGATTCCTATCCAAAAAGGTCAAGTGGACCTCGATAAGATTTCCCCTCTATAAAAGTTGTAGCTTGGTGATGTACTTCATGCCTCCACAAGGAAGGATATTATTCAAACTCATTAGAAGAGTACTAAGTTTTTGGATGAAGTTGTTAAATTATTGCAAGAAGGACTTCTCAGAATAACTATTGATAATTATTTATCCAATGTGCAACAATTGGGATTATTTCTTAATTCTTTTGAGGAATATTCTGCTAGTTTGGAAGAGAAGATAGAGAAGGAAATGACAAACAAATTCAATGATAAAAGATTAGTTAATATTTTCTGATAAATGTGGTGTTGGAACACAACAATCTACTAAGAGGGGGGTGAATCAATAGGTAGTTAAATTTTAGACTTATAGTTCAAGGTGCAAACGCAACTCTTAAATCTAAATGTTTGGATTAAAAAAAAATAGATATGACAGACACATTTACATGAAATATGAACACATAAAAACAGATATATGTGGAAAACCCAAGATGGGAAAAACCACAGTGAGAAAATATTTCTAGGAGCTACTGTCCTAATCTAGCCTCACAATGAAATCCTCTATTACAACTTTTAAGTGCACCAACCCTAACGAGACACCTATCTCCTAAACTGAGCAACAACTCAGTTATTTGATGGCACCAACCTATCAAATATTCAACATGTAATATTATTACAATTTGTTCCTAAGGAACTCTAATCAATGTTATAGCTTGCTCTGTAACTACTCAACTATTTATTTCTGCCACAATAACTCTATTCACTACTCTGCACCACACTACTCTAGCTCAGTTCCTCTCTTTCTTCTTTAGTTCATTCTTTGTCTTCCTTAATGCACCATTGTACCTTTCTCCAACTCACGCTTTCTATATTTATGTATCCTCTATGATTGTCTTCTAAGCTTCAGAACCATTGATGCACTCTACTTCATCATTCTCCTTAGGCCAACTTCTCATGTGTTTTGAGTAGTGCTAATCAATGACAATCACCTCGAGATCTCCCACTGAATCTAATCCTTTTTTAGGGTGAATATATTCTTCACTTCCATCCAAGTACACACATTAATGCCTAGTGTAGAAAATTTACCTTCGTTTCCATCCTACCAAACCCTAAGATAAAATATGTAGTTAATGCTTTCTTCTAAACCTTCGATCTGATCTTGATCCTTGTCTTTGTGGTTATCTGTACCATTTCTCTATGCATGCAATCACATTACATTTATTGTTGAAGCCGATAGGCCAATTAATTTTTATCTCCAAGTCAGTTTGCAAGCAAAACCCTATTTACACGTAGTTAGTTGTTCGTGATTACTTTATTCAAATCTGGGTCGTCGATCTTCCACCTTCATGCCACGATCATGTGTTCTTCATTCATCATCACAAATTTAAGTCATGATCATCTGATAAGAAGTCATTTAAATCTCCTCTATTGATCATGTCCTTCAAGAATACTCACATCCATTTCCTCGATGTAGCACTCACCATTATATTAGCTATCGATCAATTTGTGTCATCCCCCATTGTCTCGTTAGAACTAACAACGAGCCCATAAGATCTTCACAGGATAGAAGGATTGTGCCATGTGTCATTTACTAATGTCATGATCCACTTTATCACTTATCTCCCAACTTTTCCAACTACTTTGCTTCACAACAATGTTGTGAAGCAATGATGCCACGTGTTGTAGGACCCACCAAGGTTTAGTGTGCCATCAATGTGCATCATTTGATCAACTTCATTTGATCTACATCATTCCCCACTCCCCCATAAGGTAAGAACATGTCCCACCACATGTGCCATGGGCTAGTGGGGACCATCAAATCTTCCACCTCAACTTGAACACAACCATTGATCAACCTCATTCTACCAACTGTCTAGGGTGACATCATACACTATTAACTTCATTTGATGCCATCATAGGTCCCACTATCCTCATCACCGAATATAGTTTGTCCAATATGGATTACTTTCCACCAATCCCTGCTTCCCCACAAGATTTAGCTAGGACCCACCACAAACTCAATGGGCTAGCGAGGGATCTATTAGATCTTATAGTCTCAACCAACATCGTTGATCTTGCTAAAATAAAATATTTGTGTGAGACTTAGGAGATATGAAATGCCACAAATATTTTCTTGGATGTTGGTAATTTCTATATGAAGGGGTCGGTTCCCCACATGACATAATAGGCTTAATTTATCACTTCAACTACCTGCAACCATCAAATTAGAAGCTTTTTTCAAATGCCATGACTATATATACCTAGGGTTTAATGAGAAAACCCTAATACTAATAGAGAGAAAAAATAGTCCTTTTCTAAGCACAACCTTCAACTTCTGGTTCAACAAACCATATTTTTTAGCTTCTCTTAGAAAACCCATGTCGGATTTGAAATCATATTTTTCTTTTGAGTGTAGAGAGAATTCATTGCAATGGCATGACAAAATTACATGACAACAATGCAATATTTTGAGCAACATTTTCAATCTTCCCTCCATCTTTTAGATCCATAGTACACCATCTTCCTTAGAGGTCAATAAAAACATTTTAACATTAATCTTGACTCTCCTTCATGTAGGATTAGTTCAATCTCACACCTGATCACCTTTTGACATCAATGATGTCTATGCCAACAATCTCCCCCTTTTTCATTAATGGAAAAACTAAATGCTCATCCTACTCAATTGAGCATTTTTTCATGAATTTTTCCCCCTTTGACATCAATGGAAAAGGGTTGACTTCCCCTAACACATTGCTCTCCATTTGACAAGCAATTCAAAGAGAAAGTGGGAATATTGGATAATGCAACCATCAAGTCGTTAGAAATTTGTAAAACCATCGGTACTTGACTTGATATGTCCTTTTTGTTTCCAGGGATGAATGAAATATATATAAAACCCCCCTAGACTCGTGCCCTATCGCTAGTGATTAGTGATATGATGTGGGAGCAATGAATCCCAATTTCTACCTCAGATATTCAAATTGGTCCTTGGGAAGAGGCTTGGTGAAAATGCTAGCTACCTGTTCTTTTGTGGGAACATATTCCATGTTGACCTCCTTATCTCTAACCTTCTCTCTTATGAAATTATACTTAATGGATATGTCTTTTTTTATAGAGTGCATCACTAGATTCTTTGATATGTTTATGGCACTTGAATTGTCACAAAGAATTGAGATAGGTTCTTTGTACTCCACTTTGATTTCCTTGTGTGTTTGCTTCATCCATAGGACTTGAGTACAACATGTTGTTTCTACCACATACTCTACTTCAGTAGTGGATAGAGTGACTAATTCTTGCTTCTTTCTCATCTAGGAAACTAACTTATTTCCCAAGAAGAATTCCCCACCATTGGTGCTTTTCCTATCATCCATAATTCCTGCCCAATCAACATCTGTATATGTAGTTAAAATGAAGTCCTTTCTCTTGGGGTAACATAGCCCATATTCAACAGTACTCTTGATGTATCTAAAAATTATTTCCATTGCATTGACATGTGACTCCCTCAATGCAGCCTAAAATCTAGCCACTAAACATACTATTTGCATAATATTTGGCCTTGATGCAGTTAAATACAACAAGCTTCCAATCATTAACCTATACACTTTCTGATTTTCCTTAGGTGATTCATTCAATTTACTCAATTTGCAACCAGTTATCATCGGGGTACTGACTGGTCTACTGTCTGCCATGCCAAATTTATTGAGCATCTCCTTAGCATACTTAGTTTGAGATATGGATATCCTGTTATTAGTTTTTACAATTTACAAACTAAGGAAAAATGACAATTCTCCTAATATTGACATCTCAAATTCATCTTGCATGTGTGTAGAAAATATTTTACACATTTTATCATTGCTACCACCAAAAATGATGTCATCCACATAAACAACAACTATATTCATGTGCTCAACTTCAGATTTGAAATATAAATTACTGTTTGCGCATCACTTTTTGAATCCTTGTTGCTATAGATACTGGTCTAATCTAGAATACCAAGCTCTAGGTGATTGTTTTAGACCATACAACACTTTTATCAATCTGAAAAAATAGTCATCATCTTATGATAGCTGAAAACCTTCTGGTTGTTCAATGTAGACTTCCTCTTCTAAGTTTCCATTCAAGAATGCATATTTAACATCCATTTGATATACTTTAAATCCTTTGTAAACTAAAAAAGAAAGAAATATTATGATTGCTTCTAGTCTTTCCATAGGTGTAAATGTCTCTTCAAAATCAATGCCCTCAACTTGTGCATACCACTTGTGCACTAATCTTTTCTTATTTCTTATTATAGCTCCATCTTCATTCAACTTGTTTTATTCTTAGGGGCGTAGGAACCAATTCTCATGTTTTATTCTTTTCAATATGATTTAACTCCTCTTCCATGGCTTCTATCCAACTATCATCCTCACTGGCTTCAAAGAAACTTTTTGGTTCAATTTGAGACAAAAGAGAAAATTTTGCTTATTCTTTATTTTTTGCAAATCTTCTCCTGGTCTGAACTCATTCATTTCTATCCCCAATTATCTGGTCTATTGGATGATCCTTTTGAGCATACTTTGCAAGGGCCTTATTAACTTCTATTTCCTTGGATTCCTCTTCATCATTTGCCACATTGTCTTCATAATATGAATCATCTTCAAAATCATTCTTCTTTAATTTAACATGTTTATACTTTCTTCAATCTTAACATTGATGCTTTCCATAATTTTGTCCAGTCTTTTGTTATAAAATTTATATGCTTTACTTTGAGTGTAATATCCTAAAAATATTCCTTCATCACTTCTTGATTCAAAATTTCCTAAGTTTTCATCTTCTCTTGTGATGTAGCATTTACTACCAAACACTTTGAAATACTTTACTGATGTAGGTGTACCATACCATAGCTCATAGGGGGTACAATCACTATGTACTTTGATTTGCACTCTATTAAGAATGTATACTTCAGTATGTATTGCTTCTCTCCAAAACATATCAGTTAATCTAGACTCTTTTACCATTGTTCTGGCCATATCCTGCACAACTCTATTCTTCCTTTCTACCACTCCATTTTTCTATGGAGTTCTTGGCACTGAGTATTGTCTCTTGATTCCATGTGCCTCACAATATTCAATGAATTCACTTGATGTGAATTCTCCTCCTCTATCTGAACTTAAGCATTTGATCCTTCCACATATATCCTTCTCAACCATCTTTCTGAATATATTTAATCTCTCAAATGCTTGTGACTTATCTCTCAAGAATGTCACCCTTGTCATTCTTGTGTACTAATCAACTAGCAACATAAAGTACCTTTCTTCTTTCATTCCACTCATTCTTGTGGGTCCACATAGATCGGTATGAACCAACTATAAAGGCTTTGTGGTTTAATATTCTTTAGTTGGGAAACTAGCCTTTGTTTCTTTTCCCTATTGGGATTCTTTGCATATGAAATTTGCATGCTTAGATACTTTAGGCATGTGCCTAACCAAACATCTTGAGCTCACTTTCACCAAATTTTCAAAGTTTATATGGCCTAATCTTTTGTGCCATAACCAACTTTCATCAGCCCATCCTATCAGAAAACTTTGACCTTTTACTTCAACAAGGTTGTAGAGATTGTAGTTAGTTCTTAATCCTTGTACAAATATCTTTTTATTCTTTCTAATTTTGCAACCTTCTGAATTAAATGTGACTTTATAAACATTATCACATATTTGGCTCACACTTAACACATTATTCTTTAATCCCTCAACATATAAGACATCTTTCATGGGATTTTTACCATCTAGACTTAAGATGCCTTTACCACATATTTTTACTATAGTGTTTTCACCCAAACTCACAGATCCTCCATTACATTTCTTGAGTTTTATGAACTTACTCATATGTCCAGTCATGTATTTGGAGCAACCACTATCTATCACCCATAATTTTTTCTTTTTGACATGCATAATTGTTTGTACAATAACAAATTGCGTGGAGCTTTCTCCTTTTTCCTTTCATACCTTCTTATTTTTCTTATCTGTCTTCTCTACCATCTCCTCCTTATTTTTAGATTATTTGTTTGACTTAGGAGGTTAAACTTCCTTTTTCTCATTCTTAACATTTGGTCTTTTAAATTTTCTTTTACAATTCTTAACTATATGACCAAAGTTATTACATTTATAACAAACTACATTCATATCCTATAAAGGAGTAAACAAGCTTTTACTTTCAAAGTTTGCATTCCTTTTAGGAATGATTCTACATTTTGTAGCCCTATGATCAAACTGATTAGATGAATAGAAATACTCATAAGAATATGAGGAATACATGGTCATAGCATTTTGTGTTGGATGAGAAGGCTTTTGTGCATCTTCCTTCTTGTGTTTCTCACCCTAGTGAACCCATTAACATCAGTCCTTTTGAAACTTTGCTTGTTATTCTGGTGATCGGGATATGATTGGTTATCCTTTTTGTCTACAACAGTCCTCTTTTTTCTTTGGTTTTCTTCACCTCCAAAATTTTTGATTGCAGTCTCTTCCTTTGCACTTACTCTCCTTGACAGGTTTAAACTTTTCTTTTGCTCTAAATCTTTCATATAATTTTGCAGAGGCATCAAAAAAAGAGATTTTCCCTTTCTCCAAACCTAACCCTATTTTTTCTTTGTTTGTAGGCTTTTGGGTGCTCAATAACTCATCTAAAATATTTGAGCCACCTTTTAGCTTGAGTCCTTTCTCTATTTGTTCTTTTTCCTTTTCTAGATATCTTCTTAGAGCAACAATCTCATCGTCAAACTTCATACATCTATTGACTTTAGCTTGGAGCTTGGATTGAATCACATCTTCTTCCCTATTGGATTCTTCTAGCTTCAACTTCAAATCTACCACATTCTAGGTAGATTCTTCTAGTTCCTTGCTTAGTTTATCTGACTCTTTTTGTGCAATTTTCTTCTGCTACTTGTTCCCCTTTTCAACTTATCAATCTCATCTCTAAGATCATTGATCTCATCTAGAGCACAGATTATTTCTCCCTCCAAGTAAACCACTCCTTCACCCTCTTTAGGGAGATCTTTAGCCTATTCATTCTTTTTCCATAAAGAGAAACTCATTGTCTCTTATAAAAAAAGGATAGTTTTTTTCATCATTTGAGTTGTTGCAGTATTCTGATACCTCACTATCTTCTTGGATGTATAGGCTTTTCTTTTTCTTCTGAAAATTTCTTCTCTTAGGGTAGTAGGATTTCTTCATTTTTTCATCTACCTCTTGTTCAAAGTTTCTTTTCTTACTATAGGGACATTTGACAGTGAAATGACCTACTTTACCACATTCAAAGCATTTAAAGGGAAACTTACCTTTGTATCTTCTAGATCCTCTCCTGATGAAGTTTTCCTCCTCTTCATCAGTCTCATCATCCTTGGATGAATTAGTTCTGCCTTATCTTTCTTGGGAGGTATATCCTTCTCCTTGTTAACAGACTTGAAAGCAACTTCTTTCCTGGAAGGTTCTTCATCTCTCATCCTCATCTCATAGGTTGTGAATATTCCATGTAGCTCATTTAGAGTTAGTTTGTCTATTTCTCTCCCTTCTTCTATACCTAAGATCAAAGAACTTTCAACATAACTACATCCTATTTCAACTCTTCTCGATATCCTTTGATAGAGTTCACAATATCATTAACTCTTAAAAGATAGTTTGCAAGCTTTTCTTCCTTTAAAATTATTAGGCCTTCAAAGCTATCTTTCAATATTTGAAGCTTTTCCAATTTTACCTTGTCATCTCCTTCATAAATCTTCTTCAAATTTTTATCTCAAACATCTTGTGCATTCTTACAATAGATAACTTTATTGTGCACATACCTAGATACACTATTCATGATAGCAAACCATGCTTTTTCAATTTTCTCAAAGTTGTTTTTAGCTACAACATCAATAAGAGGTGTGGCAGGTGGAGTGTATCTAGTTACTACTAACATCCATATGTCAAATCCTAAAGATCTCAAATATCCTTTCATTAATGAACTCCAATAGGAATATAATTTTTTCCATCGAGCTTAGGTAGTTTGGTTGAGGAAGAGCTTTCTTGATTGGTAATTTATGTTCACAAAGTCAAGGATCTACTCAAGTTGATTAAGCTACTCCTAGGTAACCTGGGGCTTTGATAGCAATTGTTAGAACACAACAATCTAGTAGGAGGGGGGTGAATTAGTAGATACTTAAATTTTAGACTTCTAATTCAAGGTGAAAAAATGATTCTTAAATCTAAATGTGCAAATTAAAAAAATAGATATGACAAACACATGCACATGAAAAATCAACACATAAGAATAGGTATACGTGGAAAACCCAAGATGGGAAAAACCACGGTGAGAAAATACTACTAAGAGCTACTATCCTAATCTAGCCTCACAATAAAATCCTCTATTACAAATTTTAAGGGCACCAACCCTAAGGAGACACCTATCTCCTGAACTGAGCACCAACTCAATTCTTTGATTGCACCAACCTATTAGATTTACAACATGTAAGATGATTACAATTTGTTCCTAAGGAACTCTAATTAATGTTACAACTTGCTCTGTAACTGCTCAACTCTTCATTGCTACCACAATTATATTCACTGCTCTGCACCACACTACTCCAGCCTTGTTCCTCTCTTTCTTCTTTAGTGCATTGTTTGTTTTCCTTAATGCACCACTGCACCTTTCTGCAGCTCACTCTTTCTATACTTGTGTATCCTCTCTGATTGTCTTCTAAGCTTCAAAATCACTGCTACACTCTACTTCATCATTCTCCTTAGACCAACTTCTCATGTGTTTTGAGTAGTGCTAATCAATGACAGTTGCCTTGGGATATCCCACCAAATCCGATCCTCTATTAGGGTGAATATCTTTTTCACTGCCATCCAGCTACACTGAGCCACACAACATTAATTCCTGGTGCAGATAATTTACCTTCATTTCCATCCTGCCAAACCCTAAGATCATATATGCAGATAATTCTTTCTTTTGAACCTTTGATCTAATCTTGATCCTTGTCTTTGTGATCATATGTATTATTGCTCTATGCATTCGATCAAATTACATATGTCATTGAAGCTGGTAGGCCAATTAATTTTTATCTCCAAGTCGGTTTGTATGAGAAACCTTGTTTACACGTAGTTAGCCATTCATTATTTCTTCATTCAAATATAGGCTATCGATCTTCCACCTTCGTTCCATGATCTTGCATTCTTCATTCTTTGTAGATTATTTAAATCATGATTGTTCGATAAGTAGTCATTTATATCTCCTTAGTTGATAATGTCTTTCAACAATATTTGTATCCATTTCCTCGATGTAGCACTCGTTGTTGGATTAGCTACTAATTAATCTATGTTGTTCCTCATTCTCCCATTAGAACTGACAACGGGTCCACAATATCTTCGTGAGTTGGAAAGCTTGTGCCATGTGTCATTTACTAACATCACGATCCACTTTATTGCTTATCACCCAAATCTTCCAACCATTTCACTTCACAAAAATGATGTGAAGCGATGATGCCACATGTTGTAGGACCCACCAAGGTTCAATCTACCATCAATGTGCATCATTCAATCAACTTCATTTGATCTACATCATTCCCCACTCCCCCCAAGGTATGAATGGGTCCCACCAAATGTGCCACGGGCTAGCGTGCACCTTCGAATCTTACAACTGTTGATCAACCTCATTCTGCCAACTATCCTGGGTGACATCATACACCATTAACTTCATCTACTCCATCATAGGTCCCACCATCCTCATCACCGAATATACTTTTTCCACTATGGATTACTTTCCACCAATCCCTGCTTCCTTGCGGGATTCAGCTAAGACCCACAACAGACTCAATGGGCTGGCTAGGGATCTGTTAGACCTTGCATTCTCAACCAACACTGTTGATCCTGCCAAAAGGAAATATTTGCATGAGACTTAGGAGATATTAAATGTTGTAAATATCTGCTTAGTTGTCAGTAATTGCTACATGAATGCCTCCCTATAAGGCCACCAAGAATAACACACCTTGCTTGCTAGTGGATCCTTCCAAATGTTCATAAGTACTTAGCATAAATCAGCTTGTTAAGCATTGTGAAGGGTTCCTTATTGAATTTTTCAAAAGAATATCTGTGCGAACCCCAGCCTAAGTACCTGTAAAACAACATGAGTAAACAAGTTAAACAAGAAAATGCAAGCCTAAACAAAGATTCCCCATGAGATTCATTAACATAACTCAAATTAGGAAGAAAATAATGAAAGACATAATGAAATCACAAAATAAAGATGGAATCCTAACTAGGCAAGCAAACTCTTAATCCCATGGGGGAATTGGTGCCAATTTGATGTGAAAATTGGCCCTTTCCCAATCCCTAAGATGCAAGTTTGATGATTGTTGAAGAGTGGTTATCCACTTTGATGATGAAGGTGAGAGCTTCAAGCCTAAAATCTGCAATAACCTAGCTAAGAACATAGATGATGGATGGAAATGGCTAAGTATTTTAGCATGGTAAATTTGTTTGGATTGTGGATGATGAAATGAGGAGAGGGGCTCTTCATTTATAGGATTTCAAGATGGATGAAAGTCCAAATTTGAGCAATGTGGGACTAACATTCATCCAATGATATGGTGCCACTTGTCAAGCCATGAATGGATGATGGATGTGCAAGATTTGGGGTTTGTGCCAATAAATGCCAATAGTTGAAATTCAAATTTGTTGAAATGACATGTAAGAGGGAAGGGAAAATGCAATAAATGCCACTTGGCTCAAGGAAAAGGACATGTAAGATGGAGTTATTGCCTTGTTGGATGTACATGTTGACTTGGAATTTTGAATTCAAATTGAGTGAATATTCCAAAAGATGTCATGTGAGGGAAAATAGGGATTTAATAAATGAATTGAATCTACTTTCATATCCAACTTGCATTATTTAGAGGATGCGACATGAGATAAGGTTAAATTAATCAAGGGTTAATTAATTTAATAGTGGATTTGCTTATGTGACTCATTTGATTTAGATTTATGGATTTGTTTAAATCAGATAAGAGAGGAATATGGCAAGAGATTAATTAAATAAGGATTTGATTTATTTAATTAAAGGAGATGGTCTTAAATTAAATCAAATAAGGTTTTAATTTATTTAATTTAATAGATGAACTTTAGAGATTTGATCAAATAAATTGATTATTTAATTACATAGGGATAATTAGACAAGGTGGATTAATTTAATTAACAGGAGAAAATGACCAAATTAGATAAGGTGATTTATTTAATTAAGAGACGAATATTGATGAATTTAATCAAATAGGGGGATTTGATTAAATGGTTAGATTGGAGAATGATTCAGGAAGAAATGATGTTAGTAAGTCAGGATCGAATGCATGATGTCAATCAATATATTTTGCGTGTCTACATTTTGCCCCTCTTTGAAGCAATGCACTCATTGTGTTGGTTCAAAGAATAATTGATCTTGATCAAAGCCAAAAGATTTTTGATATTTAAAAACTTGCCCCACTACTATTTGGCAAGGGAAAAGATGCCACTATAATGCTGATCTGTATAGGATCTAGACTAGATTGCAGTTTTAAATGCTTAACTTTTACAATGCTTTACAATGTTTATTTCAAGTTAATTAAAACGAAATTAACTTAAGGAAATAACATAATGAAAGTAATCAAGGTGATTATAACAGAAATGAAGAAAAAGAGAGAAAGAAAGAGAGAGAAGAAGAGAAGTGCAAACAACAATTGATAACGGAGTTCGTCACGGAAGTGACTACGTCTCCGGGTCCACTCCAATAGAGAGACCGATCCGATTAACTCCAAAATTGATTACAATGATGCACCAAGACCATCAGTTCGGCAGCATAACAGGGCTCCGACATTCAACAATGGCTTGAAAATTCTTCAACAAGACCCCTCTCTTCCGTGTTGCCTCAGCGTCAAGACTTCAACCTGAAAAAAACTTATTTTCACTCTCACCTTACACCCCTTTTTATACATAAAATTTGCTCAATTTGGTTACTAACCAATTGATTTACAAAATATTCTCCCTATCCACCTTATCTCTCCAAAATACATAGAAATCTAGATTAAATCCCCTTTAAGCAATTTAATCTCCCATAAAATCCTTATAATATCCCTAATAATCTCTTAACAAAAATATTTAAGCCCTTCATCGTTTCATTCTCGGGCTTTGTTATCTTAAAAGATTTTTAGTTAATCTTTAAAAAGGATTCTTTGTTGAAATTAATAGGGATTAATTTAAAATAGGGGCATTCGGTTCTTTAACACTTAACAAAACCGACCGATGGCTATTTATATTCAAAACCTAACGAATGGTCTATCGGCAGTATAAAATTTTAGTGGGCCGGCGGTTCCGGGTTCCACTCCCGGCCGCTGGCTTTTAAACATCCATTCGCCAATTCCTACACAACAAAACGAACCGCTCCTGATAGTTTGTTGAAGCCGCGAATTTGGCGGAGTGGTTAGTGCACTAAGTTTGGAGGCGATACGTTGGGGGTTCGAATCCCCCAACAACCTTTTCTTAACAAACATCCCAACCAACGCGTCAGACACGTGGCACAATGTGACTCGCTATGAAAGCTAACTATGCAAACCTGTACTGCTGACCCGATGTCCACGTGTCGAGCTATGACTGGATAAGATATGCCGATGTGGAAACTGAGTCATCCGCTGACTAGACGCTGACGAGGATTGACGTGTCTGCTGACTCGAATGCCACATCGATGCCACGTCAACTGACTCGATGCCGACTATGATGTACGATCTGCCAACTCACATGCCACAGAGGAGTACGGTTTGCCACGTCATTGTACGGACAGACACGTGTCGACTTCTAATTCGCCGACGACGCTGACGTCACCTGCCACACCACTGCCACGTCAACATGTACGGACTGTACGGACTGCCACGTGTCGAAACCTGGTTGGTCCACATCGGATTCCGTACTATGTGCTGACGTCATCTGTACGGATGATGACGTCATCAGTGAACCCTCTGTCCACCAAGTCAACCGAACTTTGACCGCTGATAACTCGAGCCTCCGATGTCGGATTTCGACGAAACGAACACCGTCGGAATCGTCTCGATGAGCTCTTCGCGATGACGCTGGTTTCATTGATTTTTGACGACGCCATTTTGTTGCCTTCTGGATGCCCCTGATCCCAGTTTGACCAAAGGTTTGACTGGCCATAACTCGTGCAAACGGACTCCTTTTCACTCCATTCGAGTTGCGTTGGAATCAGGATACCGAGCTCTTTCTGATGGTGTAGATTTTGGAGAAAAATGTGACACTTCAATTTTCACTGAAAAATGTCCACCGGATCAGGCCTCCCCACTGAAGACCTTTTGGATCTCCAAAAGTGGCATTTATTCTGACAATATGTGAGGACTTGGCCTCCCCACTTGTCCTGTATCCTCTGTACATCTGAAAACCTGGCTCACAAGCACAATGAAGACTGCAACAATGTTGTTGAACATAAACATAATGTTATCACTTCCATAAACATCTACATCAATTGCCATAGCCGCTAACCAACAAAAATTGACTAGTATCAAGCTGAAAACCAATGCAGAAATGAAGGAAAATAAGTCAACAACAATTCGATCCTTTACAACAGGAATATTTTTACCCAAGGATCCATCAATGCTTTCAAGCATCATTTTCTCATGCTGTACTGCGGGTGCATCCTGCAACATCTGACCCTGGTTAGCTACTCCAAGTTCATGTTTAGAACCACCTGTACTGACAGACATCAGAGTTAATTCCTTACTTGCATTAATTACCCTCTTTAACTGCCCTGTGTTTGCAAAAGATTGATCAGTCTTAATCTTGCGAGAATGTACTATGTACTGAATGCCATCCTTAAACAAGTGATAATGTTTTTGTTGCCTGTAGAAGATTGCTTTTCTGTCATAAAGATAAGGGCTACCAAGCACTATCCCACAGATATCCAGTGGAACTACATCAAATTGAACTTCATCCACAAACTTACTAGTGATTGTGAACCTTAAGGTGCATTGTTTTGTTACTTGCAACTTATCATTTTCACAAATCCAACCTAGTGGATAAGGTCTCTTATGTGGTGTAGTTTTTAATCCCAAGTTATTTACAACACTTTCTGAAATCAGATTAACTTGTGAACCACTATCTATGAGTGCATTGATTTTACTGTTCTTAGCAACAACCCTTAAATGAAACAACTCATTCCTTTTTGCATCTTCAGAGAAATCATTAACTATGGAAGAAGAAGCACAACTTGCAACAGAAACACCAGAAATAGAGGCTTTACCTTGTAGACCCATCGCTGTTATCTTAGTCTCATCATCTGAATCTGAACCAAGATCCATAACAACATTCATGGATTTGTCCTTACCCTTTTGTTTCTGATTACGTCTTTGAGCCCACTTAGGCCTCAGTTCTGGATGCAACTTCCAGCAGTGATTTTCATCATGACCTTCCTTATCACAATGAGTGCAAGAAAGTTTCTCATCCTTCTTGACTGTAGCTGCCTTCTTTTCTTTCCCTGTCTCTGCATTCTTAGAAGATTTCTTTACATCATTATCAATAAAAGATCCTTTACCCCTTGACTCTAAGTGTGTTGCTTGAACAGACACTTCATCCAAATTGCAAGGGTTCAAAACCAAAATGGAATGCCTAAGGTAGGAATGTAGACCTCCTATGTACTTCAACAACGTGTCCTGGGTATACAAATGAACATTCAAAGAAATAGCCCTTTTCCTGAATTCATGGGTGTATTCTTGGACAGATTGACCTTTCCCTTGCCTAAACATTTGCCAATCCATCATTAACTGCTGCATATGTCCTAAGGGATAAAACTGCTTCTTAAGTGTATTAATAAATTCTGCCCAAGTTAAACTGACTCTACCATGTTGTGAAACTTCTGCCTTAGACTTACTCTCCCACCAGGTTAAGGCTGTACCTCCTAAACGAAGAGTAGCTAATTGGATCCTATCAACATCATCTATTAGATTTTGGACTCTACAATAAACCTTAATTTGTTGTATCCAGTCATCCAATTTCTCAGCATTAAGTTCACCACAATATTTAGGTAAATCAAATTTTACATCCAGTTTAATTTTAGGTTTATATCCACTCTTGAAAGGATTAGAAGAAATAGAATGAGGAGAAGATGGAGAAGAAGGAGAAGGAGAAGAGGAAGGAGAAGAAGAAAAGGGATGAACTGGTTGCTTGCCACCATCTCTATGTTGTTCCTCTTTCTTGTCTTTGCGATCTTCTTGCTTTGACGAACCTTCTTCACGTTCCTTCCGTTCTTGTCTCTCCTGAAAAAGAATATCCACCTTTGCCTTCATCTCAAGGAATGCTCTTCGAAATTCCTGCTCACTAATTTCTTCAGGAACCTCCATTCCAGAAACTGACATCTTTGGAAATGTCCTTCACTTCCCGATCTCAGGATCAAAGTCTTCGAGCTTGCCTTCACCCTTCTGAATCCTGGATCTCGTTAGCATTCAAGAAAAAAAACTGCAATAATAGTCAACTAAGCTCTGATACCAACTTGATCTGTATAGGATCTAGACTAGATTGCAGTTTTAAATGCTTAACTTTTACAATGCTTTACAATGTTTATTTCAAGTTAATTAAAACGAAATTAACTTAAGGAAATAACATAATGAAAGTAATCAAGGTGATTATAACAGAAATGAAGAAAAAGAGAGAAAGAAAGAGAGAGAAGAAGAGAAGTGCAAACAACAATTGATAACGGAGTTCGTCACGGAAGTGACTACGTCTCCGGGTCCACTCCAATAGAGAGACCGATCCGATTAACTCCAAAATTGATTACAATGATGCACCAAGACCATCAGTTCGGCAGCATAACAGGGCTCCGACATTCAACAATGGCTTGAAAATTCTTCAACAAGACCCCTCTCTTCCGTGTTGCCTCAGCGTCAAGACTTCAACCTGAAAAAAACTTATTTTCACTCTCACCTTACACCCCTTTTTATACATAAAATTTGCTCAATTTGGTTACTAACCAATTGATTTACAAAATATTCTCCCTATCCACCTTATCTCTCCAAAATACATAGAAATCTAGATTAAATCCCCTTTAAGCAATTTAATCTCCCATAAAATCCTTATAATATCCCTAATAATCTCTTAACAAAAATATTTAAGCCCTTCATCGTTTCATTCTCGGGCTTTGTTATCTTAAAAGATTTTTAGTTAATCTTTAAAAAGGATTCTTTGTTGAAATTAATAGGGATTAATTTAAAATAGGGGCATTCGGTTCTTTAACACTTAACAAAACCGACCGATGGCTATTTATATTCAAAACCTAACGAATGGTCTATCGGCAGTATAAAATTTTAGTGGGCCGGCGGTTCCGGGTTCCACTCCCGGCCGCTGGCTTTTAAACATCCATTCGCCAATTCCTACACAACAAAACGAACCGCTCCTGATAGTTTGTTGAAGCCGCGAATTTGGCGGAGTGGTTAGTGCACTAAGTTTGGAGGCGATACGTTGGGGGTTCAAATCCCCCAACAACCTTTTCTTAACAAACATCCCAACCAACGCGTCAGACACGTGGCACAATGTGACTCGCTATGAAAGCTGACTATGCAAACCCGTACTGCTGACCCGATGTCCACGTGTCAAGCTATGACTGGATAAGATATGCCGATGTGGAAACTGAGTCATCCGCTGACTAGACGCTGACGAGGATTGACGTGTCTGCTGACTCGAATGCCACATCGATGCCACGTCAACTGACTCGATGCCGACTGTGATGTACGATCTGCCAACTCACATGCCACAGAGGAGTACGGTTTGCCACGTCATTGTACGGACAGACACGTGTCGACTTCTAATTCGCCGACGACGCTGATGTCACCTGCCACACCACTGCCACGTCGACATGTACGGACTGTACGGACTGCCACGTGTCGAAACCTGGTTGGTCCACATCGGATTCCGTACTATGTGCTGACGTCATCTGTACGGATGATGACGTCATCAGTGAACCCTTTGTCCACCAAGTCAACCGAACTTTGACCGCTGATAACTCGAGCCTCCGATGTCGGATTTCGACGAAACGAACACCGTCGGAATAGTCTCGACGAGCTCTTCGCGATGATGCTGGTTTCATTGATTTTTGACGACGCCATTTTTTTCGCCTTCTGGATGCCCCTGATCCCAGTTTGACCAAAGGTTTGACTGGCCATAACTCGTGCAAACGGACTCCTTTTCACTCCGTTCGAGTTGCGTTGGAATCAGGATACCAAGCTCTTTCTGATGGTGTAGATTTTGGAGAAAAATGTGACACTTCAATTTTCACTGAAAAATGTCCACCGGATCAAATGCCCCCTTGAGAGATTAGACGAAAATTCCAATTTTTTGGGTGATCTCGCGAAAAAAAGAAGACAAAGTGTCCACCAGGTCCGAATGGGCTCCAAATTAAATTTATCGAAAATGTGCGAACCCTAGCCAAAGTTTTTAAATATCGATAAGAGAAGGAGACACATTTGTCCACCAGGTCCGAACAGGCTCTGGGAGGTCAAAAATGTGTCTAAACGCAATAAATTGATGAAAAACAGACCTCAAATAGATAAAAACAATTTCGGGGGTCGAAAACCCTAGTAGGATAGCCATTTAGGGTTAAAAAACCCTAATTTTTAGGCTTAAAAGGGGCCTGAAGGGTCACTTTCAAGTCATTTTCACACACATCCACTAGCAAACCTTGAGATTCAAGCTCTAACCTCCGGCGATATGGTGCAATGACAACTTCCTCTACACATTTCAGATCAAGTCCGGACCTACCAGCAGCCACCTGGCATCGGTGCCCCGGTACGTGACCCTTACTAAAGCTTGGTTTTTTTGTTTAGTGCATTTATTACATGCTTCAAGATGAGCTTGTCTCTAGCGGTGCTCTTTTAGCGCCACTCGGTGTTTAAAGTGCACTGCTAATTCCTTATCTGTGCTACAGTAGTACTCTTTAGCGCCATAGGGGTGCAGTTTGGAGTTTAGAAACTCTGCCATTGGGCTCGGCCTCGGCGGGTCAGTTTGGTAAAAGTGTGCCGTGGTGGCACTCTTTCAACGAAAATTGCAACGCTAGGGACAAATTGTGCCGCGGCGGCACCATTTGGCCAAATTTAGAGTCCAGCGTCAGAGTTTGAGGAAACTCAAACTGCGACGCCTTCACAAACTGCACCACTGGAGGCGAGTTGAAAGCGCTGGGCCAAGATTTTTTTATAAATTTTTAACATTCTGACTTTCCTTGATGCAGGATGGGCCTAGAGAGCTTTATTCTTAGGAGCACTGATCGTCGAATTTGGTGAGCATCCTACGGGACTTGAGCGACCGAGACCAGGATCGTCTGGGAGTTGTTGGCCTATGGCATATTGCATATGCAACGCCCATACACATACACCTCAGGATGCTGTTAGTGCTAGCCGAGAGGTGGCACAGCGA
Source organism: Sequoia sempervirens (assembly GCA_007258455.2). Taxonomy (NCBI): domain Eukaryota; kingdom Viridiplantae; phylum Streptophyta; class Pinopsida; order Cupressales; family Cupressaceae; genus Sequoia; species Sequoia sempervirens. The sequence goes on from VDFB02000017.1 coordinate 138,423,641, forward strand.
GACCTTGTCATTTCATCTTCCCACTGGTGAGGCGACCGTCACTTTGGAGGATGTCTGGCGCATACTACGATTACCCATTCATGGCCGTGGGGTGATCTTTGACCTGGAGGAGGGACACGAATGTTGTACCAGAGTCCTCACTACACGAGATATTATCTATTGTGAGGGGTAGATCGAGCTGAAGAGATACAGAGTTACAACACCTCCCTACCACTGGGCAGTTGCAGCGATCATTTCTGATTTGGTTTCCCTAGATAGGTGAGGGTTTTAGTTCGGGTTGGGGATACTGCTGGGAGAGGATGGTCTGGGATAGATCAATTCGGTTTGCATGGGGACCTGTCCTTCTAGCTTCACTTTACAGGGATTTCCACGAGTACGTTTACGTGGATGGCAGAGCGCTGAGGGTCGAAGTGACACTTCTGCATGTCTGGGCATGGGAGCACATTTTTGTGCTACGTCCATGGGTCATTCCAGTTCTGATGGGAGAAGAGGATGCTCTCGTGGCACAATACAGAGGTGGTGTGTCCTTCACACACATTGGAGAGCATGGGATCCCCTACTAGAGGCGGGCCCTGGATGAGATGCTTGTTTTTACCTAGCGTACATACCTTGGTTTGCCTAGGTGGGCTGACGATGTCGACCAACTCTTCTATTGTCAGAAGGACAGGTATATGCAGCGTCAAGAGAACACCATGATCGAGCAATACCTACCTGGGCATGTACAACATAAGTTTAGGGAGCCACAGGATCAGCCCGATGGCGACTACGTGGTTGTCTTTGCACGGAGCATGACACAGGTAGCATGTGGGCTTGACATTCCCACAGCAGTGGCAATTGATAGCTTCTGACATTTGGTAGCTCGGCCATGGGCCTATGATCAAGGTTTGGTAGATCCAAGCACCACACAAGCCTACAAAGATTGGTTCAGACCTCCTCTCCGATGGACCATTCCTGGCGAGGATCTAGATGCACATAGGGTTAGGGGCAAAGCGATAGGACGAGGACACAGGGTCGAGGTTCGACAGGATCCGCCATTGGTGCCCCCAGTCCCACCAGATCGGGGAGATGTCCACATGCAAGACCATTAGCAGGATCCACCCATCCCACCACCATGAGCCGAGGGTGAGGAGCAGCCTCATGTACAGCCATGGGTGCAGCCAGTAGGGTAGGCAGACGCATGGGATGCCTTGATTTTATAGTTGCAAGCCCAGGTGTAGACCCTGATATTAGAGAGGGACCAGGTGAGAGCTGAAAGAGAGTAGTTCAGAGCAGAGAGAGATCAGGTTGTGCAGTAGAGACAAGCTATAGAGCTACAAGCAGCTACAAAGCTAGACCGTAGAGAGCAGATGGAGAGCATGACAACGTCGTCCTCATCCCAGGGTATAGTGTCGGTGCGATCTTACAAGGAGGCCATCTAAGAGATAGAGTACTATCATCAGGCTTACCATTACACCATACCTAGAGCAGACTAGGTCCCTGATTACTCAGAGCAGGCCAGCCAGAGACCACCAGAGGGTCATGGTGATAGGGGTGAGGGCAACATTCATGGAGATCGAGCATGATCTAGATGATACATACTTTTGGTGCCTTATGAGCTCATTTTTGATAGCCCCGATGGGAATTTTTGTACTGATTGACACACATGTACAATGATCTAATTATTTCTTTGTACTATGACAGTTGATGATATGATATATATATATATATATATATATATATATATATATATATATATGAGCTGATTTTAATGTGATGCAATGCGTACTTCTTTATTTGTGCCTGTATGGTTTATTTCTATATGCTTTACAGTGATGTTTTATGGATGCATTTATTTCTAATGATGTTTATTTGATGATTATGACTAGCATATCTATATTATGCTAACATATGATATGATGTGCAATGATGTTAAGTATATGATGGTTTATCTTATGTTGATGCAATTTGTGATATGGATTCTAGTCTATTAAAATAATGTGTAAAAAATGCTTATATATGAGATGATTTATGGATGGATGTTATATGATGTGATGGTCGTGATATGATGCTAATACATAATGAGATTGAGATGTTTAGAATAACAAATGTTTATAATGCTATATGTGATTCAATGATTTGTTAATGCAAAGTGATATGATGATGCATAATATGATGTCAAGATGTTATGCAAGTATGTATGCCTAAATGAATTAAATGCTTATATACTTATTGCCTATGATTAGGGAGTGTTTTTATGGATGTTATGTGATGGTAGATGATAATATGAAATTTTTATGAGATGCAAATGTAATGTGTATACAGTGATTGATGCCATGTAATGGGTAAATTGCAATGGCATGGATGCATCTAAGAATGTTTATGATAACATGCAATGCATATATTTATGCTAATGATTTTCATATGATATGATTATGTAATATGCTAATGATTTGTGGATGTAGGATCAATGACGATGATGGTGATGATGATTAACTATCATAGTATGTTGTTAGCGTCGTCAGAAAGAAGAGAAGAAGTCATTTCAACAAGACACAAGATGACACAAATGCAGATGATGATGATGATTCCTTGCCAAGGAATTGGGATTTTCAAAGGTCCATATTTTCTTATGTTTGATAACACATGTGGTACAATGCATCGAGGTATAGAAAACCAGGATGGCGTGGTACCTAGTGCGATGGACTTTGACTCAACAAGCAGATAGGAGTATTCTTGTTCTCACCTGACATACGAAAACCTTGCTAGGACATACCTAACAAAGCAAGTATTCACCAAAGTGATATTGTAAGAACATCCAACAAGCACAACAAACAAAAGATAATGATCATTGTCCCATTCCTATTTCTCTAGATCCACTGTTTTGGGATATCATCGAGACATCCTTGGAATGAGCGTAAATAAGACCAAGTAAACAAACAAACTGATGCTCTTCAATACTGCTAATGAAAAGAGGATGTGTTTTCTAAGATGATAACCAAAACTTATTGCCAAAAGATAATGCCCATTGTAGGAAGGATTCATCCTAGGACATGTTAGTGGATGGCGACACGTCATTTCATTTATAAGGGATGATTGATATGGGACCAATTCAGATGATGTGCTACCGATATGAAGGGATAAACAACCTACTTATGTACTGACTTAGACTTTAAACCTGACATTTTGAATTCTACTTTTAATCTGCTAGACTTGTTTCTGACTGTTTCACCAAAGATTGAAAATGACGATGAATTTATTATATGTGGTGTTTATTGCAAGTGTAAGCGAGATGAGACAGATGGATTTTTTTCAAATATTTTTTTGATGTTTTTGAAATGTTTTGAGGCTGTTTTTGGTGTTTTTCGAGTTTTTACCAATATTTTTATTTTCAAATTTTCAAATGTTTTGGGATTTTCTGAGATTTTGACCAAGAAACTAACCTGAAGACCTATCCTAGGGGCCTCAGGGGTTGATCAACATATTAGTCTTTCCTACGTTATGCACACAGAGACCACATAGTTCGACTAGATGACTTGACCAATTTACAAATGAAGATATACATGATGAAATGTTAGTTTATAATGACAGAATCCTATAGGACTAACCTAAATGTCTTAGGGGATGATCAATGATCAACCTTGCCTACGTTCAAGCTCAGAGACGATGTAGTTCGACTAGACGACTCTGTTTTTTGAGATTTTTGTGAATGAATTTTTGAACTATTTTTGGATTTTGATGATTTTCATATTTTTGAATTTTTTGATTTTCTGATGTTTTTGGATTTTTTGGTTTTCTGATGTTTTTGGATTTTCTGGTTTTCTGATATTTTTGGATTTTTTGATTTTATGATGTTTTTGGATTTTATGATTTGAGGACTTTAAGATCATACATGAATCCAATCCAATGAGAACATGCCCCCAACATGATGCAATAGACCACTCTGATAAAGGTAGGAAAGACTGACCTTGAGGATGGGTTGAGTAGTACTAGGAAGAATCACGATACAAAAACATGACCAAGCTATGGTACATATGTGAGTGGATGAATGATGGATGGAGACCTAAATGTGATGGATGATGGAAATGAAATGGATGGCCGATGCCGAACAAGCCGTAAAGATCCTGGTGGACAGGAAGTGCTTATTTACACAAGGTGCCTGTTTGCCAGGTTTTCACCAAGGTACTTGCCTAAAGTGCCACTGAAGTGGTTTTCACTAGAGGACGATTTTTTCTTTTTACTATTTTTGATTCTTTTTCTATTTTTTTTGGATTTTTGGTTCTATAACTTATAGAATTAGGCATAAAACTTTTTGAGATGGGAGTTATGCACAGGTTCCTGCAGAGGTTCCCCTTCGGGTGTTGATAACTGATAAGCCCTTGATTTGTAACTTACTGTGATGACGAAAGTTCCTAACCAATTAGGTTCAAATTTGCCTTTGCTGCTTGGGTTTGGGACATTTTTTTTATTTTCTTTTAAGACTAGTTCTCCGACTTGGAACATTTTGCTTCTGATTTGCTTATTGTAGCTCCTTTTGAGTCTATTCTGATAAACTTACAAATGATTTAAAGCATCTATCCATCTTTCATCTAGTAGCTCTAGCTCATTCAATCTTGACACTCGATACTCTTCATCCGTGATGAGGTTTTGCAGTGATATCCTCAGGGATGGGAGTTCGATCTCAATGGGGAGTACCACTTCTTATCCATAGACCAAGGAAAAGGGGTTGGCGCCAGTGGGTGTGCGGATCCTAGTTTGATAAGCCCAAAGGGCGGGATTAAGCTGTAGATGCCAGTCATGACCTACATCATTAACTATTTTCTTAAGGATTTTCAAAATGGTTTTGTTTGTAGCTTTAGCTTGGCCATTGCCTTGGGGATAGTACAGGTTGGAAAAGCGATGTTGGATTTTGAATTTATCACATAGGTCATGGACTTCCTGATTTTTAAATGGTGTCCCATTATCTGAGATAATGGATTGTGGAACACCATAGCAGCATATGAGATAGTTCAGGATGAACTTTGAGATCTATTTTCCTATTATATAAATCATGGGTATGGCCTCCACCCACTTAGTAAAGTACTCGGTTGCGGTTATGATAAATTTTTGGCCATTGGATGAGGTGGGTGTGATTTTCCCAATGAGATTGAGTCCCCACTGTGAGAAGGGCCATTGTGTGACAATAGGATGGAGCTCTTGAGCTGGAGCATGGATGAGGTGCCCATGTTGCAGGCATTATAGACACTTTTTGGCATGATCATGTGCTTCTCGTTCCATTGTGGGCCAATAATACCCCATCCTCAACAATTTCTTGGCTATGGTCATTCCACTCGAGTGTGAGCCACATATGTTGTTATGAACTTCGGTTAGAGAAATTAATGCCTCCCCAACATTTAGACAGCGTAGTAAGGTACCTTCTATGCTTCTACGGTATAAGGTATCACCTAGGATCACAAATCTAGATGTCTTTTTGATAAAGGTTCATTTTAGGCTTGATGGTAGGTCAGCGGGTATGGCCCCTATGTGAAGATATGTATAGATGTCATGATACCAAGGATCGCCAAGACCAACGATTACACACACATATTCTGATTCCAGTACCTCGAATGTGGAAATAAGAAGCTGCTCAATCAGAAATTCATATTTCAGTACGTTGTGAGGGATGTCTAATAAGGAGCCAATTGTAGCCATGGCGTTTGCTGCTTTGTTGTTGGTTCTTGGAATCTGCTCAAATGTTATGTCTATTAAGGATTCCTTAAAGGTCTCCACCAATTTCTTGTATGGAGTGACTTTGTCTTAGTCTGATATTTATTATTGACTTGATTTATGATCAACTAAGAGTCTCCATACACCTTGAGGGCTATGATGTTCCATTGCACTGCTATCTTGAGACCTATAGTCAAAGCCTCGTATTATGCTATGTTGTTAGTGCAAGGAAATGCCAATTTGTATGACTTTGGTATGTAGTCTCCTTGTGGGGTGATGAAGAAGACACCCACTCCTGATCCATGTTGTGTGTATGAACCATCAAAGTACAGTTTCCAATGATCAGCTACGTTGAGGTTAAAAATGGATTCATCTGGAAACTCTAAGACAAGAGGATTCTTAGCATAAATAGGTGCTTCTTCTAGTTGATCTGTGATGGCTTGTCCCTTGATTGCTTTTCTTTCCACATATTTGATGTCATATTCTGATAGTATCATTACCCATTTTTCCATTCTGCTTGCTAACATTTCCTTTGATAAGAGATACTTAAGGGGATCAATTTTTGCGATGAGTTTTATCTTGTGTGCTAATATGTAATGTCTAAATTTTTGGGATGCAAACACTACTATGAGGAAAGCCTTCTCAATGAATGAATAGTTTAACTCATGCCAAACCATTGTCTTGCTGATGTAGTAGATAGTCCTCTCTGTTTTATTTTCATCGTGATGGGTCAAGAGAGCTCCAAGGGCTGCTACTGTTGCTGGCACATATAATATTAATGGCTTCTTTGGGATAGGTGGCATTAAGACCGGCGGTGTCAATAGATATTCCTTAATCTTGTTGAATGCCTCTTCAAATTTTGTATCCCATTTGTATGCTACCCCTTTGTGGAGTAGGTGGGAATATGGATTCTGCTTGTCTACCAGTTGTGCCATAAATCGTCGGATGGATTGAAGTTGGCCTTGGAGACCTCTCAGTTGTCTTAGTGTTTTTGGTGCTTCCATCTCGAGGATTGCTTTCAGTTTTGTTGGATCCACCTCGATACCCCTCATGGAGACTATGTATCCTAGAAATTTTCTTGATTGTATGCCAAAGACACACTTCTTAGGGTTTAGTCTGACTTTGTATTCTTCCAGTCTATCAAAGATAGCACTTATGTTTGCTATATGATCTTGTCTTTTTCTGGATTTTGCTAGGATGTCATCGACATAATCTTTGACTATTTTGTGGATCATGTCATGGAATATCAGTGTCATGGCCCTTTGATAGGTTTCTCTTGCGTTCTTCAGGCCGAATGGCATCATGTTCCAGCAGTATGTCCCCCATGGACAAGTGAATATCGTCTTATGTTGATCTTCTTTTGCTATCATGATCTGGTTATATCCTGAGAATCCATCCATTAGTGATAACATCTCATGCCCTACTGTCATGTGTACTATCATGTCGATGTTGGAAAGCGGGAAGTCATCTTTTGGACATGCCTTGTTTAAATCTCTGAAGTCTGTGCATATTCGAATGGCTCCATTGGGTTTTAAAATAGGTACTAGATTTGAGACCCATTCTAGATAATCAATTGGTTAGATAAATCTTGCATCTAACAACTTTTTGAGCTCCATTTTGACCAATAGAACAATTTGAGGATGCATTTTGTGAAGCTTTTGTTTGACAGGTTTTTCTTCTGGATATATAGCTAAGTGATGAACCATAGTCTCTAGATCAAGTCCTGGCATATCAGCATAACTCCATGTGAAGTTTATTTGTCTTTTCCTTAGGAATGCTGCTAGGAGTTCTTGCTCTTCTGATAATAGTGATTCTGCATAGAATGTGATATGTGGGGTCTGCTTTGTTCCTAGGTTGACAAGATTGCATTTTTCAGACAAGACTGCTAACTTCTTCTGATGGATACCTCATAGAGGAAGATTGAATCCTTCATCCTTGGGTGCCTCAGAGAGGTTTTCACTCTTGGATACGTCCTTTATTTTGACTTTTGTCTTGTTGGAGAGTGCCACAATGTGGTTTTCACTCAAGGACTTGGATATGATTCTTAGTTTCTCACTTTTGTGACTGAAAGATTCAATCATTTCCCCGTAATAGGCATGTGTGTTTAACTCCATTATAAACCCTACCTTATCATCTCCATCTGGAATGTTATCCCTCAATCCCATGAATTTTTAGAGTGCTTCATCATTTTCAAAAATATCAAGAACTGGTGGTCCTCTTTGGTCATAGTTAATCAGTTGGGGGTACACCAAACGAATCTGATGATTTGGATGATCTGTTTCAAATGAGAGGGTGCTAATAATGCAAAGAGAATTATCTTCAAATAACCTAGGTAGGTTGGTCAAGGCATCTTCGTCATCACTACTAACATAGGGCTCAATTATGAAGTTATGTGTGTTGCTACTTGTGACCATTGGTGAGTGTACTTGTACTAGTACTGGCTGAGGAGAGTCATTAACTGCTCTAACCGGAAGACCTTAGCCACATGTGGTTATTCTTGGAGGGGTACATCCAAGGCCAAGATTTTTTATGGGTCGTGTCTCTGGCATGAGAGGTATTATAAGGCCACTATCGTTCTATCCCAATCTTTGATTTCTTTCGTAACCCATTGCGAGCATCATTTGTAGGCCCTTGCTTGTCTCATCCATTGGTAATTCAGGTATTGGTCTTTCATCTCGATACAACATGTGAGATGGATCTGCTTCAATAACTTCCAGGCCAAGGTCTCCCTAGCTTGTGAATTCAGGATAATTTTTAGGATACATTCGTGATGTGGAAGCTTGGTTTCCTTGTGGGCATCCCCGTGATCTAGGAGATTGTGGTAACTCTCCTATCACAAAAGCATTGTTAGGGAGCTTGTAACTTCCACAACCGTCTTCCTAGATGATGAGCTTGATGTTGGATATGGTGGGGATGGTGGGAATGGCGGGTGTCTCTGTCACAGAAGTGGACATGAGAGTGGCAAGGTCGATGTATGGTGTAGATGGGCCCTCATCATTCTTTGGTACTTGGGGGTTTTTGTAATATTTGGCCTCAAGATTTTTGCAATATGAGAATGGTTTAGGATCTCCATGGATGGTAACCTCTTGTCCATTATGTGTAAATTTCACACATTGGTGGAAGGTAGATGCTACGACTTTCATCGTGTGGATCCATGGGTATCCTAGGAGGATGTTATATGGCAAATCCAGGTCCAATACCTGACAAGTGGTTTCCATGAGAGTTGGCCCTACTTGGATAGAGAGTTTGATTATGCCCTGAGACACTCTTTCTTGGTCATCATAATCTTATCGTGATGCCCTTTCCTTTATCGATGGAATCTTCTAATATTTTTAACTGCTTAATGAGGTTGAGAGAACAAATGTTCAAACCTGCACCTCCATCCACAAGGACTCTTTAGATTTTTCTCTTGTTTACAATGGCTTCCAAGTGAAGTGCGCAGTTGTGAGATGGTTGGGTGGGGAAATCTTGGTCAGAAAATGTAAGGAGATTAGGTGTTATGATATTTCTGACCATAGCTTGGAATTGCTCTATATCAAGGTCTACAGGGACAGTGGATGAGGCTAATGCTTCCTCAAGAATTTTCCTATGGGCCAATGATATTTTTGATAGCTCCATGATGGAGATGTGTGTTGGTGTTCTCTTGAGTTGATCCACAACATTGTAGCCATGCCAAACAGATCTAGATGAAGGGACTCTATTTGGTTGGGTTGATCCTACGATGGTGATTTTTTTGCCTCTTGTGGTGACTCCACAATCTTCAGCATGGGTGCCCTTGATAGTGATGACCATGCAGTCTTCATTTACAGAGGCAGCGACTATTTCATACACATGATTTACACTACCCTTCCCTTTATCATTTTTATTCCCTTTGTTGCCATGATTCGACATCGGATTCGTGTATATCTTAAGCTCCTGATTTCCCATAGGTTGTTCCACGTTTATGATTCTCTTATCAATGAGATCTTGGATGATTTTTTTGAGTCTCATGCAATTTTTTGTGGTGTGACCTTTGATTTTGTGGAATTCACAAGTTGATTTTCATTATACCAAGGTGGTTTGACATTGGGTTCTTGGTAATTCTTGAATGTAGGTGCTTTGATGAGTTTTTCGTCAATCAACCTTTTCATGATGTCCTCGAGTGGTTCTCCCAACATGGTGTATTTTTGTTTGGGATATTTTTTGTGTTGAGGTGGTCCCCTTTGGTCATTGAGACTATTGATGGTTGAATTGTTGTTTGTGTGGTGAGTGTTTTGATTTGTTGTGCGGGTGTGTTTTGACGAGGGCCACTAATGACCACCTTGGCATCTACGACACTATCATTAGTGACGTTTTTGTTTCTTTCCCATGTACAAGGTTTATCATTGTAATTAGATGGTGGGTGGTTGTTTTTTTGTTCGTGATATGATGTTGATTCAGTGGGTTGAGTCACAAGGGCTCTTTCAATGCTAAGTGCTTTGGGGATCAACTGATCGTATGTGGTGATTCCTTAAACCTTAAGATGAAATGCCAAGCGGCCTTCAAGGTTAGCTATGATAGTGTAAACTTGTTGTTCCTCCGGTATGGTCCACTTGCTCTGATTGGACTTGGATCGCCATCATTGAAGGAATGAAGTGAAAGATTCATTCTTTCCTTATTTTAGAGCGTGTAGTTCTTCGATACTAACATCCATTGCAATGTTACATGTGTAGTTCCTAATGAATGTGTCTCTAATTTCTTGGAATGTCCTAATGCATGAAGGTAAGCGAGAGAACCATTCTATAGTAGGACCTGCCACGCTTCTAGGAAATAGTCGCATCAGATAAGTATCGTCATATGCGACCTCCATGCAATGAACCTGGAATTCCCTGATGTGATCTTCAGGGTTCCCCATCCCTTGATATTTGTCAAAATTGGGGATTTTGAATCCCTTGGGGAATGGTTTCATTTCTAAGCTCCTATCAAATGGATAGGGAGAGAAGTTTCTTGTTGTTTTGGTTGTTCGCCCTGATCGAAGGTCAAGCACTTGTTGCTAGAGCAACCTAATTTGTGTCGTGACATCATTTTGTAGATCACGGGGTGGGATGAAGGTTTTTTGGAGTGTTGTGATCATATTTTGGGTGGTTGGTTTGGTTGGTGTGTTGTTTGACATGTTTTTCAATGGTATGTGTATGTTCTGTCGAGCTAGGTAGGCTTCAACTTGCTTTTGTATGAACAACGCTTGTTGTTGGTCTTGTTGTTGTTGCGCTAGGATTTGTGCTTGTTGTTGCGCTTGTTGTTATTCCAACAACTCTTGTTGTTGTTCCAACAATGCTTGTTGTTGTGCTTGTTGTTGTTCCAACAAAGCTTGTTGTTGGGTTGCTAATTATGCTACTTCTTGTTGCTCTTGGTATTGCTTTAATGCTTGTTGGTATGCTTGCAATTGCGTGGCTTGTGCAAGAAGTTGTGCTTGTGCTTGTGCTTGTTGTGCTTGATATTGATCTTGCACTTGAGCTTGTGCTTGTGCGACTTGTGCTTGTGTTGCTTATTGTTGCAATAGAGCTTGTGTTTGAGCAGTCTTGTGTGCTTGTAATGCTTGAGTGGCTTGTTGTTGTTGTTGTAATAAAGCTTGGGCTTGTGCGGCTTGTTACGTTTGCAGTGCGGCTTGGGTTGCTTGGGTGGCTTGCGCAGCTTGAGCGGCTTGTTGAGCAGCTAGGTATATAGCTTTTTGTTTCTACACTTGTTGGTATCCTCTTTGAAAAGTGGTTTGCAATGCTACATTATATTGACTTGATGTGGTAGCTGGTGGTGGTGGGGTGGTGGTGGATTTGAAATGGCATTTGTGGTAGTGGTGAATGGTGATGTCGTGTTGATTATTTGATTGGTGGATGGTATTGTTGATGTGGTGGTTTGAGTGATAAGTGGTGTTGTTGATGTGATTGGTCCTTGAGAAATCATTTTTTGTGACGTCATGGGGGTGTTTGGGATTGTTACAATTGCTTGTGTGTTTATCGCTTGTTGTGATATCAATAACAAATTTTGGGTGTTTGGTGCAATGCTTTGATTGATGGTTGGGGTATAGGTTTGATTGATACTTGGTAGGGGAGGAAGCCCTAAGCCAAGGAGTGGTGTAGATGATAATGGCAATGGTGGAAGTGGTGGAAATGTAAGGGATGCGAGCCCTTGTGAAAATGTTGTGGTGTCGAATATGCCCACTAGTTCGAACATATCTCCCTCCTCTTGTGAATTTGTGAGAAGAGAAGTTTGAGGTGTGGCATAAAAAAATGATGAAGATGGATCATGATGGAAAGTGAGAGGAACATTCTTATGTAGTGGGTTTTCGGGCACAGTTTGTTCCAAGGTGGTGATTGCATCCAGGTTTTGATTATTAACAAGGGGGTGTGTTTGAATGGCATTGATAAATGCACTTCCCTTATTAATGTTGGGTTGGGCAGGAGCAAGAGATGTCGTGATTTGCGAAATTTTTTGAATGATGTTTTGGGATGGGGGTGTGGATGAGATGGGCATGGTAGATGAGATTGGAGGAAATGATGTCTCCACCATGGTGCTCATATCAAAATCTGAAGGCAACTTGGCCCCTTGTTTTGCTAGTTCAAACATATACAATGAAGGATTGAGTTTCATTATGATATTGACAATCTTATGTTTTTCGGGATTTTGAAGCATTTCTGTTATTTCATCATGAGACATTCCAAAGGGGAGGTCTTCTCCTTGAGCCTCTTCTTGTGGATTTTGTGAGAGAGTGAAAGGATTGCTTGATTCGGCGGGATTTTCAACATTCATTTGGGTAAGATTGCTTGAAGTGGGTGTTTCTTTGTTGGCTTCCATGCTTTTCTTGTATTGAGATCTAGTTTGAACCATAAAATAAGGACCAATCCTTTAAAAATGGGAGGTGAATCTCTTGATTCTTTGGATTGATTCCTATTCTAAGCCCCAAAGTAGAAATTTATAGGATATCTTGAGGATCAAAAGGTGATATGATGATGATGTAAAGAGATGGATGGGTGAACGTTTTATGATCCTTTAGTAAATCTTTTGAGGAAGATACTAGGCTTTTGGGACTTTTGGATTTTGATGATTTTTTTATTTTTAGATTTGTTCCTTGATTTTGATTTTGATTTTGATTTTGGATTTTGAATAAATAGTCCCTAAGATGTTTGGATGTTTATCTAAGGGCTAAATTTGATCAAAGGATGATAATTTGAATATGTGTGGAAAGAAGGATGCATCTATCCTCACCTATCCAAGAAAAATGATAGTTTCACTAAGCATATGGGGAAGGATTCATCTCCATGTATTAAGCCAAACAAGATGATTTTGATAATCTTAGACCTAAGTATATGCAAAAGGATGCATCTACACACACTTTAGCCAAAGGTGATTTTGATGATAATGTTTTTCAAGGATTACAATCTCAAAGGTTTTGGTGATTTTGATGATTTGAATTTTTCCAAAAATCCTAATATCACGAATGATTTCAAGATTTTCCAAAAGGTGATTTGTGAGGTGATGTTTTTGATGTTTTGAAGGATGGATGAAAAAGATTTTGATGTTTGATTTCGATCCTAAGATGAACCTAAAAGAGACACTTTGTTTTCCTAGACCTAGGTATTGAAGAACATGCAAAGGCTTCCTAAAGACCTTTATAACCAAAGGATGATTGCTTTTGAACAAACCTTTTCAAATTTTGGGCAAATGACTTTGTGATTTAGATCATGAGTCTTCAATCACACATGAAAGTTATTTTTTTTTTTAGCTTTGCTTAATGTATTTATTTTACCAAAAACACTTTCTTGGATTAGTTTTTCAAACTAAGATGTCCCATGTCTTAATTTCTTCAGAACCCCACAAGATATGTTATGTAGAAATTCAATGAACTTAAGGCAAGGGTTTTCCTATTGTTTACTTAAGGAGACAAATTGAGATATAATACAATGTTTAGAAACCTCTAAGGACATGAATCCCAAGGGAAAGCAATAACATATGGATTGAGTCAATGGTATTTGTCTTCAAAAGGGTTTTAAGTTTAGATAATGTTAAGTGTTTGTTTTTGAGATGTTTTTGATCAAGCAATTCATTTTGTAACCCAAGAATAAGTACAATCCTATGGATGTGTAAGACAATATTTGTTGGATTCCCACTTGGACAAGTCTAGCTACACTTATCTCTAGTGAATGGTTGGATGCTTGACCCCACTGGCTCCCCTCCACGGCACTCACTTATATAGGGTAGCCAAGCATCAACACCCATGAAACTCCCATGGCATGCTTTCCATTTCTACTAGAAGACCGTAAAAGTGTGGGGCGGCTTTAGAACGACCGTTCTTGCACCAACAAATAGATTAAGGATTTTGGAAAATTCTAGCACATGGGTTTTAGTAAGGACTTTCCATTTGTAGGAGTTGACCCAACGTGGCAAGAGTCCTCTTTCACATCCATCTTATCAGAGTCAACCGCGTGATATTGGCATTTCTTCCAATATCCACATTTATATCCTGGCTGGAAATACTCTTGGCTTTAGAGTGTTACCGGTTGAGTCCTTCCCTTGGGTGAGTACTTTTTCCCCAAGACAGGCCCTCTAGGATAAACAAAATCAAGCAAAGACAAAATTTGTAACTCGATCAATCTTTGACGGCACAAAGAAAGAGAATATACGCGAAAATGCCCCTACTCACACTCACACAAGATTTTGTTCAATTTTAAGCCCAAATTGAAGTGTGGAGGTGATTGCTTTATCTCATTCCAAAGTCATGAAAACGGCCTTTTGATTCTCAAGATCGCTATAAAGCGTGAGAGAAACGCATACGTCCTTTTTCAATGGCTTTAGCCTAAGTAAGCCCTCACAAAAACACAACTACACTTGTTCATTTTAAATCCTCAAAGCAATATGTGAGTTCATTTTAAAGCAACAAAATCATAAGTGTAAGAAATTTGTTCAATTTGTTAATCCAATAAAAAAAATCTAGTAAGTTGTTGATCCTATTGTTAATTTTAACCTTTTGCAAGAAGAAATTGAAAGGTTCTTTTTAAGCCCAAAAGAAGATTAGTGTCCTAAGGAAGAAGGAGACAACAAACTCTCAAAGAAGTGTTAAGAAAACACTAAAGTGTTTAAAAACACTTTAATTGCCTGAAATATCATCATCATGTTCCTCCTTATTTTGATTTCGATCTCCAACCTACAAGTGACAAAAGACCAGTTAGATTCTAGAAAAACACAAAAATTAAAAGACAGAAAATAGAGGAAAAATCAATTATAAATTAAAAGCACATGCTAAAAATTAAATTTTCCCTTTTTACTCTCCCAGCATCACAACTCGTGAAGGCATCGCTATTTTTTTCTCCAAGCGGTGCACTTACAACGCCGCTTTACCGGTTAGTGGCGCTCTGTGTTGGGACAGAGAGCCCGATTGAGTCGCAATTTCACCCAGCGTCAGAGTTTGTGAAGCATTGCTATTTTTTAAAATTCAATAGGCCCCAAAGTCAACGAGTCTAGCGGTAGAGTTACAAATTTGATGTTTTGGTGGGATGAGTCCAGCGATGCTAAAAGAGCAACGTTGATGAGCCCGCGGTGCTAAAACTGTGATGTTGACGAGCTCGTGGTGCTAAAACTGTGACGTTGACGAGCCCACGTTGGAATTTCCTGTGTGTGACGAAAAACACGGAAATTTCAAGAAAAAGTTAGAATTAATGATATCAAGCCCTCCTTCTAGCGCCAAATGTGTGAACCCCAGCCTAAGTACCTGCAAAAAAACATGAGTAAACAAGTTAAACAAGGAAATGCAAGCCTAAACAAGGATTCCCCATGAGATTCATTAACATAACTCAAATTAGGAAGAAAATAATGAAAGACATAACGAAATCACAAAATAAAGATGGAATCTTAATTAAGCAAGCAAACTCTTAATCCCATGGGGGAATTGGTGCCAATTTGATGTGAAAATTGGCCCTTTCCCAATCCCTAAGATGCAAGTTTGATGATTGTTGAAGAGTGTTGATCCATTTTGATGATGAAGGTGAAAGCTTCAAGCCTAAAATCTACAATAACCTAGCTAAGAACTTAGATGATGAATGGAAATGGCTAAGTATTTTAGCATGGTAACTTTGCTTGGATTGTGGATGATGAAATGAGGAGAGGGGCTCTTCATTTATAGGATTTCAAGATGGATGAAAGTCCAAATTTGAGCAATGTGGGACTAACATTCATCCAATGATATGGTGCCACTTGTCAAGCCATGAATGGATGATGGATGTGCAAGATTTGGGGTTTGTGCCAATAAATGCCAATAGTTGAAATTCAAATTTGTTGAAATGACATGTAAGAGGGAAGGGAAAATGCAATAAATGCCACTTGGCTCAAGGCAAAGGACATGTAAGATGGAGTTATTACCTTGTTGGATGTACATGTTGACTTGGAATTTTGAATTCAAATTGAGAGAATATTCCAAAATATGTCATGTGAGGGAAAATAGGGATTTAATAAATGAATTAAATCTATTTTCATGTGAAACTTGCATTATCTAGAGGATGTGACATGAGATAAGGTTAAATTAATCAAGGGTTAATTAATTTAACAAGGGATTTTCTGATGTGACTCATTTGATTTAGATTTATGGATTTATTTAAGTCAGATAAGAGAGGAATATGGCAAGAGATTAATTAAATAAGTATTTGATTTATTTAATTAAAGGAGATAGTGTTAAATTAAATCAAATAAGGTTTTAATTTATTTAATTTAATAGATGAACTTTAGAGATTTAATCAAATAAATTGATTATTTAATTAAATAGGGATAATTAGATAAGGTGGATTGATTTAATTAACAGGAGAAAATGACCCAATTAGATAAGTTGATTTATTTAATTAAGAGATGAATATTGATGAATTTAATCAGATAGGGGGATTTAATTAAATGGTTAGATCGGAGAATGATTCAGGAAGAAACGATGTTAGTAAGTCAGGATCGAATGCACGATGTCAATCAGTATATTTTGCGTGTCTACAATATCTTTGATATGTTATGGGAGACTAAAAATATTCTCTCATTTTGCACCCCCTGGGGCTCACCAAGTGGATGGCCTAAGGTTCCATTAGCCCATGTGAGCATATATGTTATTTGCATAGTGGAGATCAAGTTTTTCTTTTGAACATGTTGGACAAACAACAAAGATGTGTTCCACATCGCGTTGGGCAGTTGAAGCTTGATTGGCCTCCTCTTCCAAGATTTGATGTTCTATGATTGAATATATTTGTTATTACTGCATACATATGTTTCTTGAATGTCTACTTTAGTGTGATTTTGATATGGGGTCATCCTCTCACTAAAGTGGGGGTTAAATGTAGTGTAGGGAAACATATCGCTTTTTCACACTTAAATTGGAATTAATAATAAAAGGACTAAATTATGCCTTAATTTAGTGTTGTAATATGTATTTTACATATTAACAATATGTTTAGGGCCCTATTGCATAAAATGGACTTAACGGTGCCTTAATGTGGTGTTGTGAAGTGTATCTTTACACTTTCACACTCATTTAGGGATTTATTAATTAATTGAGGTTAATTTTCCTTAATTGGCATGTTTATTTCAAATCCAAGCCTAATTAATTTTGTTTTTTGAAGAGGAAAACTTTATATTCATAAATTCCATAACATAACATATATCCTTGGAGAATGTGTGTCCTAGGTAAGTGACCTAGGACCCATTCACCCATGGGTGAATGGGTCCTCACTTAGGCCTAGGACCTAAATTTGTATTATGTTTTTGGTGGTATTTCAATTATTTCAAATTTATATTCACATGTCATCTTGTGTTATTTGAATATTAGGAATTAATGTTAACATGCCTATAAATATAAGGTCATTTCATTATGTTTCACCTAGAAGATTTACATGAGCAAAGAGTATAGAAAGTTTATGAGATCAAAAGCATTTCAAGAGCATTTCAAGTCATTCAAGGGTGGATCTAGTGAAGAATTATTGCAGCAATCAAGATCCCATTATCATGTCAATCTCTTATTGCATTATGCATATTATTTGAGCTAATATGTTGATGTAGTGTTCAAGATCCATTGAAGAATTCAAAGGAATTGTTTCAAGTCAAGTTTTAAGATCAAGATCCACATCCATTGAATCCATCTTTTGAAAGTTACAGATCCATATTCTAAGGTTCATTCAAGGGTTTGGTGAGTTTTTACATTGCTTTGTTCATTCATCATTCCTTCATATTTTATTATTTCATTACAAGTTTTAATTGCCAAAATGGGGTTTGACCAAGGAAAACCCCCATTCATGAACAAGCAAACATTTTTCCTTCTTGTTGTGTGTTTGTAGATTTTAGGTGGAAGATCTCTTGATGTGTTTAATTAGGGAGGTGCATAGAACTATTGAGCGATTCCCACAATTCATCATGGAGAAGGTTCTTGAGGCATAAAATTTGTTCGATAAGTTATACACAGTGCTGGACAAAGACTTAGTGAGTGCAGGGATTGAGGATTGTAAGACAGCTGCCAAAACAACAAAAGAGTTCATTCACTGCAACAACCATCCTCCATGCTAGAAATTGCTCTACCACACTGGGTCAAACTATGGACAACATGCGGGAAAAATTCTCTCAGCTGAATCAGACGAGCTTAGCCTCCCTATTTCTTTCTAATGACTTAGTAGCCACAATGAAGCAGATTGCAACAAAGATTAAAGAGAAGTAGCAGGAGATATATTCTTTTTCAAAGTTTCAATCAACCCCCTAGTGTTGAGGATATTGAGGGTGACACTTATCAGATAGTTCAACTTCTATTTCAACTCAAGTCTAGGGCCAAGATATCCATGAAGCTGTCATTCAAAGAAGTGATCGATCTACACAAAGTGTAAGAGGATTTGCATGACATATCGATGCCATCTGAAGCCGATTGGCTACCTCTGTAGACTGCTCTATGAAGGCTCCGATTACATCACCCAATGGATAAGGTTGTGGTCTTCAAACCAGAAATTTTTGGGTTCCTCATTCTGTAGGAGAAACACCCTTGGTAGTCGCCAAAAGCTATGGATTTTAAATTCCCTTGAGCTCCCTTCAGGTTAATACTATTTTTCTTGGCTTCTACCCACACCCCATACATTTGAAAATCCTGGCCCCTTTTTGAAGGACTTCACCCACTTTTGCCACGTGTCTACCAAGTGCTCTTCACAAGGATTCCCTCCTTTGTTTCTTCGGTGTGCCCCACCATATTTCCATGTGTTAGCGGCATGAGGATTTAAAATCATGCTTCCTTCCCTTCTCAACCGAGCCCCATCCACATGCCATGTAGCATCAATCCACCTACACTCTTTGGTGGACCTCACACTCAATGCTAGAAAAGAATACTTCTCCACATGTCTTCTCCGTAGGGATTTCATTGAAGGGAAGGAAGGAGCAAGCAACAAGCCCTGCCATATTTCCACAGGTCGTAACTAACTTTGTGGGTGAGAAACACATTTCTACATGAGGTTTTGCTACTTGTACATTGGGACCACTGCCATCATTCGCAGAGGATTCCTTTGGCTTGAAGGTGACTACATTCTATGACTCAATTTCTTTTATGTTGCAATGACCTTAGTAAATCATTGCTTTGCTCATCATTGCTCGTGATGAAAGAATCTTTTCTATTAATGGCTCACTAGGCAGTGGGATTATTTTCTATATATACTACTTCTTACTTCCAAATATGAGTTTAGAAGATACAAAAAAAATGGGAAAAGACATCAGGCCTTTTGTATTTTTTTTAGATTATTGTATAATACTCTTAGACTATGCCATTGTTCAGCCCTTTTATTTTCTTAGCTATTTGACAAAACATTATACTATGCCATTACTATACTGAGTAGTTTATTTGTAGAACTTCTTTGATTTCAATATAAGTTTATTGATTTAGATCATGTCTTTGAATCTTCTTTTTAATAAATGTGTATGGAAGTTATTTTATGTTATTGGATAAATTATTCAGGTTTTCATCTTTGATTTTTGTTATTCTGGTACTTAGCAGATTGCTGAATGTGCCCTTAAATCTCATCAAAAAGATAAATTTATCATGCCTACATATACATCTTGGCGCATCGCCTTAGTTAGATATTTATATTTTTATATTGGCTTCCTTTTTCCATTCCAAAACCCCAATTACAAAAGAAGTCAACTTCCTTAAAAACCCGAAGGTCGCTCAGTTTAGTGCAATTGGTCCCCCCATTAACTGAGCTTCCCATAAGGTTGCTACCTTTCCAAATTTTTGCATCAATAGTTTATTTTCCTGGCATGCCCACTGGGACTGCTTAAATGTACCTAAACCTAAAGTGAGTGTATGAGCCATTGACTTGCTACTAGATCCCAAACAACAAATAACCCTAGCTTGTTAGTGTCTCCACTAGTAACAGTATGAACTAGAACCCATGTAGTGCACATTTTGATCCATCCACCAACCATGTTGCCAATTACAAATAGAAATTATGTGGCATGGGATGCCAGAAGCCCCCTTATAGAACTAGTAGCACCCATCGTTTGGGCCCCTATCCCATCCTCTTCTTTAAAAGTGCCAAAATTCACCAGGGAAGGCTCAAAAATACATCTAAACACCTGCAAGATGTGGCAGACATGTTTTTGGTGCATGAGTCACCAACAAAAATATAGCGCTAAGGTTGCTCATAGCCTCTGTCAGGGGTAAGGTGCTAGAATGGTATGATACTCTGCAAGCTAACACTATCAGTACCTAGGATTAGCTCAAAGATCATTTCTATGAAAGATTTTCGAATGATGGAGATCGGTCTTCGCTATATCATCAACCAGAAATCATAAAGCAAGCCCCATATGAAGCCATGACTTACTTCAATGTATAGTTTCATAGAACTTGGTAGAGAATCTAGGCTGCTATCTGCCTGTTGACCAAGTTGGCATTCATGTTCTACTTGAAATCCATCAATGTCAACATCTCGATGATGATCTCATCTCTTAGTAGTACCATTTGACCAAATGCATACAACATCACTATTAAAGTAGAGAATAACATGATTAATGTTGAAAAGTTATCACCTTGGCCTGCTATGCCTATATTCCCTAAGATATCTGTTCCCGCCTAGAAGATTCCATGTAGCAGTGCATCTGCTCCTCCCTAATATATGTACACATATTTGAACGCACCACAAAATATTGCTTCTACATCCAGATCTTCAAAGGATGAGATAAGTGACATCAAGGAGATATTGTGGACCATCGCTAATGAAATAACTACCATCAAGCAAAACTAGTCTATGCCTCTGAAGCCAACCTAGACCAAAATTATCAAGGTAGAATATCTTCCTACCATCAAAATCAATTCCAAGGAGGCCCACGCACAAATCTAAAAACTCAAAAAACTAATCAAATAGTTCCAATACCTACTCCTCTGCAAAGTGATAACCTAAGCTCGAGTAGAGAGCTGATGGTGGGGTAAAACAATCTCACTAATGACACCAATTCTTGGTGCTTCCCCTATGGTGAGGCACATATGCCCTAAAACTGTCCGCGCAACAACCTACAACAAAAGGTGGCAGAATAGCATAGCCAAGGTGTGGCGTCAAACCTTGGAGGTTATGTATACACCTCTTCACAAATGGAAAATGTGGTAATCACAGTGCAAATGTAGGGGATGTCCCTAGAACAAGAAACATATATAGCTCTCTACTACGCACTCTTCTCATGGATGGAAGAAGAAGAGGCAGTGTTTGCAAATGATGCATCCACATCAAAAGCCCTACAAGTGCAGTCTGATTACAACACTTGATCTAAAAGGATATTTACAGACGAACCAGTTGTCCTACAACTCAAAAGTGTCTTTAACTAGATTCCTAGTACCTCCACAGTTGCACAACAATTTAAGCTATGAAATGAAATTGTTATAGCCATGGCCAAGGTACAGAAGACTTCAAACCCACCACTATTCAATATGGTGGAACAATTAAAAAAATCCTCCACTAATGTGTCCCTTTTTTATGTCTTAGCTATTTCGAAGCAGAAATCATTGCTACAAAAGGCCCTACTTGAAGATGTAATCATTGAACCAATAGAACAATCACTCAAGGGAAAGGCCAGTGATCCATCACCTCCTGCCAAAGTTCTTACCAATAGTTTAGAGGAAGCTTCTACCAAAGTTAGAGATAAGCCGAAACCCAAACCCTTTTTCCTAACTCTTATTGTTTGCATGATTCCATTATTGACTATGGTGCTAGCGTGTGATAGTCATGCTTAGACAGATAGGTGAAGCCTTAGGAATCAGCTATGAACCTTTAAAAAGGGGGCTTGTGCAGCTTGATGAGAACAAGGTCAAAATAGTATGTGTCATTAAGAACCTCCCCTGGACTTTGTTCTCATGTCCTAGTATCACAGTTCCACAAGATACTGTGATCATATACGTTCCCCCTATGTTTAGTCTTTGCTTATCCCGAGAATTCACTTCAAAGATAGGTGGATATATTTCTTTGGATTGGTCACACTTAATCCTTAGGACAAAGCATGGAGCTAAAATGAAAATAATATCTGAACCTCTACATTTAGAACATGTGGCTGACGAAGCCATGATCAACTTTAAGGTTGCTCATACCTCTTTAACCAAAGAGGAAATGTATTGTATTGGGATACTAGAGGATGAAACAGTGACTAGAGTCTAGATAGATTTAGAGGAGGTCCTCTTGAGTGAATATATAGACATTGATCCTTTCAAAAACTATCATGCCACTGAGTTGGGGACCTATGTCATCTATGATGAAGATCAAGTGCTTCTGAAGGTCATGAAGGAGCCCGAGAATGGTCAAGCCTTAGAGCTATGGATGTTTCACTTTGATGGAGCAAGATGTAAGTTGGCATAGGAGCCAGGAAATGTTTGACATCCCCATCCCATGAAAAGATACTTCAGTCCTTTCTCTTGTAGTTCACCTGTTCGAACAATGAAGTTGAATATGAAGGCCTAGTGCAAGGTCAAAGCCTTACAGAGTAGATGGGAATCAAGCAAATAATGGCATTCAAAGAATTTTAACTAGTGGTCAATCAATTCTCAGGGATTTCTATAGCTAAGAATATCTGCATGAGGACCTGTAGACACAGAGTATGGGATCTGATCGAGGGCTTTGAAACCTTGAATATCCAGACAATGCCTAGATAGAAAAATATAAATGTGGATCACTGGTAGCAATCGGATCTCAATGTGATCCTATTGTTGGATATTAAAAATATGTGGTTGCCATTTATGTCAACACTATTGAAATTAATGTCTTTAAGGTTATATATGTTGAGGATATTGAGAAAATTGTAATAAAATAAGTTGCAGGTTTTCGGTGATGTAGTGAAGTTCAGTATGGTGGCTAGCTGAATATATTAATGTTAAAGGTTGTGGATTAAAGGGTTTTTTGTTGAGTATATCTAGTTTATCCACATGAAGTTTCAGAGGTTCACATGAAGATTTGACTGAGTTATGAGTATTTGTGTTCTGACAGTTGTTTTGTTGCTTTAGTTGGTGTTCCTGAAAGAAAATGATGTGATTCTAGTAAGTTGAGTTGTTGTGGATTATTCTATGGTGATTCATGATGCTTGTGGATGTTTCTAGATCATGCTATATCTATGTTGTATGTTTGCATTGATTTTTGTGCTCACGATTGGAGATTTTCTTTTGTGAGTTAATGTTTTTCATGTTCATGGGCAACAAGTGATTGTAGCATGTTGTGCATCTTCGAGGCATAATTTTTTAAGGTGTTTTGAATTCGAGGATGTTGTTTTGGGACCTTACTATGTTGTGGCTAACATTGTTTGGTTCGCATTGATAAATTGTTTATTGATTTGGGCTGAAAGTTTGTACACATTTTATATTTTATTAGGCCCACATGTAGTTGATGTTATTCTTGGTTTCAGATATATATGATCGATTGGTTATACCATTTGAAGTAAGTGGTGTGTGAAGTATGCTTTGTGCTGTGTGTGAATAATGTTCTAATATTTTGAAGGTAGAAGTAAATTGTGAAGAAGGGTGAACAAATGTTTTTGCGCTTAACCAAAATTGTAATTAGACATTAGAAGATGATATTTTCTCAGTTAAAAATCTTCTAGATATAATCTGAATGTTTCTGTAAGTAGTGAGTCTTCCTTTGGGCAGTAAGCCTGAGTCTTCCTTTGGGCAATAAGCCTGAGTCTTCCTTTGGGCAATAAGCCTTTTTGTATTTGGGAAGTGTGCTTGAATGCATGTGTATTCCCCATTTACAATTATTTCATGCTTTTAATATGGTATAATCTTGTGGACTAACCTCCACTGTGGTTTTTCCTCTAATAGCATTTCCACATAAAAAAATCTTGGTGTTATGTGTGTTTTTGATGTGGTCATGGTTTATGCTTTCATGTTTATTTATGAGATATGAGAATAATTTTAATTTGTATAATATATGTGACAACTAATTCACCCCCCCTCAGTTGCTTTCCCTTGCATTGCCAACAATTGGTATTAGAGCATGTTCCTTGGAAGAAGTTTAATAGCTTGAGGTGATCCAGGATGGCTACATATAAGAAGTATAGTTTGAGATTTGATGGAACAAATTATTCTCTAAGGAAGACTCGAATGGAGTGTCATCTGAGATGCATTGGTGAACCTTACTGGAACATTACAAAGAATAGGTATATCATCCCACAAAATGGTCCTTCTACTGTAGGTAAGATTAAGGAATCCAAGTACAATATTAGGGCTAAGGAAGTATTGTTGAGTGTTCTGACTGATTCCACAATGATAAATGTAATGGATCTGAATACTACTTATGAGATCTAGAAAAAGTTGTAAACTTTGTATGAAGGTGATACCCATGTGAAGATTGCTAAGTTGCAAAGTCTGAGAGGGAAATATGAAACATTGAAATTGGGTGAAGATGAGAACATCACTTATTTTATGCAAAGAGTGAATGAACTTGTGTGTAATATCATATGTACTGGTGGAACATTGGAAGGATCAGATATTGTTGCTAAAGTGCTCAGATCCCTTCCTGCTACATACAAACACAAAGTTGCTACTATTGAGGAGATCCATACTATGAAAAATGTAACTAGGGACATGTTGATTTGTAAACTTGCTACTTTTGAGTTAAGTGAGTTTGGTTATTCTCTTCCTAAGATAGAATCTGCATTTAAAGCTACTATCTCTAGAAAAGATAAGCAGAGATATGATCCAGGAGAAAGTTCGTCTAGAAACTTGTCCAAGTATGAGTAGGAAATGAGATAGATTGAAGAAGAGAGAAAACTAGATGAGATTCAAGCACTTATTTTCAAGAGGGTACCCAAAGGATAAGATAAGTATAAATGGAAGTCGCCTCTTAAATGTTTTTCATGCAATAAGATAGGTCATTTTTCCACAACGTGTTTGGAAAGAGTTCCTAAGCCAAGACCTAACACGCCTAGATTCCAAAGAAAGTGTTATTATAATCCTGATGAAGGTGTGATAGATGATGAATCTAATAAAGGAAATGTAAGTGAAGATGAATGGGTATTTATTGTTATCAAGGAAAATGATCTAGTACCTACTAAATCTACTAGTTGCATAAATGTGGAGAAAGCTCTATCTACTAGAGTTGAAGAAAAGGATGAATGGGTGATTGACAATGGATGCTCTCATCACATGATAGGTCATAAAAGTAAATTTGTGAGCTTGGAAAAGTATGAAAGTGGTGTTGTAAGATTTTGTGATGACAAAGCTGGTGTAATCTGTGGCAGAGGATCCATTTCTCTTGATGGTAAGCATAATACTGATGATGTTCTATATGTGGAAGGTTTAAAGCATAATATTTTAAGTGTTGGATAGATGGTTGACAAGGGATAAAATATTCAATTCAAGGATGGAAAGTGTAGATTATTGGGGAGTTTCAGAAATGTGATTGCATCTGGTACAAAAAAAAGGTAATATCTTTCACTTGAGTGCTGCTAGTAAAAATTTTCTGATTGCTCAAGCTGATGAAAGTTGGTTGTGGCATAGGAGATTGTGTCATGTAAAATTTTACAATATTATCAAGCTAAGCTCTACTTAGGCAGTGAGAGATCTTCCTAAGTTGACTAAACCTACTAATACCATATGCAAGGAATTCCAATTAGGGAAGCAAACTAGAGTTTCATTCTACAAAAAACAACATTGTTCAAATGAAGTGTTGGAGCTTGTGCATACTAACTTGTGTGGCCCTTCTAGAGTTAGAAGTTTACAAGGAGACATGTATTTCATGTTAATTTTTGATGATTATTCTAGAAAGATGTGGGATACTTTCTTGAGGGAAAAATTTGAAGCTCTAGAGAAATTCAAGATCTTTAAGGCTATGGTTGAGATAGAGACAGTTCTGAAGATTAAATTTCTGAGATCAGATAGAGGTGGTGAATTCACTTCTGGTGAGTTTAATTCTTCTTGTGAAGAGCATGGGATAAAGAGACAATTATCTACCTCATGGAACCCTCAACAAAATGGAGTTGTGGAAAGGAAGAATAGGACAATTCAAGAAGCTACTAGGACAATGATGCCAAAGGAAATGTTCCACATATCTATTGGAGAGAAGTTGTGAGTACTTTTGTTTACACTCTCAACCAGGTACATGTCAAAGGTGATATTGGTAAGACCCCTTATGAGTTATGGTTTGGTCATAAGCCTACTATTAAATAATTCAAAATCTTTGGGAGTAAATGTTATATCAAAAGAGATGAAGATATAGGAAAGTTTGATGCCAGAAGTGATGAAGGAATCTTTCTTGGTTATTCTACTATAAGTAAAGCCTACTAGTGCTACAACAAGAGATTAAGGAAATTAGTTGAAAGTGCCAATGCCAAGGTTGATGAAGACATATTAAGACCATCTAGAACCTACGAATATGATTGAGACAATCAGAATGACAGTTCAGATAAAGGAAAGAAATTTCAAACTCAAAATCAAGTTAAGATCATTCTATTAAATTAGGTAAATAAAGTGGAAGGAACTAGTGAAAGTGCAAAAGTGAGATAACAAGAGCCTAAAGTTCAAGAACATCCTAAGACTCCAAGGTATGTAAAAATGAATCATTTAGAAGATCAGATTATAGGTGGTAAGAACAAAGGTTTTAAAACTAGGAGAAGAATTGCAAAAGAATACTATTTGATCTCAAATACTAAGCCTAATAGTGTCAATAAAGCATGCAAATATGAACATTGGGTGGAAGCAACTACTGTAAATTGAGAATAATGATACATGGATTCTTGTTCCTAGACCTAAGGAAAAAAATGTAATTGGAACCAAATCAGTCTTTCAGAACAAACTGAATGAGCAAGGTGAACTTGTTAGAAACAAAGCAAGACTAGTGTGTAAAGGATATTCTCAAATGAATGGAATTGACTTTGAAGAAAATTTTGCTCCTGTTGCTAAGATTGAAGTTGTGAGACTATTTCTTCCTTATGCTACTTACAAAAAATTCAAGGTTTATCAGATGGATGTCAAGTCAACATTTCTAAATGGGGAATTGGAAGAAGTGTATATTGAGCAACTTGATAGATTTCAATTGAATGATTAGGGAGATATGGTTGGTTGGTTGAAGAAAGAATTGTATGGAATTAAGCAAGCCCCAAGAGCATGGTATGCCAGATTGGATAAGTATTTATTGAAGCTTGGATTTAATAAAGGTACTGCTGATAGTAATTTGTATTTCAAGATTGATCATGATAAAGATTTGATTGTTGAAATCTTTGTTGATGATATCATTTTTGGAGGAGATGATAGTTTGTGCATGAAGTTTGTTGATTAAATGCAAAGTGAGTTTGGGATCTCTATGATTGGAGAAATGAAATTCTTTTTGGGACTACAAATTACTCAGCTAGATAGAGGGATCTTTATATCTCAATCCAAGTATGTGAAGGAATTGCTAAAGAAGTTTTGTATGGAAGATTCAAAGCCAGTTAGTACACCTATGGTGACCAAATGTAAGTTGAAACAAGATGATGATTCTCATAAAACAAATCAGACTAGATATAGATCCATGATTGGTGAATTGCTCTATTTGACTCAAACTAGACCTAATATCATGAATGTTGTATGCATTGTTGCAAGATTTCAAGTTGATCCTAAGGAATCTCATGTGACAACTATGAAGAGTATTTTCAGGTACTTGAAGGGGACAGTTGATTTTGGCCTATGGTATCCTAAAGAAGATGATATTACTTTGATTTCTTTTACTGATGCTAATTGGGTAGGAGATGTGAATGATAGAAAGAGTACTAGTGGTGGTGCATTTTTCTTGGGAAAGAAGCTAATTTAATGGTTAAGTAAGAAGCAGAATGTCATTTCTTTATCTACTATAGAGGTAGAATACATTGTTGCTGCTAACAATTGTACTTAAGTATTTTGGATGAAGTAGATGTTGAAAGATATCAAAGTTGTGTATGATGAACCTATTACTCTATTCTGTGATAACTCAAGTGCAATTAAAATTTCTAAGAATCTAGTGTTGCATTCAAAAACCAAGCATATACCTATCAAGTTTCACTTTTTGAGAGAGAAGGTGAGTGAAAAGGAAGTCACATTGGAGTATGTGCCCATTAAGGAATATATTGCAGATATCTTTACTAATCCCTTTCCTAAGAATACTTTTGAGTATGTCAGAGGGAAGCTAGGGGTGATTACCCATCCTAATTAGAATGAAGATGCATTGACTTGCATCAGTCCATGCATTTCATAGTCATATCTTGTGATATAGTTGTGATGGCTGCTACTCAGGGGGAGTAGTTAGATGTTTAGAAATGTGGTTCAGATCTTGTGTGGAAAAAGATAGTGTGTATCTTTGTAATTGATGTCAAAGGGGGAGAAGATTCATGTGAAAATCTATGAAAGAGTTAAGGAGAAAAAGAGTCAAAATCTAAGGGGGCGAAAGTGCTAAGATAAAGTTGCATTGATGGTGTTTTTCACATCATGTGTTGCCATCAATTCCAAAGGGAGAGATTGTTGGATATTGCTGATATGTGGTTTTCATTGATGTTAACACTATTGGCATTAATTTATTTAAGGCTTTATATGTCGAGGATATTGAGAAAATTGTAATAAAATAAGTTGTAGGTTGTCAGTGATGTAGTGAAGTTCAGTATGGTGGCTAGCTTAGAATATTGATGTTAAGAGGTTGCGGATTAAATGGTTTTTTTTTTAGTATATCTAGTTTACCCACATGAATTTTTAGAGGTTTGCATGAAGATTTGATTGAGTTTTGAGTATTTGTGTTTTGATAGTTGTTCTATTGCTTTAGTTTGTGTTCTTGAAAGAAGATGATGTGATTCTAGTAAGTTGAGTTGTTATGGATGCTTATGTCGTGATTCATGATGTTTGTGGATGTTTCTATATAATTATCTATCTATGTTGTACACCTACATTGATCATTGTGGTTGCGATTGGATATTTTCTTTTGTGAGCTCATGTATTTCATGTTCATGGCTGACAAGGTGATTATAGTGTGTTGTGGATCTTTGAGGCATAATTTTTGAAGGTGTTTCAAATTTGAGGATGTTTTTTTGGGTCCTTACTATGTTGTGGCTGACATTTTTTGGTTCGCATTGATAAATTGTTTATTAATTTGGGCTGACAGTTTGTACATATTTTAAATTTGATTGGGCAGACATGTAGTTGATGTTATTCTTGGTTGCGGATATATATGATTGATCAGTTATACCATTTGAATTAAGTGGTGTGTGAAGTATGCTCTATGTTGTGTGTGAATAATGTTATAATCTTCCAAAGATAGAAGTAAAGTGTGAAGAAGAGTGAGAAGATGTTTCTATGCTTAACCAGAACTATAATCAGGCATTAGAATATGCTATTTTCTTAGTTCAAAATTTTTCGGATGTAATTTGATTTTTTTTGTAATACATTAAGTCTTCCTTTGGGAAGTAATCCTTTTTGTATATGAGCAATGTGCTCTAGGCAGTGCACCTAAATTCATGTGCACTCCACATTTACAATTCTTTTATGCTTTTAATAGGGTATAATCTTGTGGACTAACCTCCACTGTGGTTTTTCCCCTAACAGGGTTTCCACGTAAAAGCTCTTGGTGTTATGTGTGTTTATGATGTGGTAATGGTTTAGCTTCAATTTTTATTTATCAAATCTAAGAATAAGCTTAATTTATATAATTTATGTGACAACTGATTCTGTAGACATGCAAAATTAGCTTCATGCATTAGGCGTATTCATCAATTAATCAAGTTCACCTTCATCCATTCATCAAGCAAACTCACTAATTTCCATCTCCTAAGGTCATCAATTTAAAATTAAACAAACTTTAACATTAACATTTCAATTAAATAAATCAATTAATCTTCTAAAGATATCCATTTAATTAAATAGGACAATGTTATTTCATCAAATCTCTAATGATCAATTTCTTCTCATTTAATTTAAACAAACCCAAAAGTCTAAGTTGAATGTCACAATAATATAATATTAGCTTAATTAATCTAATCCTTGATTAAGTGCTAATCACCCATCAAATCCTCTAGATATCTCCACTTGCACAGATAAATCTATTTATTGATTTATTAAAACCCTTATTTTCCATCAACTTGGCATAAAATAGAATATTCCTTCAAATTTGAAAAATATGACAAGTTGATTTGTCCCTCCAACATTGCATTTATTTCTCATTTTCTTGTCCCCCTCTCAAAATTTATTACACAAATTCAAATTTGAAACTCCCTCTCATGGGCACATTTCCCAAATCTTGCACATGCATCCACCAATGGCAACTTGACAAGTGGTATCCTTTCATTGGATTACATTTAGTCCCACATTCACCCATTTGGCCAATCTCTCATCAAGAAAATCTATAAATAAGAACCTCATTCTTCATCAAATCCATCTACATTTTACATGCAAAGTCACTCTCTTGATTTGAGAACGGATTTTGTTCTTCAAAACTGTAGACATGCAAAATTAACATTATGCATTCAATCAAGTTCATTCATCAAGGTTCCACATTAGGTGCATTCATCAATTAATCAAGTTCACCTTCATCCATTTATCAGGTAATCTCATTAATTTCCATCTCCTAAGGTCATTAATTTAAAATTAGATAAAAATTATCATCAACCTTTTAATCAAATAAATCAAACATTCATTTAATTAAATCATAATGCACATTTCATCCTTTTCTGATTTAAATAAATCAAATATTTAAGTCATAAAAGTCAAACTCACCTAATTATCATTAATCTAATCTAACAATGATTAAATGCTAATCCTAACCACTTGCATTCTCTAGATTTTGTCACTTGCACAAATAAATCAATTTATTGATTTATTAAAATCACCATTTTCACTCAACATGGCATTTATGGGGAATATTCCCTCAAGTTTGAAAAATATGACAAGTTGATTTTTCCCTCCAACATTACATTTATTTCTCATTTTCTTGAACCCCTCTCAAAATTTATTACACAAATTCAAATTTGAAACTCCCTCTCATAGGCACATTTCTTGCACATAAATCCACCAATGGAAACTTGACAAATGGTCTCCTTTCATTGGCTTACATTTAGTCCCACATTCACCCATTTGACCAATCTCTCATCAAGAAAATCTATAAATAAGAACCTCATTCTTCATCAAATCCATCTACATTTTACATGCAAAGTCACTCTCTTGATTTGAGAATTGATTTTTTTCTTCATCTCCATTGCATCTCATCATTTTAGGTTTGAGCAAGGATTGGGAAAGGGCTTCTTTCCACATCAAAGAAGCACCAATCCACTATGGAATAGGTAACTTGTTATTGTTTTCATAATGCTTTAATTTTTCTATTGTAATTTGTTGCATTTGGAAGCATTCACAAGGTATTTCATAGGAGCATTTTGATAGATTTGTGAAATACTAACCCATGTTTGAGATGTTATTATTTGCAGATTTTAATGCATGCTTCATTCTAGTGCTAGAAGGAGGGCTTGAGAAAAATATGACTTATGTTTTCTTCTAATTTTTCTTTGGCATCTTTATATCACTTCTAAGCTTCAATCTTTATTGGCTTTCAAATGGAAAATGTTTTTCTTGCTATTGAAAGGATACATTAGGGGTTGTTTTCAAAAGCTTTCAAACTGAATGTACCAATCTATTTAGTATTTGGCCTACTTGTACTTATGATTTCCAATCATATACCACTGTCTTTTGCATATTGAATGTGTATCGAGGTTTTTGTTGGAATATGTGCCTCAATCCTTACTGACATGGAACTCTTGAAGGGAAAAGTTTTTATGGCACTGTTCATGTCTGGGCAACAAAATAGTTCTAAATCTGCTTGATAGGTTCATGTCGCCAAGACAGGGTTCATGTCTTGCTGACAAGACTATCGCTATAACTTTCAGCATTTAGCATGACCTTTTGTCGAATGGAGAACTCTAGGCAATAGTTTGATCTTTCGGGTTAAATCACGGGTGTCGGGGAGAAGTCCCAATGAATGGTGTTAGTCTCACCGACGTCGAGCTAATGCTAGGGCTTTGGTGAGATGTCCCAGTGAGTATGCAATGTCTCACCGACAAAGGATACTCTCCGGTGTCAAAGTGAATGTCGGAGTAACTCATGGGTCGCGGGGAGATGTCTCAACGATACTTGGTCACATCGATGGGAGTTCTTCACGGTGAAAAGAGACCTTCCTGGGAAGTCCTGGTGACTTGGTTAGGTCACACCGATGGGAGATGTCTCTTGGTCTTCACGGTGACAAAAAGAATTCACTGAGAAGTCTTGGTGAATGTCTTGATTCTTGTCGATAGTAAGTCTTCAGTAAGACTTAGGGAGCTCGGAGAAAGGTCATGGCAATAGACTCGAGTTTTGGCGACAGTGTGATTCTCGATGGAAGCTTTGTTTTGGTATGACATCTCACCTAAACCGTGGGGGTCTTGCCGATAGGTGAAAGGCTTCAGAGTAACATAAGATTGTCAGAAAAAAGTCTTGGTGAGATCGGTATGTCTTGCCAAAAGGAATAGCTCATCGCTGTGACTGAAGACTTCGACATGAGTCTCTCTGAAAAGCGAATGTCTCGCCAAATGGAAACCTCATTGGTGTGACTTGTGAACTCGACATAAGGTCTTGGCGAGAATGAAGTGTCTTGTCGATGGAATGTTTGATCGATATGACTTGTGCTTTCGATATAAGTCTCTTTGATAAGGGAAACCTTTGCCAATAGGAATAAAATGGACATCGACGTTTTCGGTATAACTTCTTTGTTGTCTTGTCGACTGCTGGAGACTTAAAGCCAATATCGATAGAGAAACTTTGTGGCATCAGGGAGACAGTGTGAGTGTCTCACCGATATGCCAACAAAGTTTGAATGCCATTGACTGTGTGACCATCCTATGTGGCATCCTGCTGGACCAATCAGAGGAAGTAGTTTTTTCAAACTGAATGACGGTTGGATTTTTTGTAACTGCTGCGACACTGGAGAAAAACAGCTTGCAGGGAAAAATATGTATCAGCATGGAAACTTTCTTGAATGGAGATCTGGTGGATAAGGATGCACAGATGGAAAAAATCAGAATGTGATTAGTTTAAAGCAGATCAATTCTATTGAGACCGTGACGATGAGTAAATCAAATTGTTGAGATCTATTCTATAACTAATTGAACATTTGAATGTAGCTACTGAGAACTGATAACCAGAGAGTTGCATCTCTAAATTGTATGTAATAGTTTGTTACTGTAATACAAAGAGATTTAGCTTGGTGGGGTGGGTTTTTTCCTGAAAGGGTTTTCCCACATAAATCTGCTGTTCATTTTCTTTGACTATCTTCTCTATTTCTATAGATCTTGCATGTGTGTCTTAATTAGACTGTAGTTACAAAATTAAAAGTACTGCCTACTTACTCCCTTGTGGTTTTGACGTTAGGAAAGTTGCTTTCGTACCTCTGCTTTCCTTACAAGTGGTATTAGAGCCTGGCCAATTGTGTTGTCCTTATGAGTGGGTTGGGTTTTTTGAGTCAATCATTTTCCAGTGGGAGTTTTGTAGAGTTCTTTTAATTTAATTATAGATTAAGATGGCAAGCACATCTAGCAAGATGGAAATAGAGAAATTCAATTGTAGCAATTTTGAGCTGTGGAAACTCAAAATGGAAGATATGTTAGTTGATCGAGATCTTTGGACTGTCGTGTCTAGAAAAATTCCTCAAGGCATGAAGCAAGAGGATTGGGACCTAGCAGATAGAAAGTCTAAAGGGGTGATAAGGCTCTGTTTAGAAGACTCTGTTCTTCTAAATGTGCATGAAGAAAGACTACCTCTTCCTTGTGGAAAAGACTGGCATCGATTTATCAGGGCAAGTCCTTGGTAAACAAGCTATTCTTGAGGAAGAAGTTGTACTCATTGAGAATGCAGGAAGGAGGGTCTATTGCTAATCACTTAAATGCTTTCAACATGTTGAATGCTTAGTTAACATCTGTTGGTGTGAAGATAGAAGATGAAGATCATTGTATACTGTTGCTATGTTCTTTGCTAGATTCTTGGGATCATCTGGTGATGGCTATTAGGATTATGACATAAACTTTCAAGATGGAAGATGTTGTTGCTTATTTATTATCAGAAGAAATGAGAAGAAAATCTTTTGAGATGGCAAAGGTGGCTTTGGCTGTCAGAGGTAGACCAAAGGAGAAAGGCAAGAAGAAGGACAAGAAGTCTAGATAGAAATTAGAAGGGAGATCAAAGTCTTCTAGCAAGAAGTCCAAGGTGAAGTGCTAGAATTGTGGGCAACATGGTCATGTCTGAAAGGATTGCAAGGAGGAGAAAAAGAAGAAGAAGAATTTTTCTGGCAATGATTCTTCTCATAGTGATGCAGACGCCTTCATTGCAGCTTTGGCTACAAGGTTATCAGATGATGTCTAGCTGATTGATTCTGGAGCATCCTTCCACATGACATCTCTTAGAGAATGGTTCACGAAGTATGAAGAATACAATGGTGGAAAGGTGTACTTGGCAAGTGATTCATCTTTGGAAATTGTTGGTTGTGGAAGAGTGAAGGGAATCAATGATGTAATGCATATACCAGGTTTGGCTCAAAATCTACTTTTTATAAGTAAGCTAAATGATATCAGAGTGTAGGTCACGTTCTCTAGAAATGGATGCAAGATGACTAGAAGCTCTATGGTGCTGGCTAGGGGTGCTCGAATTGGTACTCTGTACAAGCTGGATGCACTGGCTGTCCAATGCAACAATGGCTTTGTAAAGTCACTTGAGGCTACTCATGGAGAAAAGAAGGAAAACATTCTTCATGGTGTAAAATCCATGGAGATTAAACTTACAGTAGAGAAGACTATGCTCTAGCATCATAGGCTAGGCCACATCGGTGAGAAAGGTTTAAAAACCTTGAAAAATAAAAACCTAGTAGAAGGGCTTGAAGACTGTAACCTTTAATTTGATTTCTGTGAACATTGCATATATGGAAAACAACACCATATTTCATTTTACTCAAGTCCTCACAAAACTACTGGTTTGCTTGATTATATACATTCTGATGTATTTGGTCCAGTGAATGTTCCTTCTTTGTCTAAATCAAGATACTATGTGTCGTTTATTGATGATTATTCAAGAAGAGCATTTGTATATTTTTTGAAAAGTAAATCAGAAGTGTTCAGTTGGTTTAAGGAATTTAAAAACCTTGTAGAAATTTAGACTAGTAGAAAAATAAAATGTTTAAGGACTGACAATGGTGGTGAGTTCTGTTTAGATGAATTTAAAAGGTACTATAAAGATCATGGGATCAAAAGAGACAAGAATACACCTTACACTTCACAACAAAATGGAGTTGCTGAAAGGTTCAACAGGACAATAATGGAAAGAGCACGAAGTATGTTGAGCAGTGCTAGCTTGGAGGAGATGTTTTGGGCTGAAGCAGTCTCTACAGCATGTTACTTGGTAAATCGCTCTCCTAAATCTTGTCTTGCTAAGAAGACACCTTTGGAAGCATGGTCTGGAAAGAAGCTCTCTCTTAGACATATTCATGTCTTTGGCTATGAGGCATATGCATATGTGCCATTTGAAAAAAGATCCAAGTTGGAAAACAAAGCTGTAAAGTGTATATTTATTGGCTATAGTGCTGGCATAAAAGGATTAAAGCTTTGGAATCCTGAGACTCATAAGGTTTTGCACAATAGAAGTGTTATCTTTTGTGAGCTAAAACCTTCTACTTTGGATCTACAGTCAGAAGAAATTAGAAAATGAAAAGGATGTAGCAGAAATTCCTCAGACACCAGATAAAGAGGAATTGAAAAATCAAAATGTACTTGATAGTGAGGAGAGCTCAAGCAGTTCTGGAAGTTTTGAAGATGATAAAGAACCACCTCAACCTCAGCC
Organism: Sequoia sempervirens; assembly: GCA_007258455.2. Taxonomy (NCBI): domain Eukaryota; kingdom Viridiplantae; phylum Streptophyta; class Pinopsida; order Cupressales; family Cupressaceae; genus Sequoia; species Sequoia sempervirens. Next base: position 138,459,630 of record VDFB02000017.1, read on the forward strand.
TGTGAGGAGGTCAATTCATGAAAGAAAGCAACCTAAAATGTATGGGTTTTCTTTAATAGAGTATACTTGTGTGTATGCTTTAATTTCTAGCACTGATGAACTTAGGACTGTGAAAGAGGCATTTAAAATGTCTGATTCAAACTCTTGGTTGGAAGCCATGAATGAAGAAATGGAATCATTAGAAAAGAATGACACCTGGAGGTTGGTTCCATTGCCTAAAGGAAAAAAATATGTAGGTTGCAAATGGATATTCAAAAATAAAATTGGTTTGGATGGCAATGTAGAAAAATATAAAGCAAGGTTGGTTGCAAAAGGTTATTCCCAGATAGAGGGAATTGACTATGGAGAAATATTTTCTCCTGTAGCTAAGCTGACATCTATTAGATTTATTTTGTCACTTGCATTAGCATATGATTTAGAGATTGAACAGATGGATGTGAAAACAACGTTTCTTGATGGTGATCTTGAAGAAGAAATTTATATGTCCCAGGTAGAGCACTTTGTGGTAAAAGGTAAGCAAAGACTAGTTTGCAAGTTGAAGAAATCTTTGTATGGTTTCAAATAGTCTCCTAGAATGTGGTACCAAAAGTTTGACATATTTTTTTTGTCATTGGGATTTGTAAGATCAAAATGTGATCACTGTGTGTATTACAAAGCTGAAAGTGATCAAATACTTTTTATTGCTCTCTACGTTGATGATATGTTGTTCATAGGCAATAGTAAGCTAATGATTTCTAATCTTAAGTCTTAGTTGTATTCAAAGTTCGAGATGAAAGATCTTGGTGTAGCAGGGTACATTCTAAGAATGGAAATAACCAGTGATAGAAAGAACAAAAAGCTTTGGCTCAGTCAGAGTAAGTATGTCATGATTGTTCTAGAGATATTTTGTATGACCGAATGCAAATAGCTAGTTGTTTCAGTTACACAGGGAACAAAGCTATCTATTGAGGATTGTCCTAAATCTTCTTCTAAGATGGAGGACATGACCAGTGTGCCTTATGCAAGTACAGTTGGTAGTCTCATGTATGTTATGGTTTGTACAAGGCCAGACATTGCCCAAGCAGTGGGAGTTATTAGTCATTTTATGGAAAATCCTGGAAGAACACATTGGGATGCTGTGAAGAGAGTGTTTAGATATCTAAAGGGCACTTCAGACTATGCTTTGTGTTATCATGGTAACTTGGTTGAATCATAGAAGACTCTCAGCATTCAAGGTTATGTGGATTTTGATTGGGCAGGGGACATTGACAGCAAAAGATCCACCAGTGGATATATTTTCATGATGAATGGTGGTGCAGTGAGTTGGATGAGCAAGCGGCAGGCTATAGTCGCTTTGCCTACTACAGAGGCAGAATACATGGCAGCCACACATGCCTGTAAAGAAGCAATCTTATTAAAACGTTTTTGTTCTAACATTGGCTTTGATGTAGAAAAGATTACTATCTATTGTGACAGCTAGAGTGTTATATGTTTGGCAAAGAATCCTACTTTCCATGCCAGGATGAAACATATAGATGTACAGTATCATTTTGTACAAGATATGGTGGAGGATCAGAAGGTCTCTTTGGAGAAAGTGGATACTCTAGAGAATGTTGCAGATGCATTAACGAAGCCTGTGAGCACAAACAAGTTCAGTTGGTGTACCAGTTGAATGGGCCTCTTGGCCCATGAATCTCAGTAGTTATATGATGCTCTGGAGGTGTCAGTAAGATCTTCGTCAAGTGGGAGCTTGCTGGAATATGTACCTCAATCCTTACTGAAATGGAACTCCTGAAGGGAAAAGTCACAGTGACACTGTTCATGTCTGGGTGACAAAACAATTCTAAATCTGCTTGATAGGTTCATGTCGCCAAGACAGGGTTCATGTCTTGCCAACAAGACTATTGTTGTAACTTTCAGCATTCAACATGACCTTTTGTCAAATGGAGAACTCTGGGCAATAGTTTGATCTTTCAGGTTAACTCACAAGTGTCAGGGAGAAGTCCTAGTGAATGGTGTTAGTCTCACTAACATTGGGCTAATGCTAGGGCTTCGAGGTGAGATGTCCCAGCGAGTATGTAATGTCTCACCAACAAAGGCTGCTCTTTGGTGTCAAAGTGAATGTCAGAGTAACTCACAGGTCATGGGGAGATGTCTCAACGATACTGCATGGTCACGCTGACAAGAGTTCTTTGTGGTGACAAAAGACCTCGCTGGGAAGTCCTAGCGACTTGGTTAGGTCATGCCGATGGGAGATGTCTCTTGGTCTTCGCGGTGACAAAAAGAATTCATTGAGAAGTCTTGGAAAATGTCTTGAATCTTGCCGATAGTAAGTTTTAAGTAAGACTTAGGGAGCTCGAAGAAAGGTCACGGTGATAGACTCGAGTCTTGGCAACAGTGTGATTCTTGATGGAAGCTTTGTTTCAGTATGACGTCTCATCGAAACTGTGGGGGTCTTGCCGATAGGTGAAAGGCATCGAAGTAACATAAGATTGTCAGAAGAAAGTCTTGGCGAGATCGGTATGTCTTGCCAAAAGGAATAGCTCATCACTATGACTGAAGACTTTGATATGAGTCTCTCTGAAAAGTGAATGTCTCGCTGAATGGAAACCTCATCGGTGTGACTTGTGAACTCTACATAAGGTCTTGGTGAGAATGAAGTGTCTTGTCGATGGAATGTCTGATCGATATGACTTGTGCTTTTGATATGAGTCTCACCGATAAGGGAAACCTTTGCTAATAAGAACAAAATGGACATCGATGTTTTCGGTATAACTTCTTTGTTGTCTTATCGACTGTTGGAGACTTAAAGCCGATATTGATAGAGAAACTTTGTGGCATTGGGGAGACACTGTGAGTGTCTCACCGATATGCCAACAAAGTTTGAATGCCATTGAATGTGTGACCATCCTATGTGGCATCCTGTTGGACTAATCAGAGGAAGTAGTTTTTTCAAACTGAATGACGGTTGGATTTTTTGTAACTGCTACGAAATTGGAAAAAAATAGCTTGCAGGGAAAAATATGTATCGACATGGAAACTTTCTTGAATGGAGATCTGGTAGATAAGGATGCACAGATGGAAAAAATCAGAATGTGATTAGTTTAAAGCAGATCAATTTTGTTGAGACTGTGACGATGATTAAATCGAATTGTTAAGATCTATTCTACAACTGATTGAACATTTGAATGTAGCTACTGAGAACTGATAACCAGAGAGTTGCATCTCTAAATTGTATGTAATAGTTTGTTACTATAATACAAAGAGATTTAGCTTGGTGTGGTTGGTTTTTTCCTGAAAGGGTTTTCCCACATAAATCTGTTGTTCATTTTCTTTGAGTATCTTCTCTGTTTCATTAGATATTGCATGTGTGTCTCAATTGGACTGTAGTTAGAAAATTAAAAGTACTACCTACTTACTCCCTTGTGGTTTTGACATTAGGAAAGTTGCTTCCACACCTCTACTTTCCTTACAAGTGGTATCAAAGCCTGGCTAGTTGTGTTGTCCTTGTGAGTGGGTTGGGTTTTTTGAGTCAATCCTTTTCCAGTGGGAGTTTTGTAGAGTTCTTTTAATTTAATTACACATTAAGATGGCGAGCACATCTAGCAGGATGGAAATAGAGAAATTCAATTGTAGCAATTTTGAGCTATGGAAACTCAAAATGGAAGATATGTTAGTTGATCAAGATCTTTGGACTGTCGTGTCTAGAACAATGTTCGAAGGCATGAAGCAAGAGGATTGGGACCTGGCAGATAGAAAGTCTAAAGGGCTAAAAGGCTCTTTTTGGCAGACTATTCTTCTGAACATGCATGAAGAAAAGACTGCCTCTTCCTTGTGGAAAAGACTGGAATCGATTTATCAGGGCAAGTCCTTGGTAAACAAGTTGTTCTTGAAGAAGAATTTGTACTCATTGAGAATGCAGGAAGGAGGGTCTATTGCTGATCACTTAAATGCTTTCAACATGTTGATTGCTCAGTTAACATTTGTTGGTGTGAAGATAGAAGATGAAGATCACTGCATGCTACTGCTATGTTCTTTGCCACCCCAAAACATTTTCATCCCACCCCCTGATCCACAAAATGATGTGATAGCACAAATCAAGTTACTTTCACAACAAGTACTCGATATGCAATCTAGGCGAGCAACGAAAACACCAAGCAACTTGTGTCCCTATCCATTTGATAGGAACCTAGAGATGATACCATTCCCTAAGGGATTTGAAATCCCCAAATTTGATAAATATCGAGGGACAGGAAACCCTAAGGATCACATTAGGGAATTCCAGGTTCATTGCATGGAAGTCGCATATGATGATACTTATCTGATGTGGCTATTTCCTAGAAGCTTGGCAGGCCCCACTATCGAATGGTTCTGTCGCTTACCTTCAAGCATTAGGACATTCCAAGAAATTAGAGACGTATTCATTAGGAACTATGCATGTAACATTGTAATGGATGTTAGTCTCGAAGAACTATACGCTCTGAAACAAGGAAAGAATGAATCTTTCACTTCATTCCTTCAATGATGGTGATCCAAGGCCAATCAGAGCAAGTAGACCATGCCAGAAGAACAAGAAGTTTTCACCATCATAGCCAATCTTAAAGGCTACTTGGCATTTCATCTCAAGGTTCAGGGCATCACCACATACGATCAGTTGATCCCCAAGGCACTTAGCATCGAAAGAGCCCTTGTGACTGAACCCACAGAATCAACATCATACCACAAATAGAAAAACAACCGCCCACCATCAAATTACAATGATAAACCTCGCATGTGGGAAAGAAACAAAAAAATCACTAATGATGGCATCGTTGGCGCCAAGGTGGTCATTAGTGGTCCACGCCAAAACACACCCACACAAAAAATCCAAACAAAAAACATTCATCACACAACATATCAACCCAACAACAATCCAACCATCAATAATCTCAATGAGCAAAGAGGACCACCCCAAGGCAAGATTTATCCCAAGCAAAAATACACCACTTTGGGGGAACCACTTGAAGACATCATGAAAATACTAATCGACGAAAAACTCATCCAAGCTCCTACATTTGAAAATTACCAAGAACCTGATGTCAAACCTCCTTGGTACAACGAGAATCAACTTTGTGAATTTCATAAAATCAAAGGCCACACCACAAATAGTTGCATGCAACTCAAAAACATCATCCAAGATCTCATTGATAAGAGAATCATAAATGTGGAACAACCTACGGGAAATCATGACCATAAGATATACACGAATCTAATGTCGAATCATGGCAACAAAGGGAATAAAAATGATAAAGGGAAGGGTAGTATAAATCATATTTATGAATTAGTCGTTGCCTCCCTAAATGAAGACTGCATGGTCATCACCATCAAGGGCGCCCATGCCGAAGATTGTGGAGTCACCACAAGAGGTGGCAAAGTCACCATCGTAGGATCATCCCAACCAAATAGAGTCCCTTCATCTAGATCTGTTCCGCATAGTAACATTGTTGTAGACCAACTTAGGAGAACTTCAACACACATCTCCATCATGGAGTTGTTAAAAATATCATTAGCTCATAAAAAGATCCTTGAGGAAGCAATAACCTCATCAACTGTCCCCGCAGATCTCAATGCAAAGCAATTCCAAGCTATGGTTGGAAATATCATAACACCTAATCTCATTACATTCTCTAACAAAGATTTTCCCACCTAACCATCTCATAACTGGGCACTTCACTTGGAATCCATCATAAATAAGAGAAAAATCAAAAGGGTCTTGGTGGATGGAGGTGCAAGTTTGAATATCTATTTTCTTGGCCTCATCAAGTAGTTGAAAATATCAGAAGATTCCACTGACAAAAGGAAAGGCATCACGATAAGAGCATACAACGATCAAGAAAGAGTGTCTCAAGGTATGATTAAACTCCCTATTCAAGTAGGGCCAGCTCTTATGGAAACCACTTGTCAGGTCTTGGACCTTGATTTTCCATATAACATCCTCCTAGGACATCCATGGATTCATGCGATGAAAGCAGTAGCATCAACCTTCCACCAATGTGTGAAATTTACACATAACGAACAAGAAGTTACCATCCATGGAGATCTCGAACCTTTTTCATACTACAAAAATCTTGAAGCAAAATATTACAAAATCCTCCAAGTACCAAAAAATGATGAGGGCCCATCCACGTCATACATTGATCCTGCCACCCTCACATCCATTTTTAAGACAGAGACACCCACCATTCCTACCATCTCTAATATCAAGCTCATCATCCAGGAAGATGGTTGTGGAAGCTATAGGCTCCCTAACAATTCTTTTTTGATAGGAGAGTTACCACAATCTCCTAGATCACAAGGATTCCCACAACAAAATCAAGCTTCCACATCACAAATGTCTCCTAAAGACTATCTTGAATTCACAAGCTGGGGAGACCTTGGCCAGGAGGTTATTGAAGAAGATCCATCACATATGATTTATCAAGATGAAAGACCACCACCTGAATTACTGATGGATGACAAAAGCAAGGGGCTACAAATGATGCTTACAATGGGCTATGACATAAATCAAAGATTGGGACAAAATGACAATGGGCTCATGATACCTATCATGCCAGAGACACGGCCGATAACAAATCTTGGCCTTGGTTTTATCCCTCCGAGTATAACCATACTTGGCCATAGTCCTCCGGTTAGAATGGTTAACATTTCTCCTCAGCCAATAGCAGCAAAAGTACGCTCATCAACATCCATAGGTAGAGACATACATAACTTTATAACTAAAGCCTATATTAGTAACGATGATGAGGACCCCGTATCCAATCTACCTAGGTTATTTGAGGATACGGCCCTTTGCATAATTAGTACCTTATCTTTTGAATCCGATCATCAAAATCTTGAGATCTGCCTAGTCTACCCCAACTGATCGACTATGACCAACAAGGACCACCAGTTCTTGATATATTTGAAAATGATGAGGCACTCTTAGAATTCATGGGATTGAGGGATAACATTCTAGATGGAGATCATAAAGCACCATTTATAATGGAGTTGGACACACATGCCTATTACGGGGAAATGATTGAATCCTTTAGTCGCAAAAGTGAGAAAATAAGAATCATATCCAAGTCCTTGAGTGAAAACCACACAGTGGCACTCTCTGACAAGAAAAGGTAAAAAGAAAGGACATATCCAATGGTGAAAACCTCTCTTAGGCACCTGAGGATGAATGATTCAATCTTCCTTTAGGAGCTATTCATCAGGAAAAGTTAGCAGTTTTGGCCGAAAAGTGCAATCCTGTCAACCTAGGAATAGAGGAGACCCTGCATATCACATTCTATGCAGAATCACTATTATCAAAAGAACAAGAACTCCTAGTAGCATTCCTAAGGGAGAGGCAAATAAACTTCGCATGGAGTTATGTTGACATGCCAGGGCTTGATCCAGAGACTTTGGTCCATCACTTAGCGATGTATCTAGATTGAAAACTTGTCAGAAAAAAGATTCAAAAAATGCATCCTCAGATCGCCTTACTGGTCAAAATGGAGCTCAAAAAGTTGTTAGACGTAGGATTCATCTGACCCATAGATTATCCAGAATGGGTATCAAAACTAGTACCTATTTCAAAACCTGATGGAGCTATTCGAATATGCACAGACTTCAGAGATTTGAACAAGGCATGTCCAAAAGATGACTTCCTGCTTCCCAACGTTGACATGATAGTGGACATGATAGCAGGGCATGAGATGCTATCACTAATGGATAGATTCTTAGGATAGAACCAGATCATGATAGCTAAGGAAGACCAACATAAAACAACATTCACTTGTCCATGGGGGACTTATTGCTGGAACATGATGCCATTTGGCCTAAACAATGCAGGAGCAACATTTCAAAGGGCTATGACATTGATCTTCCATGATATGATCCATAAAATAGTTGAGGACTATGTTGATGACATCCTAGCTAAGTCTAGAAAAAGACAAGATCACATAGTGACCCTGAGTGCCATCTTTGACAAACTGGAAAAATACAAAGTAAGACTAAACCCAAAGAAGTGCATCTTTGACATACAATCAGGTAAACTACAAGGATACATAGTATCCATGAGGGGCATTGAGGTGGACCTAGCAAAAGTGAAAGAAATCCTTGAAATGGAAGCACCAAAGACTCTAAAACAATTGAGAGGCCTCCAAGGCAGACTCTAGTCCATTCAAAGGTTCATAGCATAGTTAGCAGACAAATAAAATCCATATTTTCACCTACTCCACAAGGGAGTAGCATACAAATGGGATGATAAATTTGAAGAGGTATTTAAAAAAATCAAGGAATAGCTATTGACACCACCGGTCTTAATGCCACCTATCCCAAAGAAGCCATTAATCTTATATGTGTCAGCAACAACAGCAGCCCTTGGAGCTCTCCTAGCCTAGCATGATGAAAATGGAACTGAGAGGGATATTTACTATATTAGCAGAAAAATGGTTGGGCATGAGTTAAACTATTCATTTATCGAGAAAGCATGTCTCGCAGTAGTGTTTGCCACTCAAAAATTCAAACATTACATGTTGGAACACAAGATAAAGCTCATTGCCAAAATTGATCCCCTCAAGTATCTACTATCAAAGGAAATGCTCACAGGCAGAATGGAAAAATGGGTAATGATATTATTAGAATATGAAGTCGAGTATGTGGAGAGAAAAGAAATCAAGGGTTAGGTCATAGTAGATCAACTAGCAGAACCACCTATTTATTTTGAGAATCCTCTTGTCTCAGAGTTTCCAGATGAATCCATCTTTAACCTCAACATAGTTGATCACTGGAAACTATACTTTGATGGCTCATACATGCAACACGAATTAGGAGCAAGTGTCTTCTTCATCACCCCACAAGGAGATTACATACCAAGGTCATACAAACTGGAATTTCCTTGCACCAACAACATCGTGAAATATGAGGCTTTGACTATAGGTCTCAGGATAGCAATGCAATGGAACATCATAGCTCTTAAGGTGTATGGAGACTCTCAGTTGATCATAAATCAGGTCAACAATGAATATCAGACTAAGGATGACAAGCTCACTCCATACAAGAAATTGGTGGAGACCCTTAAAGAGTCCTTCATTGAAATAACATTTGAGAAAATTCCAAGAACCAACAATAGAGCAGCAGATGCTATGGCGACAATTGGGTCTTTATTAGATATCCCTCACAACACTTCAAAATATGAATTTCTAATTGAGCAGCTTCTCGTACCTACATTTGAGGTACCAGAATCTGAATATGTGTGCAAAATCATTGGTCCTAGCGACCCCTAGTATCATGACATCTACACATATCTTCGCATAGGAGTCATACCTACTAACCTACCCTCAAACCTAAAATGAACCTTTGTTAAAAAGGCATCCAGATTTGTCATCCTAAGTGATACCCTCTATCGTAGAAGTATAGAAGGTACCTTACTATACTGTCTAAATGTTGAGGAGGCATTAACCACTCTAACCGAAGATCATAATAGTATTTGTGGTTCACACTCAAGCAGAATGACCATTGCCAAGAAACTACTGAGGATGGCGTATTATTAGCCCACAATGGAAAGAGAAGCACATGATCATGCTAAGAGGTGTATACAATGTCAGCAGCATGGAGACCTCATCCATGCTCCAGCTCAAGAGCTTCATCCGATCGTCACACCATGGCCCTTTTCGCAGTGGGGACTCGATCTCATTGGAAAAATCACACCCACCTCATCCAATGGCCACAAATTCATCAAAATTGTAACTGAGTACTTCACAAAGTGGGTGGAAGCCATACCCATGACGTATATCACTAGGAAGCAGATCTCAAAATTTATCCTAAACTATCTCATATGTCATTACCGTGTCCCCCAAGCCATTATCTCAGATAATGGGACACTATTCAAGAACCACGAGGTCTGTGACTTGTGCGAGAAATTCAAAATCCAGCATCACTTCTCCGCCCCGTACTATCCCCAAGGAAATGGCCAAGCAGAAGCTATGAACAAAACTATCCTCAAAATCCTCAAGAAAATAGTCAATGACGCAGGTTGTGACTGGCACTTGCAGCTTATTCCTACCCTCTGGGCTTATTGAACCAGCATCCACACACCCACTGGCACCACCCCATTCTCCTTGGTCTATGGATTAGAAGTCGTACTCCCCATTGAGATTGAGCTCCCATCCCTCAGAATATCACTGCAAAACCTCATCACGGATGAAGAATACCGAGTATCAAGACTAAATGAGCTGGAGTTACTAGATGAGAGATGCATAGATGCTTTAAATCATTTGCAAGTCTATCAGAATAGACTCAAACGAAGCTACAATAAGATCAAAAGAAGAAATTTCCAAGTTAGAGAATTGGTCTTAAAAGAAAATCAGAAGAATGTCCCAAACCCTAGTAGCAAAGGCAAGTTCGAACGTAATTGGTTAGGACCTTTCATCATCACAACAAGTTATAAGTCAGAGGCATACCAGCTCTCAACACCCAAAGGGGAACCTCTGCAGGAGCCCATGAATAGCTCCCATCTCAAAAAAATTTATGCCTGATTCTATCAAGGTATAGAACCAAAAAATCCAAAAAATCAGAAAAAGTCTTTAAAAAATGGTTAATTCGGTGAAAACCTGGCAAACAAGTGTCTTGGTAACAACAAAAAAATCCAAAAAGTAAAAAATCCAAAAAAAATCAGAAAAAGGATAAAAAAAAAAATTGTCCTATAGTGAAAACCATTTTGGTGACACTTTGGGCAAGTACCTTGGTGAAACCCTGGCAAACAGGTGCCTTGCATAAATAAGCACTTTCCATCCACCGAGATCTTTATGGCTTGATCTGCATCATCCATCCATTTCGCTTCCATCGCCCATCACATTCAAGTCTCCATCCATCACACATCCACTCGCATCTGCACCATAGCTTGGTCCTATTTTCGTATCATGATCCCTCCTAGTACTACTCGGCCCATCCTCAAGGTTAGTTTTTCCTACCTTTATTAGAGTAGTCTATTGCATCATGCTAGGGGCATGTTCTTATATGATCAGATTCGTGTATGATCTTAAAGTCCTCAAATCAGAAAATCCAAAAACATTAGAAAATCATAAAATCCAAAAACATTAGATAATCAGAAAATCCAAAAACATTAGAAAATTAGAAAATCCAAAAACATCAGATAATTAGAAAATCCAAAAACATTCAAAACATATCAAAATCCAAAAACAGGTTAAAAAGTCATTCAAAAAGCCAAAAACAAGGTTGTCTTGTTGAACTATGTCGTCTCTGAGCTTGAACGTAGGCAAGGTTGATCTTTGATCATCCCTCGAGACACTTAGGTCAATCCTTTAGGAGTCCATCATAATAAACTGACATATCATCATGTATATCATCATGTGTAAATCAGTCAAGCTGTCAGTCGAGCTACGTGGTCTCTGCGTGTATAATGTAGGCAAGGCTAATCTGTTGATCTATCCCCGAGGCCCCTAGGATAGGTCTTTAGGTTAGTCTCTTGGTCAAAATCTCAAAAAATCTCAAAAAAATTGGAAAATCAAAAATAAAAACATTTGAAAACCTTGAAAAATACCAAAAACAGTCTCAAAACATTGCAAAAACTCCAAAAACATCCAAATATTTGAAAAAATCCATCTACCTCATCTTGCTTGCACCCGCAATAACACCATCCATAATAAACTGGTCATCATCCTCAACCTTTGGTGAAATAGTTAGAAACAAGTCAAGTAGATTAAACGTGAAAACTCAAAAGCATCAAGTCTCAAGTCTAAGTCAGTACATAAACAAGTTGGTCAATTTTTTTTTGATAATGCATCATCCAAACAATCCCATATCAATCATCTGATAACATCATGTCCTAGGATGAATCCTCCCTACAAGGGGCATTATTTATCAAAAAGAAAACTTTGGATAAATGAAATGGCGTGCCGTCATCCACTAACATGTCCTAGGATGTATCCTTCCTACAATGGGCATTATCTTTTGGCAATAGTTTTGGTTCTTATCCTTAAAAAAAAAACACATTCCCTTTTGGTTAGCGGTATTGAAGAACATCAACTTGTTTGTGTGTTTTATCTCTGTCTTTTGACTTATCTTATTGCACTCAATCCAAGGACCTCTCGATGATATCCAAATGAAGGATTTAGAGAGATAGGAATGGGGCAACAATCATTATCCTTTTCTCTGCTATGCTTGTTGGACATTCTTGTAAAATAACTTAGTGAATACTTTCTTTGTTAGCTATGCATAAAGGATGTTTTGGATGCCTTGTTGACTATTGCATTGATTGGTTATACCTTTCCATGTTTTGGTCTGAGATGTTTGAAACTTCTAAAATGCATCCTAGCAGGGTTTTTGTATGTCAGGTGTGAACAAGAATACTCCTATCTATTTGTTGAGTCAAAGTCCATCACACTAATTACAAAGCCATCCTAGTCCTTTATACCTTGATGCATCATGCTTATGTATGTTATCAAACATAAGGTAAATAACCCTTTTAAAATCCCAATCCTGGATATGAAAATCATCCATCTATCATCATCCATTTCTCATCATCATTCTCATCATCATAATGTTGGCTTGCTGGATCCTTTTGTCGTCACCTAATGCCTTCTTCTCTGCACTAACATCACGTCATGAATAGTTAATCATCATCATTGGGGCCTCCATCCTACATCCACAAACCATCAATATTCTGCATATCACATCATCACATCATATCATCATTTAAGTTGTTTAGGATAATATAGATTTGTTATTCTAAGCATCTTAAAATCATCTCATTTGCATCATCATCCATAACTATCCATTTTGAACCTCTTTATCGTGAGATCGATCCTAAAATTGAATCTTTTCGCTCGATCTCTTGAGGGGGCAATGTACTAGTGTACTTCTTTCTGCTAGGGTAACCAAAAAAATTAGAAATTTTTTAAATTTTGATTGCGGCAAGTTTATTCTTTGAACCAACGCAACAAGTACATTGCTTCAAAGAGGGGCAAAATGTAGACATGCAAAATTAACATTATGCATTCAATCAAGTTCATTCATCAAGGTTCCACCTTAGGTGCATTCATCAATTAATCAAGTTCACCTTCATCCATTTATCAGGCAATCTCATTAATTTCCATCTCCTAAGGTCATTAATTTGAAATTAGATAAACATTATCATCAACCTTTTAATAAAATAAATAAAACACTCATTTAATTAAATCATAATGCACATTTCATCCTTTTTTGATTTAAATAAGTCAAATATTCAAGTCATAAAAGTCAAACTCACCTAATCATCATTACTCTAATCTAACAATGATTAAATGCTAATCCTAACCACTTTCATTCTCTAGATTTTGCCACTTGCACAAATAAATCAATTTATTGATTTATTAAAATCATCATTTTCACTCAACATGGAATTTATGGGGAATATTCCCTCAAGTTTGAATTCAAAATCAAGTGGACATGTACGCCCAATAAATCATTTATGAGGCCTTACATGTCTCTTACATGTCCCTTGCACAAGTCAAACTCAACATTTACTCACAATTTCAAATTTTGAAATTTCCCCCTCTTGGGAACATTTTCTAAATCTTGCACATCCCTCAACCACTCACATGATGACAAGTGTCATCTTTTCATTGGCCTATTTTTAGTCCCACATTGTTCCCTTTTCAACACTCTTAGCATTTGAAAATCTACAAATAAAGATCATCATCCTTGATCAAATCCTCCACAATATTTATGCAAGGTCATTCTCTTAAACTGAGAACTGATTTGGTCCACTCCACAACTCCACAATTTCATTCAAAAAGCTTATGCAAAGTCACTCTTCATTGGAGAACTGATTTTTCCCATCCACCATCTTGATCATCAACATATCATATCATGGAGCTTAATCAAGGATTGGGAAAGGGCTTCTTCCCATAGAAGCACCAATCCACTATAAGATGCTAGTTTGATTATTAGAATGAGGCTTTTCTATTTTTTTCTTGTTTCTTTGGCATCATTCTTGTGATTAGATGAATCTTATAGGGGATCTTTTGTTTGCTTTGGTTTGCTAACAATACTAAGGGTTTCTATTTTTGAGCCAATGCAGATTTAAGGTTCTACAGATTCAACCCCCCTCTCAGTTGGCTGCCCTTGTGTTTCCAACACCTGATTATTACCTAATTCAAAACATACACTCTTTATGAGTGATCAATCGATCAGAAATTCTAGATAATGACCAAAGATAGAAAGTGTTCAAAGGTGATGAATACATCACCTCATTCATCCATCAGTCGAGAGAGTTCATTGACCAACTCCAACTGAGAATTTTTGAGGCATATGAAGGGAAAATTATTCAATTAAGGTCCAACAAGATTCCAAAAGGATTAGTCACTCTTGAAAACCTATTTGATTGTGATGATGCAAGAAATGATAAGAGAAAGTTTGTAGCAAACAAAAGTTACTATGCAGATCTTCAAGTCGGATATGGAAGGAAACTCAAGGTCAGAAAAGATGTCCCACATCATGATAAAAAGAGACTCATCCATTTCTATGAGAAATATGAAGGAGTAGTGGCCTGGTCATATGATGACCTCAAGGGATATGATCTCAAAGTCATCTAGTATACTATAAAGCTGACAAAGGGAGAAAAACCTATCCAATAGAAGCAAAGGCCAATAAATTTGAAGATTGAAGCCTTGATGGCACAAGAACTAACCAATCTAATTCAATCCCAAATCGTCTTCATAAATGTTTTCTCTGCTAGATGGTTTCTTCAGTTACAACTAGATCTAGGTCAAAGAAGAGGACCAACACAAAACAACATTCACTACCAAGTGGGGAATTTTTGCATATGGAAAAATACTTTTTGGAATCTCAAATGTGGGGGCCACATTCCAGTGGGCAATGGATATTTCTTTCAGAGAATTTATTAACAAGATTATCTTAATCTATTTGGATGATTTGACTTTATTCTTTAAATCTAAGGATGATCACTTTGATCACCTAGAAATGGTTTTCAAAAAATGCTAGGAGTTCGAGGTATCCCTGAACCCAAAAAATTGTGTCTTCGAAGTATCGCAAGGAAAACTATTGGGACATGTTGTATCCAAATAATGAATTAGAATTGATCCTGAATGGGTGAAAGCAATCAGAGAGCTTCCTCTCTAGTAAATAAGAAAGGAGTTCAGTCCTTTCTGGGAAAGGTAAATTTTGTGAGAAAATTCATTTCTAATTTTGCAGGAATAATTAGACCTATCACCCTTATGCTAAAAAGGATCAGTTGTTCAAATGGACAAAGGAAGCTAGAGAAGCCTTTGAGAAGGTCAAAGATTTCATTTCTTCAACTCTTGTGCTAATAAATCTAGACCCATCAAAGGAATTTATAATTTATGTATTCAGTAGCAAATCTAGCATCGCTACTGTGCTAACTAGAAAAGATGATGAAGGAAAGGAAGAAAATCTGATAGCATTTCACTCTTGGACCTTACAATATTATGAGAAAAACTTTAAATTCATCAAAAGGAAATATTTCACCATTGTTGAGGGACTCGAGAAGTTTTGAAACCTCATATCTTACAACATGGTGATTGTATATGTTGTACATTCCAGTGTGCGTGGGTATATCATGGGAGGAGAAATCACTAAAAAGAGGTCCAATTGGATCATTAAGATCCTTGAATATAACATTGAGTTCAAGCCTACAAAGACCATCCAAGGAAGAGGATTGTGCGAGTATTTGGCACATGATGAAGAGATGGTATTTGAAGAAGAGTAACATGAACTTGTTCTAACAAATGAACTTGAATTTGAAGGTTGTTGGCTAGTAGATAGAGTAAGATTCATGCATATTGGGAGATTCATGCATATTGGGAAATATCCACTAGGCCTTACTTCTCAAAAGAGAAGATTCTATAGATTTTAGAAAAAAAAAATGCTCTTATTGAAGGGGTCCTCTTCAAAAGGAACTTCAATTGTGTTCTACTGCGGTGTGTCACCATAGAACAGGTGAGGAAAATTCTTCACACTTTCCACAGCAGTCCTGCGGGTAGACATTTCTCTACAAAGGCCACTACCATCAAAATCATGTGTGTTAAATACTTCTAGCCTGTGCTATTAAATGGTTCAAACTCTTTGGTTAAGATCTACAAGGAATGCCAATTCTTCACACCAAGGAGGGAAAACTCCACAATGCCTCTCAACCCAATAGTGATCGAGGAACCTTTTGCACAATGGGGCTTTGATTTTATTAGGATGATTAATCCTGCCTCCAATGCCAAACACAAATGGATCCTCATAGCTATGGACTACTTTAAACCAAATGGACCAAGACAATGACACTGAAGAATGCAATGGAGGCAGACATTGTAGAGTTCCTTGAAGAGCTGGTAACTAGATTCAGCCCACCACAGACCATCATCTCCGACAACGCTAAGGCTTTCCTAGGTTCTAAGGTATGCCAATTTGCACTTGTGCATGGAAAATTCTTGAAAACATCTTCAAACTATTAGCCACAGGGAAATGGTCTAGGTGAGTCAACTAATAAAAATTTATTTTGACTGGACCATAGAGAAATGGATCATTGACATTTTTATAGTCTTTTAGGTCTTTCTCTTATGATGTCTGACTTATTTTGCTTTGATTTAATGTTGCAATGTAGCTTATGAATTCACTTTAGGTCTTTAATATTCAAATGATAATTTCTTGTGAAGGTGTTGTGAAGTGTTGTAACACATTTCTACACTTTTCTAGACTCTTCTCATTATAATTCATCTAAAAATCACCCTTTTATCCTTGGGAAGGTGCATGAAGATGGGTAGCCAATTTGTGGACAATTATTTTAAAAAATTATGAAAACTCTTACCACAAGCGTTATAATGTACTCGTGTTATGGCTTGGTGTGTCGAGCCTGAGGCTCAACCACAACAAGCCCATGACGTGCGAACATTATAACATGCTCACGTTATGACCTATTAAAACCAAAAAAAAAAAGTAAAACAAATTCATTCTTTCATTTTGACTATTTTTTTTCTTTTTCCCACAGCTAAAACCCCCATTTTTTGCACTTGCATTCTAGGAGGAGGTATTGTGCGAAATTATTCATCAATGGTTTCTATTTCATCATGAGGATGCCACCACATCGATGAGGAAGTGTGAGAGGTAAAGATTGTTTGCTTTTTGTTTTGAATTTGTTAATTTTACATTGTATTTGATATTTAGTTTTTTAAATTTGTAGGAGATGCAAATCAACCTGCAAACCCTCAAAATCCTCAACAAGCAAAGCAACAAAATCAGCCACAACAACCTCCTCCACCAATCCCTCCACACCCTCCTAGCACTCAACAAAATTTAATGAGTGAAATTGAGAAAAAAAAAACAACTTGAGGATTTAATCAATAGATTGAGTGATCCAAATGGTTCAACCACAAAAAGAATGACCCTGGAAAATTCATTGAAAGATATGTTAAAAAATGTAGATTCAATTAGCAAACAAATAACTGGATGGCAAGATAGGAGGAAGGTGTCTACGGATTATTATGCAGATAAGTTATCATATAAATATGTAAAGGATTTAAAAATTAAAAAATGTGATTTGTGCTCATATTTCACTGACCCATGCACAAATCAAAATCTTACCCTTAATGCGAAGAGGTTTCCTATTCATTGGTGCCACCACCAACAGATTAGGAAAAAAAAATTTCTGACAGGTGGTACATGGTTTTTGTGTTGAATTTCTCTTTGTGGCATTTGTCCTTGATGTCAAAATATGTCAAAATGGTTTGTTTACATTGATTGTTATTGGAATTATAGTTGGTGATTACATTGATTTTTATTGGTATTCTAGTTGGCATCATTTGATTGCCATAGATTTGACATTGTGGTCTCATAGTTTTGATTTTCTTCATTGTCATTGGCATCATGCTTATTGGTTTTCATTGTTCAGTTTGCACATGGTTGCTACATAGTTAGTTTTATAGAATTTAGTTGTTTTTGATAGTGTAGTTGATTCAATTTATATAATTGTACTGATCATTCAGAATTGTGTGCAACACTTGGATAGGGATTTTACTTATTTGTAGGAATTGATCACATTTGTATATCAAGTGATATTATTTTATATGTTTGGTCATTACACCACTTTGACAGTGATATCTGGTTATATTCATTTTGGCATGATGGCTTTCAGTTCTTACTAGATTCTATTTAGTTACATACATACTCTAGCATATTCTTTGGCAAGGTATAAATTTGTAAGTTTAGGTTGAATATGCATATTTCTATTACATATCTCATGTAGTTTTTGACTTGGAAATATCATTATATCAATGGTTTTTACATGAGAATTATAAGGTTACTTTGATGATCAATGTTGAAGTGTTCATAAACATCTTGTATGGTCATTTAGTGTGACTTATATTATAAGCCTAAGTTGGTTTCTTGCACATCAGGCTATATGTTTATTTGGTTGAGATCCTCCAAATTTTGCATATTATATTGCATCATCATTTGACTAAGCACATTACATGGCAATGACCTTGTAAAACAACATGGTTTTAGGTTTTTTATATGCATAATGTTTTGGTTGCATGGTCAACATTTTCAATGTGCTAAAGCACATGTGGTAATCAGGTTTCTTTATGGGACAGCTTAAGTCATTATGACTTTGTCTTAAGGTATATGATAATGACTATGGTATCAGGCTTCATTGGGGATATGTATCCCATGTTTTTGGTATCCCATCTAGAAAATGAGAAATACATTTCTCATTACAAAACTTTGGTATCATGCTTATATCTTTTCATGTTTTCAAGGCATACAATGGAAAGGCATTGATTAAATTTTTTGTAACATCATTTGATATAGTTTGGGTTCAAGTGGGAAAGGTATTGTTAGCACCATTGTTTGATGATATCAAGTTCTTTGATTTGTTATGTGGCATTCACATGAGCATCAGTCAAAGTGTTTTATGAAGTTACGTGGGCAATGACTCATGGGTCAACAACAACTAAAAGGTTATTATTTGTCTTTGACAAATAGATTCAAAATCATTATGAGTATCAAACTTCAAATGATTATCAATTGTGAAAAGTTTTTGAAAGTCATAGTGAACAAGACACAAAAACATAAAATAGGGAAAAGACACTTCAATTTATGTGTTGAACCCTGCTGCCACCATGAACTTTCTCTTCTCAGCTATGGACATACTAAGAGGATAGTGTTTGTTGGAAGCTCAAGGCTGAGTTTGTGTAGAACAAAGTAACGAAGCACAGTTGGAAAGTGGAGAGGAAAATTTTGACTATGGAAGTTTTTAGCAAGGAAGTTATGAGTGTCTTGAATCAATTCATGTGGTATGAGTTTGATTTCTTGTCTCCATAAACAAGTATGGAATGGTTTTGTTCCGCATTTTAATGATCATTAAAGAAACAATTTACAAATGATTAGTGGTTCAAAGAAAATGATTTTGTAACTGAAACAGTTGATTCGTTTTGTTAAATGGATCTAGAACTTGTGTTTAAGAGAAAGGATTATTATAATTTTTCATATTTTCGAAGAGATTGTTTTGAAATCCTAATGGAATTTGATGTATGGATTCTAGGGTTGATTGGAAACCCTAATAGTATTCATTGGTTTGAGAATTAGTTATGAGAAAGTTAGTTGGAAAAAAATTTGACATTGTTTTTGTGCATTTATATATTCAAAGACCCTCGAACCTAAAATATGGAGAGGAAAACATAGATGGATTTTAAGCCAATATGATTATATGTATTTGAAATATTGAAAATATTTGAGGTAGATCATTATACTACTATACTTGATAGTTTAAGGATTCTATTTTTCTTTTGAATTCTTAAGGTATTATGTATATTAGTTAGTTTTGGTGAAAGGTTTTATTGAAAAAGAGAAATCCTCTAAGTCATTGATATATTTTAGAATGGATAAAAGGAGTTGGTGCTCCTGAACTATAAAAGGAGTGGGTGCTCCTAAACTGTAGAGAATTGGCACTCCTTTCATAATGGAGTTGGTGCTCCTGATTGAGTTGGTGCTCTAATAATAAAAGGAATTGTTCGAGTGGTTTTTATACCCCATGATGGTTTTTCCACTCAGGAAAATAATGTGTTATGTGGTGAAATATGTGAATTTTTGTTTCAGCCCATGTGCTTAAGATTTAATGTTTTCATTCTATCATTTGTCAATGAAATTCATGCAATGCTCTGATATTTGTTTAATCATTTCACTTTTTTATAAAAGTATTCAAAACATACATGAAGTCTTGTGAAAATAAAGTATTAAAAGGAATTGTTCAATCAAGTTTACATCAACAATCAATATCATGCTTTGACATTGTTATGTAAGTCTTTTGTCAATCCATCATGTTGTAAAAGTCTTTGATGTGATAGTATTCATCTTGCAATTTAAGAGGTTTCATAAAGATTTCATTGTGTGATTTTCTCTTGAAGTTAAAAGTTTGAAAAATTATACATTACTTTGATTCACCCCCCTTCTCAAAGTAATTCACCTTCCAACAATTGGTATCAGAGCATAGGGTCCTACATTAGGTTTCATACCTTGGATTGATTCTAGTCTTGGAAGTCAATTTGTCACAAGTTCAAGAAGGTATTTCTATTTTTTTGAGTAGTCTATGTGTTTTGCAAAAGCATATCTAATTTTGATTAATGTTGGTGTAAAAAGCTAGATCCTTGCATAAATGTAACCAAATTAAGTTCAACCAAGTTTTTGATTAGAGGAGTACTATGGGTAAGTGAAAAAGAAATAGAAGTCAGAAGAAAAACACTAGTGTCAAGTCTAGTGAAGTTTTGTCTCAAGCAATACCTTTGCCAGTTAATCCTAAATGTGATCTTGTAGTTGAAGAAGAAGAAATTCACTTAGTAAGTGAAAAAGAATATGAAGGTGATGAATTTGAGGTTGATTTGGAGGAAGAACTACTTGCTACCTTAGATGAACTTAAGAGGCTTAGAAAAGAAAATTAGGATCTTAAGGTGTGCCTACAAGAAAGTGTCAACATTAATAAAGCTATAATACAAGATCATAATGGTGATGACAAGATTATTGAATTTATGAAATCCCAAATGGTTGATAAGAAAAAGATTAACGAAGGATTGAAAGCCAAGTTAAATGACAAGGATGAGTTATGTATTAAATTAGAAAATGAGGTCACTTCATTAAATAATTTTTTTGATAATGATTCCATGTTAAAAGAAGTAACTCTTAAAGATGATATGATTATTAGTCATAAAATTGAATTTGAAGAATGTAAGAGGATAGCATATGTAGTAAGGTCTGATTTGGAGGTTAAAAAGATTGAATGTCTAAAACTTGAAGGATAAGTAGTTCCATTATGGAAAGAGCTTGAAAGTGTCAAGGTTCAATTAGATAAAAATTATAAATTTGATCATAGTGATAATCTATTGTATGAGATGATTGGTAGACAAAAGCATTCTAAAGATTCTATAGGAGTAGGATATGAAAAGGGAAAAAGTTCAAGAGTTCAAGATGAGTCTCAATATGAAATAGTATTTGCAACAAAAGGTGGAAAGAGTTTCAAGGTTAGGAAGACTCCTAAGAAGAAAATAGACTTGAACAATCATACTCCAAAAACCAAAACCGAAGCTATTAACAGATTCATAGGTTTCTCATCTAACAGGAAATGTCAATCAAAAAGGTAGAATTATTCCCAATTCCATGGTTACTACTATTCATGTCATGTTTATGGACATAGGGCTAGAGATTGTGAAATATATGCCAAAAATAATTATAGTTTGAATAGTTGCACTATATGTTATATCTATCACAAATTTGGTCATGTAGCAACTAACTATTGGTGGAATGATAAGAATGGTAATGGAGGTTCATACAACATGTCTAGAAGAAATTATCCTCTCTTTGATCTAGACAACACTATTATATGTTATAGATGTAATGGGTTTGGACACAAAGCACAATGGTGTAAGAAAAGTATAATAAAGCCTTCTAGGGACTACATGTTCAAACAAAAGTAAAAGAAAATCTTGAGTAAGGAGAAGACAAGGCCTATACAAGTGTGGAGAAGAAAGATCAATCAAGATGACAAGAAAGAAAAAGGATCATGTATGATTTGGAAAAGAAAGCATAATCAATCTAGTAATAAAAATGAATCCATGAAAGTGCATTGTGCACACCTTGCACTTGTGATGCCATCCAAGTCCTAAGAATAAGCAAAGACTTAGGGGGAGTCTAGTATGGTAACATTTTTTTTAACCCCGAATGAGTTATGACATCATAAGAAGTAAGTTTTTGAAGCTTTGACATAGTTTGTCTAATTCATGGACTAGGTGAAGAATAGTGGTATATCTGTGGTCAACAATATTTTATAACAAAGAAGTAGGATTGTGTTTGAGTTGAGATATTGTTAGCTACTGATAGTTTATAGAAGCATTGATTTGTAATGCTACTTTCTTTGTGATTGTTGCTGCAGTCGATTAATGAATTTTTGGTACATGACTAACAATATACATGATATTATTGTTCATGATTCTCATGCAAATATTCTTGTCCTAAATGGATCTCAGAGTATCAAGGATGTTGTTATGTTTTGGCAGGATAACTGTGGAACAAGTACTGTGATATGTGTAGTAATCAACATAACAACTTTATGATTTCTTTGGATATGTATTTATCACACTTTGATAATTTGTAAGTCTCATTTCATTTGATAGTGTGGATGTTTTTTCTAGGAATGCATTCTATAGTAATAGGATCATAACAGACCTGTGAAGGTTTTGGATAACTTGGCTTATGTTCTCAATAATACCTAGTAAATTTTTTATGGTAATTTCAAGGTCGAATGAAAAGTGACACAAATGTGGTGCATATCATAAGCAGATTGGAATTACTTGTTGCAAGGTGGTGTTAGAATTTTATATGTCAATGATAGTCATAAATGTGAAAGTTGTAAAGAGCCTTGGTTCGATCATGTTTGATACTTAATATCTTCCCTGAAGCTTGATTTGCTATTTCAGATTGTTAAGGTTGATGTGTTGATCTAATGGAGTCTTTCATTTCCTATCATTTAGGCAATAGGAAGAATTTATTTAATGAAGTTTCTTGTATCATGACCTTGTATAGGTGTTCACATCATTATTTTATGTGTTTCTATTGACACAGTCATTGCAGGAATTCAAGTTTGGAAGTACTTTGATAGTACTTTTGCAAGTTTAATGCTCAATTCTTAAGGTGTAGTGACTTAGATTTGAAATCCAATGATTTGAGGAAGGGAAAATGGTTTACTTTGCTTCACTTAGTGATTTTTATAACAAGTATTACTATGAACTGAGAAGTAAAAGACAACATGAAGTATGTTTGTATGAAATTGATGGATAGATAGTCCATTCATTGTTAGTGATTGTTCTCTATTCTAGAAAAAATGATAATGCTATTAACATTCATTTTTGTTGCTTTAACAATACAACATACTCTTCTATGGTGGACAATAAAATTGAAACTGAATTTGTTTGTGATACTGTATCTTGACTGTATCAATAAAATTGCCTAAACATTTTGATGGATTAGTAGTTGTTGTTTTAAGTTGTGCTTGGATAGAGAGCATGTAGCAATGTCATGGATCATAAGGTGAAGTATAATGTTGCAGTGTCATGTCAACACAATTCTATAGTGTTGCATTCTTACTTTGACAAGTCCATCTTTTGGAATTTCATTTGTAAAGAATCAGGGGAAGCTTCATGTTGCAATATGTCCTTAAGTATTGACAAGGTCTTTGTTTGTTGTGCATGCAATGATATTTTATTTATTCATGTGATTAACACAAGGAGATACATGTAGTAGCATTTTTTTCTTGTAAAGAGGTGGTACATTGGTTGATCCTTAAATATGTTGATTGGATTTTTAGTTGTTAAGTATAGTATTAACGATGATTTGTGGAATTTTACTTGAACATTATTATGGATTTGACCAAATGTTACTTGTAGGGGAGTAAGTAATATCTCTATGACAAAGGGCAATATAAAATAGTGCTTTGTTTTTCAGGGATAGTTAGCTTTGGTTTGAGTTTTTGGATATGACTCTTTGAAAGGTTGCTTGGATAGTGGCAATAGAGTGGAAGAGTTTGTTTGGTCTATCAATGACAGTGCATATTTTGACTTTCTCTCAGAGCTTTTCATGCTTAATCTTACTAATGTTGTTGGTATTATTGGGCAGGTTATGTGCATGGCTCAGTGACATTTCAATGCTATGGTTTAAGGGAGCAAGGTTCCTTGGCAAACATCATTTCTTCATTTGGGTTTTGATGACACATTACAAGTGTCTTTCTTTGTCCTTGTGACAAAAAGGGGGGGAAATTCTTGATTTAGTTATGTTCAAATGGCTCAATTTTTTCCATCAAGGACAAAGGGGGAGTTTGTTGACTTTCTCTTTGTGGCATTTGTCCTTGATGTTAAAACATGTCAAAATGGTTTGGTTACAATGATTGTTATTGGCATTCTAGTTGGTAGTTACATTGATTGTTATTGGTATTCCAGTTAGCATCATTTGATTCTCACAGATTTGGCATTTTGTTCTCATAGTTTTGATTTGCTTCATTTTCATTGGCATCATGGTTATTTTTTTTCATTGTTCAGTTTGCACATGGTTGCTACATAGTCATTTTTATGGCATTTAGTTGTTTTGTACAATGTAGTTGATTCAGTTTATATAATTGTACTGATCATTCAAAATTTTGTGCAGCACTTGGACAGGGGTTTTACTTATTTGTAGGAATTGATCACATTTATATATCAGGTGATATCATTTTATATGTTTGGTTGTTACACCGCTTTGACAATGATATCTAGTTATACTCATTTTGTCATGATGGCTTTCAATTCTTACTTGATTGTATTCAGTCACATACATACTTTGGCATATACTTTGGCAAGGTATAAATTTGCAGGTTCAGGTTGATTATGCATATTTCTATTACATATCTCATGGAATTTTTGACTTGGAAATATCATTATGTCAATGGTTTCTACACTGGCATTATAAGGTGACTTTGATGATCAATGTTGAAGTGTTCATAAACATCTTGTATGGTCATTTAGTGTCACTTATATTATAAGCCTAAGTTGGTTTCTTGCACATTGGGCTATATGTTTATTTGGTCGCGATCCTCCACATTTTGAATATAATATTGCATCATCATTTGAATAAACACTTTACATGGCAATGACCTTGTAAAATGACATGGTTTCAGGTTTTTTATATGGATAATGTTTTGGTTGCATGGTCAACATTTGCAATGTGCTAAAGCACATGTGGTAGTTGGGTTTCTTTGTGGGACAACTTAAGTCATTATGAATTTGTCTTAAGGTATATGATAATGACTATGGTATTGGGCTTCATTGGGGATATGCATCCCATGTTTTTGGTTTCCCATCTAGAAAATGAGAACTACATTTCTCATTATAAAACTTTCGTATCAGGCTTATATGCTTTCATTTTTTGAGGCATACAATGGAAAGGAATTGATTAAATTTTTTGTAACATCAATTGATATAGTTTAGGATTCAAGCGGGAAAGGTATTGTTAGCTCCATTATTTGATGATATTGGGTTCTTTGATTTGTTATGTGGCATTCACATGAGTATCATTCAAAGCGTTTCATGAAGTTACATGGGCAGTGACTCATGGGTCAACCGCGAGTAAAAGGTTATTATTTGTCTTTGAGAAGTAGATTCAAAAGTGTTATGAGTATCAAACTTCAAATGATTATCAATTGTGAAAAGGTTTTGAAAGTCATAGTGAACAAGATGTAAAAAGATAAAATAGGGCAAAGACATTTCAATGTATGAGCTGAACCGTAGTCATCGCCATGAACTTTCTCTTCTTAGCTATAGACATACTAAGAGGATAGTGTTTATTGGAAGCTCAAGGCTGAGTTTGTGTAGACCGAAGTGACGAAGCACAGTTGGAAAGTTGAGAGGTAGAGTTTGACTCTGGAATTTTTTAGCAAGGCAGTTATAAGTGTCTTGAATCAATTCATGTAGTATGAGTTTTATTTCTTGTCTCCATAAACAAGTATGGAATGGTTTTGTTCAGTATTTTAATGATCATTAAAGAAACGGTTTACAAATGATTAGTGGTTAGAAGCAAATGATTTTGTAACTGAAACATTTGATTCATTTTGTTAAAGGGATCTAGAACTTGTGTTTAAGAGCAAGGGATTAGTTATAAGTTTTCATCTATTCTAAGGGATTGTTTTGAAATCCTAATAGCATTTGATGTATGGCTTCTAGGGTTGATTGGAAACCCTAATGGTATTCGTTGGTTTGAGAATCAGTTATGAGAAAGTTATTTGGAAAATAATTTGACATTATTTCTATACATTTATATATTCAAAGACCTTCGAACCTAAAATATAGAGAGGAAAATAGAGATGGATTTTAGGCCAATCTGATTATATGTATTTGAAAAATTGAAAATCTTTGAGGAAGATCATTGTACTACTATACCTGATATTTTAAGGATTCTATTTTTCTTTTGAATTCTTAAGGTATTGTGTATACTAGTTAGTTTTGGTAAAATGTTTTATTGAAAAAGAGAAATCCTCTAAATAATTGATATTGTTCAGAATGGATAAAATGAGTTGGTGCTCCTAAACTATAAAAGGAGTGGGTGCTCCTAAATTGTAGAGTATTAGTACTCTTTTAATAATGGAGTTGGTGCTCTTGATTGAGTTGGAGCTCTTGATTGAGTTGGTGCTCTAATAATAAAAGGAATTGTTTGAGGTTTTTTTTATACCCCAAGAGGGATTTTCCAATCAGGAAAATAATGTGTTATGTGGTGAAATTTGTGTATTTGTGTTTCAGCCCATGTGCTTAAGAGTTAATGTTTCCATTTTTTCATCTGTTAATGCAATTCATGCAATGCTCTGATATTTGATTAAGCATTTTAGTTTGTTATACAAGTATTCAAAACATACATAAAGTCTTGTGAAAATAAAGCATTATAAGGAATTGTTCAATCAAGTTCACATGAACAATCAATATCATGCTTTGACATTGTTATGGAAGTCTTTTGTCAATCCATCATGCTGTGAAATTCTTTGATGTGATAGAATTCATCTTGCAATTTAATAGGGTTCATAAAGATTTCATTGTGTGATTTTCTCTTGAAGTTAAAAGTTTGAAAATTTGTACATTACTCTAATTCACCCCCCCTCTTAGAGTAATTCATCTTCCAACATTTTGATTACCCATCATGCAACAATTCTGAAGTCCCACTATATTTCCTTAGGAAACTATACTGTGAGTTCATATTGAACAAAATCCCAAATTATTTTGATGTGAGGTACTTCCATGGGAGAGGTGGGGGGTCAGCTCAGGATAGACCCGATGCATAGCCAGATCCTACGTGGCAAGGGAGATGACCTCTCGCTAGGCCACCTCATGAGTACATTGTTATCCCTTCCATTGCCAAGGAGAGTGTTGACATAGAGTCATTGTGGACAATTAACACTTTGACCTAGAGTGTCATCCAACATGCTATCCCTATTCTACAATGCCATCCAGGGGAGTCTTTGAGTGCTGGCCTTGAAACCCATGTGTTTCAATCTTGTGGGGCAACTTGTTCATATGACTGCACTGACACTCAGGAGGCTGCTATGAAAGATCCATCTACAACTATGGAGATGGAGAGAGCAACTGACATTTTGCATGAGGCATATTGCATTGATACTCAAGTAAAATTTAGCATGTTCATTGAATTTAATTTATTAAATTTCAATTTTACAATGCAAGATTAACTAATTTAGTTTTATGATTTTAATAAAAATGCAAGGTCACGGTGTTGAGACTGGATACATTAGCCCTCCACTTGCTTATTTTTGCAGTCTAGACCTATTGGTGGGGTATGTAACTAGTAAACAATTATAAATTTATTACATGTTAATAAAATTGTATTATAAATGGTATTTTAATATGTGATTTTGGATGTTGAGCAGGCTAATATTGGAGGCTTCAAGGGAACACGTCCTAGTGACAATGGATTTACTCAAACCTACACATAGGTAATAGAATAAAGAGTTTAACTAATGAATTGTACTTAATAGATTTGTGTAGTTTATATTCATATTGTTGATTACATTGAATTGCTCATTGTTCAAACTCAAAGCATTACTTCACATTCCATAACTAATAACTCGATGTTGATAAATAAAAAAATTTCAAGTAAAATATAGTTGTTTAGAAAGTCAACATAAGCAGTGATGCAATTACTTCACATAGCATAAGTAATAAGTCTAGGAGCAGCTTCCAATTGCATTTTCTTGTCATGGTATTCCATGATACCACTTTTTATTGCTTGACATATTTTCAAACACTTCAATTCCTTGTCTATGTTATGGATGCTTGGAAGGAATATATGAAAGAATAATAGTAAGCAATAGCATAGACAATTCAATGAGTTTTTTGAAAAAATGCCTCAAAGAAATGCAGTATCATGGTGATGTCCACCACCATGAGACCCAATTTCTTTGAGGCACTTTTTCAAACAACTCACTGCTTTTTCTATGCTACCACATTTTCCATACATGTCTACCAAAGCATTTTATCAAATAGTTCATTTCCTCACTGCTATGGCTAAAACCTTAAAAAAGATGCTTTCCAAAAAACTATGGATGCTTGGAAAAAATATATCAAAGCATAATAGTAAGCAATAGCATAGACATGGTAGTTAGTAGTTTGAAAAAAATGCCTTGAAGAAATGCGGTCTCATGGTGATGGAATTCCATTCCATCACCATGAGACCACATTTCTTTGAGGAATTTCTTCAAACAACTCACCACCTTTTCTATGATACCACATTTTCCATACGTGTAGCAA
Organism: Sequoia sempervirens; assembly: GCA_007258455.2. Classification (NCBI taxonomy): domain Eukaryota; kingdom Viridiplantae; phylum Streptophyta; class Pinopsida; order Cupressales; family Cupressaceae; genus Sequoia; species Sequoia sempervirens. The sequence continues at coordinate 138,488,462 of VDFB02000017.1, forward strand.
AGCATTCTATCAAACTGCTCACTTCATTGTTGCTATGGCTAAAAGCCTAAAATAGGTGCTTTCCAAAAAACTATGGATGCTTGGAAAAAATTCTATCAAACCATAATACTTGTTGAGATTATGAAGTCATAGTCCCTGAAGCTACAGTCTTCAATACATGGCCTTTTCCATGAAGATAATCAACCACAAAGGAAAGTGTTGCAACAATGGAATGTCAAATAAATATTATATATTGATATGATATGATATGATGATATGTTACAAATGAACAAAATTCTTGATTATATATTCAAGAAGGCAAACCTAAGATGCAAGAGATGTTTCCATGTGTCATGATCTAGCAACATGTGACAACATGTGAACCCTATCTAGAAAATTATTAAATGTTGAGATAAGTTCTAGAAGGACAACTCATCTTCTAGAAGGAATCTTGTCCCAACAAACAAGGAAGGGAATAATACCCCATTTATTAAATGATTTATTAAAAACTAACCTAGGACTAAATGATGCATGACCTAAGTTAACTTATGCTAGTGTAATAATTAATTAATTACACTAACAATACTAAGAAATAATACTAGAGAGAAGGAAATGAATTGTTTGGAGAAATTCCTAAAAGAAATGCAGTCTTATGGTGATGAAATTCCATGACGTTCATTTGTTTGTAATGACATTCCATCACCACGAGACCCCATTTATTTGAGGATTTTTTTCAAACATTTCACTTCCTTCTCTATGCCCCCACAGTTATCGTACATGTCTACAAAAGAATTTATCAAATGGTTCACCAACTTGCTACTATGGGTAAAAGCCTAAAAACACATGCTCTCAAAGAAGATATGGATAGGGAAAATAGTAAGCATCATAATCAAAAATATATAGTTTAATAAGTACTCAAAATTTTGTTCATTATCTCATACATTATAAGTCATGATGTGGATCGCTATTGTAGTTTTTGTGATTGAATAATTTGTTGTTTTATTTTTAGATGTTGCAAGAGGAAACACCTTTGAATGTGACAAGGGAAATGGAGATTAGTGTTTCATCTACTATAGAATCCTCGATAGCTTTGACAAGGGGGATATGTGGAAAATTACTAAATTTCAATTTACATTTGGTGTTAAAGATGTTTGTTAGTGAAAAAGCAAACCATTATTGATTTGTAGCTTAATTTCTATTTGGATGGTTTATACAAGGCTTCAACATGCCTCAGCCTGGGTGTGTGAATATTTCCCTCATGGAGAGTGATCATCAGATGGCGGTAAGTGATTATTTTGTTAAATATATCATTTTTTATAATGTAATTTTTATATATTAATGTATTTACTTCTTATTGTAACAAATAAAACTTCACCAAGAACTAAACACTAGGTTTAGGAACAGGAGCAACAGGAGCACTCCTTGAGGATAGCATAAATGAGTGACAAATGTATCACCATCTGATTGACAATCAAAGGGAAAGAGTTTATTTTGAGAGCATGGAGAGCAATGACTTTTGATTCCAAATCCCTTTGTTGTATTCCTACATGGCATTTTTATACATATTTTGTATTGGATATATTTGACATTGTATGCCTTTATGGCTATTTTGTACCTATATTTCACTCTTATATCGACATATATTGATGTATGCCTACATGGCTATTTGGTTAATACAAATATTTTATTGATGATGTCCATATTTGCATTATAAATTCATGGTTCAATAGATATGAGTTATGTGTATTCAAGTGTATACTTTACAATTTACATGTATACTTTGTGACTTGCGTGTGTTCCAATGTATACTTTGCAACTTATGTGTTTTCATGCATATACCTTGTATTCATGCATATACTTTGTATTAGTTTATGTATACTATGTATTTGTGTGTATACTTCAAGGCTTATGTGTTTTTGAGTACTTGTGCTTCCCTTATTCACATGTACATGCTTGACTTATTCACATGTATACTTATTAATTGGTTAGGCCTAGCATTGATAATTTTTATTCCATTGTGATGCTAAACAACTTTATCTAAAAGCAAACAACACGTTTTCAATTGGTATTCCATGAAATGATTCATAAAAAGATTCCAATATATTTAATCCTTTGATTGGAACAACTCAATTAAGAAAAGGATACATAATCTTCACAACACTTGCAAAACATAATATTCAGAGTAGATGAAGTAGTTAACTTCTTGACACATTATCATACAAACATTTATCTTGAATAGTCTTTAAACATTTTCACAGCATAATCTTGATAGTGCAAAATGAATTGTTATGTTCTTGATCCATCACCATATAAACACGTCGAAAGATTTATATGTCAACTTTTTACAATATTATTTCTTGTATAGGAAATGGACTTGGGAAAAATAAAGTTATAATTTATAATACAAATAATAAATGGACTCAACATTCTCTTAGACCCCCAAATAGGTCTATTTAACAAAGAAAAACCCTCTCAATCACTATTCCAATTGCAAAACACCATTGGGAAACATTTACCAGTTTGCAAATCCACAAAATCCATAATTTTTAGGGCATGATTGGCTCTCTAACCCCACTATCCTCTAAACCCTCACTTTTCTCAAATTTCACTAGGGTTTATTGAAAACCCCGTATGCAGACCTCATACAACCTCAAAACCTCTTCCAACACTCTTCATTTTGCCTGAAAAAACTTAACTGATCACCAAATTATGTTTCCCCCTGACTTTACCCACTTTTACTCCCTCAAACCTCTCTTTTTTTCATTCAAAACCCCTATTTTCCCAACTAGGGAATCATGCCATAACATACTTTTGACCTCCCTTGTCCTTGCAGACGTTTTGAACACATCAAACTCCACAACCTCACCTTATTTCCAAACTATTCTAACTTATTCTCAAACAATTTCTTCTTTTCACCTCGTCTAGCCTTGCTTGTAAGGCTTAAATTCTGAATTTTCAAGATGGGCAATGTTATTAATCTCTTCTAATGCCTTTACCAATGCTATTTTATTATTCTTACTCCCTATCGTACTTACATAATTGACTCAAATGGCCCCACACTATCTCAAAAGTAAAAGAAATATTACAAAATAGCCTATCATGGCCTTATTTTATATTATCATGACTAAAACCACTGAACTAGACCTTCTTCATCAAATGGAGGAAGAAGGTGCTCTGCATCAATGATCATATGCTCTTTGTGTGGAAAACTCGGACTTCTCAATCATCATGTGTATGTTTATCTTTTCGATTATTTTGCATGCCATCATAAGGGATCAAGCTAATTGAATGTAGCTCAAAGTAATTCCGCATGTTTGGGTGTGAAAGAGGACCATGCCTAGCATAAACCTACCCATTGATATACATTGGAGTAGTTTATTTGGTCACATAAATTGCAAAATGAAAGTTGCGCCACTTTGCAACTTTACACTGTTTGCATTTGACACTTTTTCCATCAAGTCAAAATTGGACACCATAAGAAAACAACTCTGAGATAACAAAAACCAAGAGAGGTTATTGTAGAGGGGCCCAACATGATCCCATAGGCTTAGATGGAGAGTTTGTAAGTGTCACAGTTTTCAAGTAATAGCCTATCAAAGTTTGCACTTTGATTCTGCATGTTTGGGTGCAAAAGAAGACAATTACTAGCATAAACATACTCATTTGTATGCATTTGAACAATTTTTTTGGTCACATGAGTTGCAGAATGAAAGTTGCACCACTTTGCAACTTTCAACTACTTGCATTTGACAACTTTTTCCCCAAGTGAAAATTCACCACCACTAGAAAATGCCTCCAAGATAGCGAAAACTGAGAGAGGTTATTGGAGAGGCACCCAACATGATCCTATAGGATTAGACAAGAATTTTATAAGCATCACAATATCCAAGTAACAACATGCTAAATTTTGTAATCATTTTGTACTTTGGACTCTTAAGGGATCGATCTGGTTGAACATAGCTCAGATTGATTTTGCATGTTTAAGTGTGAAAGAGTACCATGCCTAGTATAAAAATACCTATTTGGACGCGTTGGAATAGTCTGTGTGGTCACACGAGTTGTAAAACAAAATTTTCACCACTTTGCAACTTTGCACTGCTTGCATTTCATAATTTTTCCATCAAGTGAAAATTCACCACTATGGGAAAACCACTCTGAAATAACAAAAATTGAGAGCTTATTTTAGAGATGCCCAACATGATCCCATAGGATGAAATGAGAAGTTTCTAAGCATCATGGTATCCGAGTAACAACATGTTGAAGTTTGCAGCCATTTTGAACTTTGGACTCTTAAGGGGTCGATCCGGTTGAACGTAGCTCAGAGAAATTCCCCATGTTGGGTGAGAAAGAGGACCATGAATAGCATAAAAATACCTATTTGGACATGTTGGAATAGTCTGTTTGGTCACACAAGTTGCAAAATGAAAGTTTCACCACTTTGCAACTTTCAACTACTTGCATTTGACAACTTTTTCCCCAAGCGAAAATTCACCACCACAGTAAAATGCCTCCTAGATAGAAAAACCAAGAGATTTTATTGTAGAGGGACCCAACATGATCCAATAGGATCATATGATAAGTTTCTAAGCATCACAGTATCCGAGTAACAACATGTTGAAGTTTGTACCATTTTGCACTTTGGACTCTTAAAGGATTGATCCGATTGAATGTAGATCGGAGCAATTTCGCATGTTTGGGTGTGAAAAAGGACCACGTCTAGTGTAAACATACCTTTTTGGATGTGTTGGAATAGTTTGTGTGGTCACACAAGTTGCAGAATGAAAGTTGCACCATTTTGCAACTTTTCACTGCTTGCATTTGACACTTTTTCCATCAAGTGAAAATTTGCCACCACAAGAAAACTACTCTGAGATAACAAAAAATGAGATAGTTTATTGTAGAGGGACCCAATTCAATCTCATAGGATCATACGAGAATTTTCTAAGCATCATGGTATCCGAGTAACAACATGCTGAAGTTTGCAGCCATTTTGCACTTTGGACTCTTAAGGGATCGATCTAGTTGAACGTAGCTCAGAGAGATTCCATGTGTTTGGGTGTGAAACAGGACTATTCCTATTGTAAAAATACCTATTTAGACACGTTGGAATAATCCATCTAGTCACACGAGTTGCAGAACAAAAGTTGCACCACTTTGCAACTTTGCACTGCTTGCATTTCACACTTTTTCTATCAAGTGAAAATTCACCACCACGGGAAAAACACTCTGAGATAACAAAAATTGAGAGAGGTTATTGTAGAGGGGACCAACATAATCTCATAGGATTATATGAGAAGTTTCTAAGCATCACGAAATCCGAGTAACAATATGTTGAAGTTTGCACCATTTTTCACTTTGGACTCTTAAGGGATCGATCCAGTTGAACGTAGATCAAAGCGATTCCACATGTTTTGGTGTGAAATATGACAATACCTAGCATAAAAATACATATTTGGATGTGTTGAAATAGTTTGTGTTCATACGAGTTGCAGAACGAAAGTTGCACCACTTTGTAACTTTGCACTACTTGCATTTGACACTTTTTCTATCAAGTGAAAATTTGCCACCATGGGAAAACCACTCCAAGATAACAAAAACCAAGAGAGGTTATTGTAGAGGGGTGCAACTCAATCCCATAGGATTAGATAATAAATTTCTAAGCATCACGGTATCTGAGTAACAAAATGCTAAAATTTGCAGTCATTTTGCACTTTAGACTCTTAAAGGATCGATCCTGTTGAACATAGCTCAGAGCGATTTTGCATGTTTGGGTGTGAAAGAGAGTCATTCCTAGAGTAAAAATACCTATTTAGATGCATTGGAATTGTTTGTGTGGTCACACGAGTTGCAAAACAAAATTTGCACCACTTTGCAACTTGGCATTGCTTGCATTTGACACTTTTTCCTTCAAGTGCAAATTTTCCACCACGGGAAAACCACTTCGAGATAAAAAAAGAAAAAAGAGAGAGGTTATTGTAGAGGGGCCCAACATAATCCCATAGGATTAGAAAATAATTTTATAAGATTAACGGTATCCGATTTGCTGCCCCTATAGATTATGATGGAAAAGGACATGAAAAATGAGGTTTTACCCTAGGGTTTGATAAAATATTGCATGTAGAGGTTGGGTGATTGTCTTTTGAGTTTGTGCAAGTTTTTTTAAGAAGGTATAAGGTGGTGGAATGTTCTGGTAAGGTGTGGAACCATTCCTTTCAATAAACCCTCCTCATACTAGCATAAAATAAGGGCTTTGTGGTTTGGCATGATGGAGTGAGTTTCTCCTCAGACAAATTGTAGATTTGAAGGTTTGGATACATGAGAATCGCTGCCCCAACAACTTCAGGGGGTTTTTGAATGTTTAAAGGTATGTTCCTTTGTAAATTAGGCCTATTTAGCCTAATTAAGACAACAAAGGTCATTTTTTATGCACACGTTCCAATAAAGTCACCATTGATTTTGAAGTGTGTGTTGTAACTCAATAATGGGTATCTACATCAGTCATGTGTTTGTGAATTCATTTGAGAAGTTATGATAAAATTATTCTTATTTCATCAAATATGAGTTAAAAAACTTCAAAATACTTTCAAAAGTTACCTAAATCCTTGCTCTGAAGAAAACTAATCAACAATCAAAGTATAAGGTGTTGTAAAATCCGCACAATATTGAAACAAAAAAGGAAAAGTGCTAGAAATATAGAAAACATCATCCTTAATTTACTAATTTTGTAATTGTGCAACTAATGCAAGTTTTGGATTTTTAAACCAAATGACAAATTTTGTGCAATATCACTTCTCTAATCACCTAATGACCTGTTTGAGAGTTTGAATACATTACATATGACCTTCACATGACCTTTTTCTCATTGTTTACATTTGAAAATTCAAATTTTGCAAATTTTCCTATTGAAGACATTTAGAGAATAAGGTGCTCCTACACCAAACATGAACTCCAAAATTTCAATATTTGAGTAAATCTCATTACAATGCCTTAGGTACTCCATTCTCATAGATATTTTACAATGTCACTCATACATTTGAGATTCCCTTTAAGTGTCTACATCATAGGTGCTCATGAGCACGTTAACCTCAATTAAGTAACTTGAGATTCCCTTGCTAAGCTTCACACGCTATTTTATAATGGCTTCAAATCATAATTGAGATTTTTCAAGATCATCAAAATAAGTATGTTGTATTTTTTTTGCAGAGATTCTCTTTGATGGCTCATAAATCAGTATTTTCTACAATGAGAGACCAATCAATTTTTAGTAGTTTACTTACAAATACGCAAAGTAAAAGAAGAAAAAGAAAGAGCATCCAAAATGGAAATGAAATGAAAGTAGATGGAAGACGCTTCAAGATAGGCATGCCAGTCTCTCAACTTAGTCACTCCTAGTCATACATCTTCACTAGGAGTTCCAAGATACCTATTGCACACAACACCTCTCATGAATTGAATAACTTGAAATTTGAGATGCTCTTATAATTTCTGCACCATAGGTGCTCATGATAAGGTTAAATTCAAATAAATAACTTGAAATTCCCTCACCAAGCTTCACAAACACTTTTTTAATGGTTTAAAATCATAATTGAGATTTTTCAAGATCATCAAAATAAGGATGTTGTATTGCTTATATGGCTGAGATTCTCTTGGATGGCTCATAAATCTACATTTTCTACAAGGGGACACCAATAAATTTTTAGTAGGTTACTTGCAAATAGGAAAAGTAAAAGAAGATGTTAGCATTGGAATCAAACAAATTAATGTGCATACAAGTATAAATTAATAAGAACTGATGTGCATACTTACAAATTAATCCAACAAACCATCTGGGTCCACTCTACTCTTTATTGTGTCAAGTGTTGCCTCATTCTCAAACTCATATACCTTCTACAAGGTCTTGTTCAAAGGTCTACCCCCATATTTGGTCAAAAAAACATTGGATGCCACAACAAGGTTTGAGTAATGAAGAATCTTACGATGCATGTCAAAGTCCTAAAACAACCAATTTTTAACACTCTTATGTGGGTACCTACTACGTCACATTCCAGTAACAACAATTAAGCCTGTAGAGTATTCAATGTTTTCTCCATCTATAACCGGGGCCTCTAATTTATTTTTGGCCTCAACACAATGGCACAAGTAATAGTCCATTCCCTCTTCATTGTCTTCATCTGCAATAACTACATAAACATGACCTGCATTGATATGTGCAACAAATCTCTTGAAATTAGTCAACATTACAAATACAATACAAAGGACAATAACAATATGGAATTTCAAAAACTAAGCAAGTAGATATATTACCTGGCAGAACTAGATCTGATACGTGGTCAAAGTCAACCGATCATTCCATCTATGTTAGTTCCAATGCTTTCGAAGGGTGATATGTGTGAAGTGGGCTAAGATAACTTGTCAAGAATTTTTCAACCCACTCCCCTGACTCACAATCATTCTAGGCTTGCATTGTACATAAAGAAAAAAAGCATGCCATCTTATGTGTATCGATAATCCATGAACTTGCATTTGAGATAAGGAGATCCTGTTAGTGTACAACAATCCTCATATGGTCCAATGTTAGGATCATCCATTAACCAAAAACTCTATGAACTAAAGACGTCCTTCATTACTTGGACCCATCAAAGCATTACACCACTTTACAATTGATCTTGCATCTATCAACTTTTCACTATCTTTATACTTTAACTCTTCTTGTGCTAATGCTCTTTTCACACATGCTCTTGCACCATCATGCTCCCCTTTCCATCCCTGGCCTCACAAAATTTCCACATATGTTGTACACATATAATGACATGCATCTTGCTCAACCAGTTGAACATGTACGAGTTCTTGAACCACATTGCACAATTATCCGACCATATTATATGTCAATTGTATGCTATGCCCCTCTAAGCCAAATCACTATAGAACATCTGGAAGCAACCTTGCATGAACTCTGGAAAATGTGTGTCATCATTACTAATATATAAGTGATACTCCCTCAATACCTTCCTTTGGGCCTCTATACTATCAGCTATATGGATGAATGTTATGTTCACAAATATCGAAACCTATGTGGAGCTGTACTACTGTGATTGCACCTCATTTATGGTTGTAGAGTGTAGTTCTCTGCAAATTCAACCATTGATACTATGCTTCCAACTAGAAAGGTGTCCTTTCATATCTTGAATTGCTTGTCCATCCATCAGGCTCTATGTGTATGCCTTGCATACTCATACACTATATTGTCATGAAACATGGACATAAATTGGTACACTGGAATCTTCTGAATAACCAAATCACACTTTTTTTCTTGAGACCCATCTTTTGTAGTATATTCCCCTATTTTATACTTCCCAAACTCTACTAGTTTCTATCCCACCTCATTTGTGCTTTCCATATGTTGACATACTAGCATATGCTACAAGCCACTACAACGTTGGCATGAACCATCCAAGCATGTTGTCTTGTAGAATATTTGTCCATCCTATATTTCACATATAATTTTTGGTAAGAACTCTTTTGAATATTTTGGTGGGGCTTCTATGCCACAATATTGCAAAACATTGTTAGTATGCAAATCCAAATATATAGAATGATAAACATCATAATGGTTAGATAATTCAATATGTAGTCTATAACAAGTCGTGAGTGTGTGATTTATCTTGACATAAAAAGGTTTAAGCATTTCAAAAATTCTTTGACAAATACTAATTTGAGGATAATCCTTTTGAAATTTACGAAAAAATTGGGTTTGAGTCATATCCAAAAAATGCTTTGGATGTGGCTTACGGGTCTGACTACCGATTCTCCTTCTTACCACATCCCTTTGATTCAGAGATGGCCTTGTGTTATTCTTCCAATACTCTTCAATTAGTGTTCTCAATGATTCAACACTTTTTTTATCTTTTTTATGGAAATCTACACGAGAATGCCCATAATTCATTTGAATCGGTGCCCTCAATTCTTTGCTGCTTTTGAACGATTTTGATTAATTTTTTTTACTAATTCTCATTTGTTCGCTCATATTTCTAATGAGATGGGCTCTCTTTGTTTGACTACTTACCAAATTCAATGTAATGACACATCAGGTGACATTACTATCCTTTGAGAATCAGGTTTTACCCACACTCTCATAAGCATCCATTAGATTCTTCACAATAGTGTTTTCACTTGATGCATTTGATGTTCTCAACCCAAAACTCTTCATGATGTTTCAATCAAGGGTGGAGTAGAAGACATACCTTGAGGTTCACATGGGGATGATGGCATACCTTCTTCGTCAAATCCGAGTGATGATGTACTCTCAATTTGAGATGCGGTGGATGTTAGAATTAGGTGTTGTACACCTTGCATAATGTTTGTAATATTTTATTTATTATGTGTGTGGTGCACCTAGGGGTTTCTAGGTGAATGTGCATCACAAGGAGTTATAATGTTGGGGTGACTTTGTTGTATGTAACATTGGGACATAATTGTAAAATGTAATTATTTAATATTGGGGAATAATAATAAAATAATAAAGTACCCAATATTAAATGTGGGGTCACATGTTGTAGTATTTTGGGCACATGGTTTATGTAATACCACTTGGTGGTTTTGTGGGAGCTTGTTTCTATAAAAGCAACCACATGGGTAGTTGTTTAGGGTTGGATCAAAAGTTGGTCAAGGTTGAGCTTGTGCATGTGTGAGGGTTTGAAGCATGGCATGGGATGTGTGGATTCATGCTTGGTCACATGGAATGCATGGATAGCTTGTGCTTCAGAAGTGTTCATGGAGTCTCTGCAGATGTATTGTAATGGGTTTTCATTGCTGAATAATACATGGAGTGTGGATGCTTTTGGAGGCTGGGTTTTTCCCTCTTGAGGGTTTTCCCAGGGTATATCTTGTGTCATCTTTGATGGGTATGTTGTCTATTCTCTTGCATGTTGATGTTGAGTATTTTACTTGCATGTTTTTAGATTTGGGTTATGTGGAAATTGTCATTCTATGGCTGCATAGTTTCCTTACAAGTGGTATCAGAGCTTTGGTTATTGGATTGGATAACCCTAGGTTGCATGAGAGAATGAAAGAAAATGGCAAGATATAGGGTTTTGCAGGTGTTTTATTGCAGATCTGAGGGTTTTGGGTTTGCTGTTATGATGGGTTGTTTGCAGATTTGGGGTGAGAAAATTTTGGCAAAATTAGGGTTTCTTGGTCATGCATTTATATGAGGGTTTTGGGGGTGAGTTTTCACAGATGACCTCCTAGGACAAAATGGACCTCATGGTTGGATTCAGGTTGGCCGAGAGAGAAAAATTGACATATAACATGCCCTATTTTGGTTATAGAAAAAAATATACCCCCTTTATTTGTCCATACGGATATGGCGGTACAGTCGTCAGAAAAATAAAATATTATAAAAAAAATCCGAAAAATAAAAAAATCCCGTCGTCGAAAATATTTTCGTACCTACAAAAACAAAAAACAAAAAAAAAATTAAAAATCAAAAATCAAATTAAAAAAAACAAAAATAATAAATAAAAATAAATTTATGTAGGGGAGGGGGGAGAGGGCAGGGGGGGTCCGCAGACCGGCCCACCCCACAGTGTCGTACCCGGCAGTCTGCCAGCGGCAGGTACTGCGACTGCCAATGCTGTCGGCTATGGCTAACAGCCACCGGCAGCGCTGACCCCGGCTGGCGGGAGGTGCCCGCCACCCACCATGTGGGGTTAAAATTTAATAAAATTTGAAAAAACTTCAAAGTCCGCAATAAAAAAAACCAGCCCGGATTTCAAATTTTTTAAAAAAGCCAGATTTTATAAATGATTCAGGTCCGTACGCAAGGAAGGGTGGAGCAATTTTTAAAATTGAAAAATTAAATTATATTTAAATATTTTTTGGAGTCTGCCACCCAAGCACCACCAGAGAGCCACCTAGAGGACAAAATATAGCAATTTTTTTCAAACGGGCATAACTTTCACCCAGCATGTCAGATTTTTGACTTCTTATAGTCGTTGGAAAGCTGGTTCCGAGCACTACCAGTGGTATAGGTCTTATTCCATTATTTTGCAGTTTTGAGAGTGTTTTTCTTGGTTGAAGTCAGATGTTTATTTTTAGCTTTGAAAGGGCATATCGGGTGCATACGGAGTCGGATTTTGGACTTCGAATAGTCAACGGAAAGCTTGTTCAGAGCACTTTACAGTGGATCAGGTTTAGAGTTATTTTGGCATGGTTTATTTGCTGTTTTCTTTATCTGAGCTGGTTATGGGTTTCTTTGACTATGGTGATATTATGAGCTTATGGATTGTTGGATTTGGGATATTTGATGATGGATTCATTGTATGCTTAGTTGTACATCTCAGATTATTATACTTTTTTGACATGGTTATCGGCATGTATGTTGCATTGTTGTATCTACAAGTTGTGCAGTGTTGTAGGCGGTCTATACTTACTTGTTGCACCTATGACTTGGATATGGGTTGTCTTTGCCCATTGATATTTCAGTGTTGATGCATGATCAATTTTAGTGGCTTGGTTTAGTCACTTAGTTTGTTGATTTGGTTGTCATGTTGAGGGGATGAGATGGTATTACCAGGTACAGTTATGATATGAGATCTATGCAGTTGACTATGATTATGCAGATATGTGGACACGGTTGGGTTGATTTGTTGGTACATTTGGTGGTGATCATGGTGTCATGGATGTTTCTTGTGCATTAGAGACTTTGGCATGTTATGATGGTTTTATGCAGATGCATTGATTGGTGGTATTGGATTGGTTCCTGATTATGGTTGTGGCAGTGTATCTTCTTGGGTTTAGGAGATTGGTATCATGATGTCATGGATAGCTTGGTTACACAGTTCAGTGGGAGCTTGTGACAGTGATGGTTTGGCGGTGTATCTTCTTGATTTAGAGGATGGTTATCATGTTGTCATTGAGAGCTTGGATTCAAAGGTTTTGTGTGAGCTTATGACAGTGTTGGTTTTTGTGCATCATGGTGCCATGGGATTGCTCGGTATCATGGTTCAGTGGGAGCATTTGGAAATGATGTGGATCCATTGGTTATTATGGATGGTTGTCTTCAACAGGTGATCTTTGGTGTCATGGAGGAGCTCTTGGATTCTGTGTGCTACAGTGAGAGTTCTTTGACATTAGGTGTTGGAGATGTTGAGGTATTATTTATGACTTGTTGGTTTTGACAGGTGATCCTTGGTTGTAGGATGGTTTTGTTATTATGTCATGGTATACTCTTGATTACTAGTTTAGAGTTGTGGCATGGTACATGTTATGATGATTTGAGCATGTGATCTTCTTTTGAGAGGATGTGAGATCATGGTGTCATGTTTATGTTCCTGATTTTGCAGTTGGAGCTATGATTTTTATCTTGGTTGGTTCTCTTTGTATTGAGTACATTGATCATTTGCTTGGTGTTTAGCATGGATTGATCGGTTACAGGTGCTCATGGATACTTGGAGACATAGGTGAGGCTTGGTGTTCTCTTGTGATTAGAGACATGTTTTTGAGATGGTTACTCTTGATGAGATTTTAGCAGGAAGTCTGAGGGAGCCTACACCTTGGTTGGACGTGAGTTCAACATGGACCGATGAGGAGAGTGTTCTTGGTTGAGTCATGGTGACTTGGATATCCTGGACGAGCATTCTCATTCCCCACTCTTGGTCTACTCGGTAGTTCACTTAAGAGGTATTGCCCATTTTTCTTTCAGGTGTATTATGTTTATGCTTTGTCTTCTCATGGATATGGATCTTGAGCCTTGTGTATTTGGTTTCTGGAGGGTTCATTTGAGGAGTGTTGGCATGCTTATCTCCTTGTACATGTTGGGTTTAGGAGATGGTTTATTGGGCTGATTTCTTTGGTTTGGGAATGATTACTTTGAGTTTGATCTTCTTGTTTTGAGATGCTTACATCCATGTTAGTTACATATGTTATGCTTGATCTTGGTGATTGGATGGATGGATGTGGTTATGGTTTTTGTTTTGGGGGTATTATGGAGGAGATCTTACTTGACACAGTTGGCATTTAGAGGTGTGTGTAGGAGGACATGCTACAGGGTTTGGTTTGCAGGTTTTGCTTATCATTGTGGATGTTCCTTGGTACTACATGTTTACTTCTATGAGATGCCGGTATGCCTTTCTGATGGTGTCTTTTTTGGGATGTTAACGAAGCGACGCGTTGAATGCGCTCATTCTAGGTTTGCATTCATCTTGACATTGCCCATGCAGTGGGAGCTCTTGGATGTGTATGTCATGCTTTGACAGGTTTGCACATGGAGTTTTTATTGTGGTTTATGGGTGGATATGTTGTTGGCATGAGTTTACTGTGATATGTATACCTTGGAGGTATGGATAGTTGGATGTGTTGGCACTTGCTATGAGTGTCATTTCAGCTATGGTGATTTATTCTTGACAGCTACTGGTGCATATTGGATTCAGTGTTTGTGTTTTGAGATATCAGGTTGAGGCAGGTTTATGCTTCTTTGTGACAGTTAGTGTGACATCTCTTTGGATGTGTTCTTATCTTAGTGCAGTTGGCATGGTGGAGGATGGGAGCATTCATGGATGAGATGGTGGTCACCTTGGTTCTTGTTACAGGTATCTTGATGGAGCACATGGAGCACTTGGATTCCTGATGGTACATGTTGCCTATGGAGTTTATTTGTTACCCCCTTATGCAATGTATACAACAAGTGGGAGATTGTTAGAATTAGGTGTTGTACACCTTGCATAATGTTTGTAATATTTTATTTATTATGTGTGTGGTGCACCTAGGGGTTTCTAGGTGAATGTGCATCACAAGGAGTTATAATGTTGGGGTGACTTTGTTGTATGTAACATTGGGACATAATTGTAAAATGTAATTATTTAATATTGGGGAATAATAATAAAATAATAAAGTACCCAATATTAAATGTGGGGTCACATGTTGTAGTATTTTGGGCACATGGTTTATGTAATACCACTTGGTGGTTTTGTGGGAGCTTGTTTCTATAAAAGCAACCACATGGGTAGTTGTTTAGGGTTGGATCAAAAGTTGGTCAAGGTTGAGCTTGTGCATGTGTGAGGGTTTGAAGCATGGCATGGGATGTGTGGATTCATGCTTGGTCACATGGAATGCATGGATAGCTTGTGCTTCAGAAGTGTTCATGGAGTCTCTGCAGATGTATTGTAATGGGTTTTCATTGCTGAATAATACATGGAGTGTGGATGCTTTTGGAGGCTGGGTTTTTCCCTCTTGAGGGTTTTCCCAGGGTATATCTTGTGTCATCTTTGATGGGTATGTTGTCTATTCTCTTGTATGTTGATGTTGAGTATTTTACTTGCATGTTTTTAGATTTGGGATATGTGGAAATTATCATTCTATGGCTGCATAGTTTCCTTACAGTGGATGTTGTCTAGCCATATTCACTTGTGGTATATGGTGTCCCTCCATATTTTCTTGTACTTAACGGCATCCCTTCGTATTCACTTGCAGTAGATGAAGTGTCTCCAACTACGGTATTTGAATCTGTCCTACTACAACTCTTTCACATTTGTGCCCTTTGTGATGCCAATTCCTGTACTCTTTTTGATGGTTGAGGTTCCTCTTCAATTGTCTTGTTTTCATCAATCATATCCAATTTCTTCTTTTCACGATATGTCACCACCCATTCTCTCTCCTTTGCATTGAAGGTTTCATACTCTTTGTCTGTTAGTTTTTTCCTTATTCGTTTCTTCGGCATGGTGGATAATTTTACCTGTAGTATGGTAATGAGTGAATATTAGCTCCTAAGAAATGTATCCATTCAAAGAAATGAAATATATTTCATTGAAGGCTTCATAAAAATACTTACAATCATCATGTACAAGAGTATTTCTAGCATAGACAAAGGTGGTGTAGGGGCATGCAATGATTACAAGATAGGCTCAAAATGGAATCACGGACAAGGCATGTGAATTCAAATTCCTTGGAAAGCTAGTGGAGCATGGGAAAGCTAGTTCACTCACTAGCCTTCCGATGTGGTATGGTTTCCACATGGTCCTAAAGGAAGAGGAAGTAAGTTGTTTGAAATTGGTTGATGCCCTAGGGCAGAATTACACTGTTTTCCTTGTGTAAATATGGTGTTAAAGAAGGTTTTTGATGAAATGTTGAAGGAACCTTCCATATAATGGTTGTTTGAGTGTATGTAGGGTATTTTTGAAGTGTTTTTGGTATTGGTGAGGTCTAGTAAGCCCGGTTGTCAAGACTTTCAATAAACCCTAGGTTATTTGCATGAAAGTTGAGGGTTTGGTGGTACAAAATTTTAGAAGTGAATGCTCTAAGAAATAATGGTGAAATTTTTTATTTTGTACCACAATTAGTGATTGTTATGATATTTTGTGAAAACATAGTGTTTTGGAGGTACCTCCTTTGTAAAAGAGGGCTATTTGGTGGCCTAAAAGGCAGGGCAGCCTATTGGTGTTCAATATTGTTGCAAAAAAACTCATGAAACCTTTTGGTATGTTGTGTTAGGAGTTGAATTGTGTCTCAAATGATATTTTTTAGGTATCTGTATGACCTTTTGTAAAAGATATTGATAAAAACTAGTTTTGGAGGGCTATAAGCCTTTAGGCGTGTGTTTGAGATAAGTTGTGTGTATAGTGTTTAAGGGGATGGTTTCTTGTTTTAGTCTAATCATTTTGAGTTGGTTGGGGTCTTCACCACATAGTTTTCTATCACACTACCCCTACCTTCTCAACCCTACCCTATTGGAAAGCTAGTGGAGCATTGGCAAGCTAGCTCACTTACTAACTTGCCAATGCAGTAGGGTTGAGAAGGTAGGGGCAGCGTATACCTCATAGAAATGGGGTCTCATGGTGATGTAGGTTATATCACTATGAGACCCCATTTCTATGAAACATATGCTGCCCCTACCTTCTCAACCCTACTGTATTGGAAAGCTAGTGAGTGAGCTAGCTTGACAATGCTCCACTAGTTTGCCAATGTGGTACGGTTGAGAAGGTAGGGGCAATGTATGTCTCATATAAATGGGGTCTCATGGTAATATACACATTGGCAAGCTAGCTCACTCACTAGCAGGGGCAGTGTATGCCTCATAGAAATCGGGTCTCACGATGATATACATCAGCGTGAGACCCCATTTCTATGAGGCATATGTTGTCCCTACCTTCTCAACCCTACCACATTGGAAAGGTAATGGAGCATTGGCAAGCTAGCTCAATCACTAGCTTGATAATGCGGTAGGGTTGAGAAGGTAGGGGTAGCATATGCCTTGTAGAAATGGGGTCTCACAGTGATATACGTGAGACCCTATTTCTATGAGGCATACACTACCTCTACCTTCTCAACCCTATTGTATTGGCAAGCTAGCTCACTCACTATCTTGCAAATGCGGTAAGGTTGAGAAGGTAGGGGCAATGTATGCCTCATAGAAATGGGGTCTCATAGATGTGTGAGACCCCATTTCTATGAGGCATACGCTACCCCTACCTTCTCAACCCTACCACATTGGCAAGCTAGTGCGCTCTACCCTAAACATAGTTTTAAGGTTTTAAACTCATTTAAAATGGTGTATTGACCCATTCTTGTCACTCTAGCCACTATAACTCGAGAAATGGGTCTAGAATATCACTAAAAAGGTGTGGGAATGTTGAGTAAGTACAAAGGAGGTCAAGAGTTGAGTTGGGCATGAAGCCCTAAAGTGAAATTTAGTGTTTTCCACATGAATTTGAGAGGTTTTGGCATGCTAAAGTGAGTATTTTTTTAGAGAAGCATTGTTTCTTGTTGAATTGAGTTTTTTTAGGCTATTTTATACCTTTTTGAGGTGGTGGAATATTTTGATAAGGTTGGGAAGCATGTTTTCCAATAAGCCCTAGGTTATTTGGCTTAATAAGAGGGCTTTTGGTTTCGGAAACTTGGTAGATGATTTTTTGATAAATAATTATGAATTATTTGGTTTGAATACATATAAATTGATTCCCACATGTTTCTGGAGGTTTTGGTCAAGTTTCAAGATAAGTTTCTTTGTTAAAGTGGCCTAATTTGAGGCCTAGTTGGCGTAGAAGGCTTGATTTGAGAAAGTTGTTACAAAGTAACCAATAGTGGTTTGTTGGAATGTGATTTAGTAACATAAAGGGTCCTTGAAATGGTTCAATTCTTGGTCTAAAAGAATCTTATTGAGAAGAAATACTCGATTGAATGAGTTGGAAATGCTACAAGGAAGAGTGTTGATTTGGTGAAAAGTGAAGAGTTTTGAGAATTGTGATTTGTGAATTGTTTTTGTTGGTTGATTTTTTGTGTTGAGTTGTGTTGTAGGACCTCCCTTGGTTGCATCACAATTAAAATTATTTTCCCATGCTTCCATTTTGAGCATGATTGCAAGGTAGGTTGCGTCTTTCCCCATGTTGCTAACTTAGCCTTGAATAAAGAGTCTTGTAACAATGGAGAGAAGGGTTAGAATCCCTTGTACATAGACTAATCAAGGAAAAATTTAAAATATAGCACAACTAAAAGTGATGAGGTAGGTTTAGTGATGAGGTAAATTTAGAAATAGAGATGAAAACCAAAATAGTTTCTAAGATCCATCAATGTGGGAGGAATATATTCCAAATTTTTAGAGACATGTATGGAAAATTTGGTAGAATAGACAAGGCAATTAGCTGCTTGGTATAACTGTTTGAAAAAATACCTCAATGAAAGCTTCGGAGAGTGGTATGCACATCCATAATAAAGGATTGAGAAATGATGTTTTATTTTACTTCCTTAAAACGTATGTCATATATATGTGTATACAAAATGTGGAAGCATACACAAGGTAAGTCAATTGTTGAATATAACAAAATTCCTCAAAGAGATGTGGTTTAAAAATGTAATTGGCAAGTGTATAGAATTGTGTAGTTTAAAATGTGCATTGATAACCTAAGGTTATAATAACAAACAAACAATGTTCACCATGGAATATACAAAATAACAAAAATGAAAGCAAGCCATAATAGAATGAAAGAAAATGTGTAAAGACTTCACATACCTAAAAAACTAGAGTTTCAAATGGAGTAATTCTACCCAATTATGTAGTCTTAGCTTCTTCTTTCTTCAAAATCCTCAACAATTTGACTTTTTCAAAAGCTTGTTCCCTTCCAAACTTCAATTGTATATTAGTTTTCATTGGAATTCAAACTTGAATTGATATTATATGTCTTTCAACATGAAAAATCTCCTATTGCATGCAAAGGTGGTTGAAATTTCATGAAAAAGGTGGTAGAATGTGAAAAAAATTCATGCACACTTCACAATATCATCAAAAAGCTACTTTTTTTCGGAGCACGTGCAAAACTAGGAGAATATGCAGAATGTGGGCCTTGAGATCATGGGTATATTTATTTTTTTACCATTTTTAGAACAAGACAAAAACACACTCACATTATAATGTGATCATGTTATTTCTTTCAAAAAACGGTCATGTCTCCACTTCTTCAAAACACACACATTATGAAAAATTTAGTTTTTTAATAGATTTCTTTTCTTTCTCTTTGTCTATACCCTATATACCCTAATTCTATATCTCTCCCCTCTACCCTTATATTGTAATTCTATCTCTCTCCTCTCTACCCTCTATGCTTAACCCTAATACCCTCAACCCTTAAACCCTAATTCTATCTCTTTTCCCTCTACCCTCTACCCTTAACCCTTATACCCTCTATCTCTCTCCCACTACCCCTCTCTCTCTCCCTCTCTCAATTCCCTATTTATCACTCACTCCTATCTCTCTCCCCTCTTCCCTTAACCCTTAAAACCTCAAATCTTAAACCATAATTCTATCTCTCCCCCTCTACCCTCTACCCATATA
>VDFB02000017.1:138509560-138541905 GCA_007258455.2 Sequoia sempervirens
TCTCTCCCACCTCTCTCTCTCTCTCCCCCACCCACCATCTCTCTCTCCCTCCCTCCCTCCATCCCTTCCCCCTTACCTAGCTAAGACCCTCTTACTCTAACCCCTTCTCTCCCACTCCCTCTATCTTAAACTCTCACTTCCACCCCCTCTCCCTCTCTCCAGACTCTCTCTCTCTCTTAAAATTCTCCCTCCCTCTAAAGAAATACATAAATAAATACATACAAGCATACATGTACATGTGTAGATACAATCTTACATACATATAGGAATACATACAATATACACACATTGATACATACAGGCATACATACACACATACATACATAACATACAAGCATACATTTACATAAAGACATACAAATATATAAACATACATTAAATAGAGTAGCATTAACATAAAGCAAGACATAACATGATTGTGTTATACTATGCTCACATTATGTCTTGCTAGACATGCTCCCCACAAATTAAAAAACCATGTCAAAACTGAGATATAAGGTGAGTGCATTATAACGTGCTCACGTTATATCTTTCTTTGGGAATCCCCAAGCCTTGGGATTGGTAGTTTCCTTGGAATACCAAACCAAAGGCTTGAAGGGCATTCCCAATGACTAGAGACATGTTTTTGCAAATTCTACAAATTTCCGCATAATTGGGTTTGTGCTCACCATCAGGATTGCACATAGTTCAATATCAAACAAATCGAACATCTAGGTAATTTTAGGTTCTCTCTTAGCTATCCAATGATGTAATTTTTTTCACTTTTTGAAAATGTTAAGCCTTTCATCCATAATTTATTTAGTTTGTATATCTCCTTTTTGACAAAAAGTAGTGTTTGGTTTTTTTTTCATTATAAACCAATCGTTCATCAAAATTTCAAATAAATTACATTTTTAGAAACTAGAGTCCATTCTACAAATTAAAAAAAAATCAATTAGTTTCCAAAATTTGTAGGGATAGCATGACCAAAATTCTATTTTTTAGGAAGTTTCCACTTCAAAAACTACTAAAAAGCCAAATATTCATTAAAAAAATATGAGAAAAATCATGCATCAACTACATACTGTTAGCTAACTTTTGACCATAGTGATTTTAAAAATACTAAAAAAAAGTTCACCGTACAAGGGTTGTACAAGAGTTGCTATGTTCTGTTTTTCAGAAAAAAAACAACACCAATATGTGTATGTCCCTCATTTGAACTCCTTAATCTCAACCATTTTCAAAATAAATTAGTTGTTTAGAAAGTAGACTCAGAGCACTTTGATCCTTATTTTTGTTCCATCTCAAAATTTTGAGTGCACCTATCCTCAATTTCACATCCAAGGTCACTATTTCCTTATTTTAGAAAAAAGTTGTCCACTTAAGTCTCATTTTTGGGAACCATCTTTGTGCACCTAACTTGCTTACCAAGTCTTATTTTAAAGTGTTGTAAAGTATTGTAACAATATTTCACACTTTTCTAGGCTTATTATCACTATTTACATCTTTCTTATGCTTTATATGACCCCTTTATGCACTTACAAGTCATAATTAAGTGTATTTTTGAATGTAAACTTGTCAAACAACATTAAGTGTAACTTAATTCTCAACACCCACTTACAAGCCTAGAGTGGTACCCATTTGCCATGGGTGGCGAATGAGTCCCTCTTGGCTCCAAATCAAAATAATTCAAAATTTCTTTCGGTTTTTTATTCAAAAAGACCTTATGTCGACCTATGATGATGTATTATTGGGTAATTAGGGCATAAGTGTGTATAAATAAGTGTTTTTCCATCCATTTCAAACCCTACTCATTTAATTCATTCCCTAATTCATTCAAGCATTCAATTACATTCAAGCATCATTCAATCAAGCAAACATCAAGCATCTTGGAGCAACCATTGACATATCTTCATACTTCTTCAACAAGGTTTTGGTGAGTTTAGGACATTTGCATGTTGTTTATTCATCATTCCTTTCTTATTTCATTTCATTTCTTTATTAAGGGTTTGATTACCAAAGTAGGGATTTGAGCAAGGAAAATCCCTATACCCTAACCCTTAACCATTTTTCCCCTTTTGCATGTGTGTTTGTAGACTTTATATTTGGATTTGTCAAGAAAATAGGTGTTGAAATGTGGTTAATAAGTCATCAAAGTGTTTCAAGTCAACTAAACCCTAATTCAAGCTTGGAGAAAACCTACAGCCCATTTTCTACGGATTTGACTCCGTCAACCTAATAACAAAGACAAGTGTTGATCTAGACCTATAGGATTGACCTTTGAATTTGTATAATTTTGGAGGACTAATTCACCACCAGTGGTGAATGAGGCCCACCTGAAGGTAGAAAATGTTGATTTTTTCAAAATCCAGTTCTCGATAGTCGGAAAGTAGTTTCAGGTCATTTTACCAGTAGTAGGATTGATTTTCCATTAGTGGCGAATGAGTCCCACTAGTTATCAACAGTGATTTTTATTAGTTTTTAGAACCTTCCAGGATCAAAATTCAACTTCCAAGTTCACTTTGTTAAACCTCATTCAATTCTATTTGCATTAGTTCATTTTTCAATACCTCACTATGTTTTCAAACATTGCATATTTCATTAGTTTTGCATTAATAATCAGTCAATTTCATCACTTAGTTGCATTTAGATCATTACATTTTGTCATAATCACTTCATACATTCCTTAGTTTGAGTGAACCACCTCAATTTTGGGGTTCTATATCTCTCCTTTTAGGTGAAAGATCCTAAGAGTGTAAGAGAAGTACATAGAATCACATCCTCAAAATTGATGGTTCATTTTGGTGAACCTACATTTTGAACATTTCTCTTTCTAATTTAAATTTCATCTTGCATATTTGGTTTCCTTTGCATCAAAATTCAGTTATGTTTTTTCTTTTTGCATCCTAGGGTTTCTAAAATTGCATTAGTGAAAGAATCATATAGATTTCATTTTTGCATAAAACATCATTAAAGAACTAAAAATTTGCATTTGCATCTGAAAAGCATTAAACTTACTTTAAATTTTCTAAAAAACAAAAAAACATTTCATATCTTGACTCATTCACCACCCTGGGCAAATCAGTCTAGCTGGACATTTTGAACTACATTTTGAAGCATTTTTTGGGTATTTGAACTACATTACAATTTTTTGTTATTACTTCCTGTTACACTTTCCAGATTTTCTATTTTCTTATCTTTCTTGCATATTAGTTTCATCTCATTAATTTTCATCATGGATTTTTGCTATGATAAGATTTAGAATTCATTGAAATCCTTAGTAGACATGTCCAATTGTGCCTTTGGCTGTGATTCTAATGACCTTCAGCTTCCTCACGCTCCTTCAATTCCTCATGATTTTCCTCCTCATGATGTAGACATCATTGGAGAAGATGTTGATAGCATGACCAATTTCTTAAATCCATGCCTTGATAACCTTGAAGCGAATGCAACCTTTTACCCATCCATGAAGTCACAAGATCTTCCTACTATCCCACCTCCTGACATGTTTGGTTATTTACATCCTGAAACAACTGGAGGACCTGCATTCTCTCTAACAACTGGACCTAGTTCCTCTAAACAACCACATCCTTAACCATTTTATGACAATAAAGTTACCAACACACCAATCAATCTTGAAGAAACATATGGCAAAGGCTCTAAAATCTTAAGCAAATAAGGATTTAACACAACAATTGACCATAACATTCACCAACTTTTAGAACAATGACCAATAGATGAAAACACAACAGATTAGGATATCAAGATCCTCATCATGACAACGAGCCTCCTTTTGAATATTGGAAACTTCATGATAATGGTACAATGATCTTTGATTCCCCTCCTGACTTGAATGTCTTCCTTCCTCATGAGCAACCCTTGCCTAATAACAATGACCTAGAGGAATAAATCACCCTTGGTCCTACTTCACAACATTCAATCCCACCTTTGGATAAACCTTTTCAATTACTTTGTCCTCCATCTGATAATGAAGAAGCTTTGCATATACTCCTTCATCATGGTCTCATCACTCTCCCACCCCCTACTAGAATCAAACTTTTCAAAGACAAAACAAAGTATTGTGCCTATCACCGCACCCTTGGACATCATACTAATGATTGTAAAGCTTTATAATGTATATTGGATTAGTCTAAGGTTCCTGAACCTATTGACTTTATTGGATAACAAGTACACTTTACCCACTTCACCAAATTCCTTCATCATGTGTCATAGTTGTAGAATTTTCCATTCTCACTATTGCATGATCCTTCCCATCACCTACCTTGGCTCATTCTTGTCTTACACTCAATGTGGGGCAATAAGTTGTTAGCCTTTTCCTCATAGTGGATATTTCCTTCTCTCTTAACTTTTTTATTCCTCTTTCGCTTATCTTACTTGAGATTGAGAAGCCAATAACTCAGTTAATGGTTGAATTAAATTTGAATTACTACCCTCCTTTACATTTTCCTTTTTCTTTAGTATACTTGTATGTGCATATTGCATTCCCTCTGTAATGTGCATTTGATGTTCTCTCTCTCTTTCTCTTTGTACACTTCCTCTATTTGTACCTCTATTCTTCTATATTTTTTCCCTTTGTCCTTTCATTTTTTTTTGTGTTTTCATTTTGGGGATGACGCAAAGTGTTGAGATGCCCTATCTCTCTTCCATGTTGAACCAAAATGTCCTTTTCTTTTTCTCTTTTTGTTTTGTGTTTTCATTTTGGGGATGACACAAAGCATTGACATGCCCTATGTCTCTTCCATGTCAACTCAATTGGCCCCTTTTTCTTTGGATTTTCTTGTGTTTTCCTTTTGGGGATGACACAAGGCATTAAGACTAAAATTTCTGCTTCATGTTGACCCAAAAGCTTTTCCTTTACTTTTTCCCTTTGGTTTTCTTTTTGCTTGTGTTTCTCCTTTTGGGGATGATGCAAAGCATTGAGACCACAATGTCTCTTCCATGTTGACCCAAAATGGAATTTTTTTTTCTTTTTTTTTTTCGCTCTTCTTGTGTCATTCTTCCAATTCTATGTGTTTTGGGGAATGATGACAGTTTTGAGCTCTTTAATCAAAACATTGCAGCAACGAACATATTGATCCCAAATCTATGGATCCCTTATGTGTTTGGTGTGTTACTTTCTGGGGGGGAACTCCCATTTCTTTTATTTTCTTTCTTTTTCATTTACATGAAGTAGCCTTACTTGGAAACATATGACTTGGCATAGGGGCTTTCCAAGTTGGATCTCATGTCTTATTTTTCTTGTTGTGTTTTTCCCTTGGTTACTTTAGAGTAATTTCTCACATAACGATGTGTAGCAATTCCTTTAAAGTGAGGGGCATACATTGGAATTATTCATTTTCATTCTTAGTGCAGCCTTGTTACTTTATACGATGTGTTTTCCACTTTGTGGATGACATTGGGTATGATGTCCTTCACAAGTGTGATCTATCTTATCATATTACATTCCCCATAGTGGCCTGATGCAACACACTAAATCCCCTAAGTTGTGAATATTCTATTATTTGATTGGTCCTATCTTGGAGACATTACACACAATGTTCCCTAAGTTATAGACCTCACATGCTCCTGACAAGACTCATTTGAACATTTATTTTGCATTTTACATGTTAATTTTGCATTTACATGGCCACCTTGCATAATACAGCTTGCAAACCTGTGGTGCCATCCTGTTTTTTCATGAGTTCTAAGTATACACATATTTGCTTGTCTCATGAAGCACGAACAAAAATTTCTCCTTTGTGGTGCCTTGTTAAATTTATCAAGAGTTATAAATTTGATATGGTTGAGTGGGAAGCCCATTCTGAGGCATGACTTTCCCCATAGCCACCTATGTGTTTATGAGTACATACCAACTAGTGTATGTTTCTTACCTTTTGGACCTTCTCACCTGGTGGACAACCATGAGTTCCATTGCCTCAAAGTGAGTATGCATTCTCTTTTTCTCACAAATAGCCTAGATCTGATCCACAACTAGTTGGAGAAATGATCGAAGCTTGATCCAATTCTCCCTTTTCTTCTTCTCTTTCATGTGTGTTCCTTTATTCTTATGTTTAGTTTTCCATGGGATCTTCATCCTAGGAGCTTGATCATCCCTCTTGATTGTTTTTATTCCATCTTTCTAGAATAAGTGCATTTGGATCCTTCTCGATATGCAAGGCTACTTTAGTGTGAGTTTGAAGCAAGTTCATCCTCTCACTAAATTGTGGGCTAAATGCACCATAGAAAAATGGATCATTGAAATTTTCATGGTCTTTTAGGTCTTTCTCTTATGATGTTTGACTTATTTTTCTTTGATTTAATGTTTCAATGTAACTTATGCATTCACACTAGGTCCTTAATATTCAAATTATGATGTCTTGTGAAAGTGTTGTGAAGTGTTGTAACACATTTCTACACTTTTCTAGAATCTTCTCATTATAATTCATCTAAAAATCACCTTTTTATCCCTTACCAAGTCATATTTTAAAGTGTTGTAAAGTCTTGTAACAAGATTTGACACTTTTCTAGGCTTGTTATCACTATTTACACCTTTAGATTATGCTTTATATGACCCCTTTATGCACTTACAAGTCATAATTAAGTGTAATTTTGAATGTAAACCTAACAAACAACATTAAATACAACTTAATTCCCGACACCCACTTACAAGCCTAGAGTGGAACCCATTCGCCATGGGCGGTGAATGAGTCCCTCTTGGCTCCAAATTCAAAATAATTAAAAATTTCTTTTAGTTTTTTATTCAAAAAGACCTTATGTCGGCCTATGATGATGTATTTTTGGGTAATTAGGGCATAAGTCTGTATAAATAAGTGTTTTTCAATCCATTTCAACCCCCACTCATCTAATTCATTCACTAATTCATTCAAGCATCATTCAATCAAGCGAACATCAAGCATCTTGGAGTAGCCATTGACATATCTTCAGACTTCTTCAACAATGTTTTGGTGAGTTTAGGACATTTGCATGTTGTTTATTCATCATTCCTTTCTTATTTCATTTCATTTCTTTATTAAGGGTTTGATTACCAAAGTAGGGATTTAAGCAAGGAAAATCCCTATACCCTAACCCTTAACCATTTTTCCCCTTTTGAATGTGTGTTTGTAGACTTCATATGTAGATTTTCCAAGAAAATAAGTGTTGAAAGGTGGTCAATAAGTCATCAAAGTGTTTCAAGTCAACTAAACCCTAATTCAAGCTTGGAGACAACCTACAACTTGTTTTCTGCAGATTTGACTCCATCAACCCAACAATAAGACAAGTGAAAATCTAGAACTATAGGATTGACCTCTGAATTTGCAAAATTTTGGAGGATGAATGATTTTCCATCAGTGGCGAATGAGTTCCACTAGTGATCAGTAGTGATTTTTTCCAATTTTTAGAACCTTCTAGGATCAACATTCAAATTCTAGGTTCACTTTGTTAAACCTCATTCAATTATGTTTGCATTAGTTCATTTTTGCATACCTCATTTTGGTTTCAAATATTGCATATTTCATTAGTTTTGCATTAATAATCAGTCAATTTCATCACTTAGCTACATTTAGATCATTACATTTTTTCATAATCACATCATACATTCCTTAGTTTGAGTGAACCACCTCAATTTTGGGGTTCTATTTCTCTCCTTTTAGGTGAAAGATCTTAATAGTGTAAGAGAAGTACATAGAATCTCATCCTCAAAATTGATGGTTCATCAAATTATTAAGAGAATCAGGTCAGAACATCAGAAGGTGTGGCACAAGAACCTTTGGACATCACTCTAGGTAGACCGCATAACCCCTAAGCAAGTTCTTAATACTTTTTCATACGAATTGGTGTATAGGAAGGAAGCACTATTGCCCATCTCCTTGGAGATTCCTACACTACAATTGCTCAAATTTCTAGAGGTTGAAGAAAATAGAGTCATGGAGATCCGGTTGGTTGAGTTACTGGAAGTATAGGAAAAGAGAGAGAAGGCCCTAATAGCCATGTCTAACTACCAATAGGTGGTTAAAAGATGGTTTGATAAGAAAACCTCAGACCAGGGCCTCAAATGTTGAGACCTAGTGCTAAAGTTCAATGAGAGGGCCGCAAAGCCTGACCAACATGAAAAATTTGATAGTATATGGGAAGGCCATTTTAGAATAATACAATGCAAGCAACACAATAAATTTGAATTAGAAAATATGGAGAATGAGGCATTAGGTATTTTGGTTAACAGAATCCACCTCAAATTGTTCAATTAAGCTTTATTAATTGTTCTACCTGTGTAAATATGTAATTAATGTAAATTTTCCTTTGTGTTCTTTTTGTTTGTCCAGTCTTTCCAAGCAACCCATGAAGCATAGAAATGAACCCATATGTGGAAAATTGAAAGTGAACCCATATACGAAAATGGAGAAAAGGAAACCCATATTGCAGAATTGCAAGAAGTGCTCAAAAGAGACAAGCAATTTGATAAAAGTTGTATATTCATTATATACTTCAATAATACACTTCCAAAATGGCTCTGAGATCATACTTTTAAATTATATCTATATATTATGTAGTCTTTCATATATATATGTGTGTGTGTGTGTGTGTGTGTGTGTGTGTGTGTGTGTGTGTGTGTGTGTGTGTGTGTTGAAAGCCTTTTTAAGGCATATATACAAAAATAGATTGATGGTTAAAACATATAAAAAGTGTTGGTTCTTTAACAACAACAGTAGGACTGTCATCGACAACAACATCTAGAATAGCTTTGTCGACAGGATCAATAGGAGCAGCAAGATCATGAACAATAGTAGGGGCATCAACAGTAGCAATGGCAAGTGGTGGGGGATATACCAAGTCCTTGAAGTCAGTATACCACTCTACGTCGTAGAATAGCACCACATTATAATAGTGCAACAAGAAGTGATAGGTGCAAGTGACCCTCTAGTGGTGCTCTTCATGCGTTATAATGTGTAACCCACCCAGAAACAGAACCCACGAAACCACTGCACCCTCTTTGATATGTTTGCGGACGTTGCTTGTCATCGGAATGCCTACGACATACACCGCATTCACCACAATCTTTCCAAGGTTTCCAAGGTACTGCTTTAGGAATATTTCTAGTGTCAGGAAAAGAATCATCTACTTAGGGACTTGTATATTAGGCAACAACGCAACAAAGTGAGAGTAGATGTTGGTATTGACCTTATATTTATCTTCATACTCCACACAATCCAAGCCTAACACCCACTTCATTTCTATAATAGCCAATGAATGTTTTTTTTTTGTCATACGCTTCAAGCACCTAT
Source organism: Sequoia sempervirens (assembly GCA_007258455.2). NCBI lineage: Eukaryota > Viridiplantae > Streptophyta > Pinopsida > Cupressales > Cupressaceae > Sequoia > Sequoia sempervirens. Next base: position 138,518,821 of record VDFB02000017.1, read on the forward strand.
TCAAAACTTCACCTAAGAAAGTCATCTATGACTTATTGCTAAACAGCCTAATTGGAGTATTCATGATGCTAGTTCTACCCAACTACCTAATGCTAATTCTACCTAACTTCCAAATACCAACTCTTCCTAATTTCTAAGTATGATTTTGTTGTTTTCTTGGGGTCTATTTATAGATATATCTAAGGTATCTACATGCCATAAGCATGATGCTAATTGAGTACTAACTTGAAAATCCCACCAAGAGTCTGCTCGAATTTCCCACCTAGTTGCGTATACCATGTACGAATTGTTGCATGCAAAATTAGGAAGAGGTAATTAAGTAATGTAAATTGTTCATAGTCCCAAGTGATTGTCCATTTGGTCAGGTATGATGTGTCATGCTGTAGGTATTTTTTAAACTCCAAGGATGAACTCAAATCTTTTCAAATACTAATTGTACTCTTGGCTTAATCATTCTTTTTAGGATATTAATTTCCAGGCATGAAAAAAATTAGAAATGCCTTCAATCGTTGGCTGAATTTCCCAAGAAAATTGCACCGTAGGACATGATTACTAAATGGACATTATGAATTCTTTTCTTTTCAAAATGGAAAGAAATTCATTTTGCACAAGCAAAGGATCTTGCAATACATGCCAAATTTAATGCATAAAGGCAACTGTCATCTACCACTCTAGGCTAGGAAATAACTAAGTATTGCATGTGAATGTCTAACATTGTAAACAAATATTGAGTATGATATCTAGTGCAAAGAGTTTTGAGTGCTGAAGTGTTGAAGAGCTGAAGTGAAATACAAAAAGTTTTAGTATCGCAAAAATCCACAGTAGAAGGCAAATGGGCCAAAATCCTCAGATAGAAGCGTAAAGCGAGGCAATGTAAAGCCTATTTGATACCATGCATGTGACACCCATGACCAAATTTTTTGGTGATACCTCTTATGCTTCACTTAGGATACTAGAGAAGTTAAAGTGGATTTACATGTGGGCCACGAAAAAGTAAAAAACTCATAGGGACCATAACCAAATAAAGGAAGAATGGGATAACATTCATGATCCCATCCTTGGAAAGAACCCTAAGACTCTTAGGTAGGTGGTCTGTGAGGGAATGAAGAGGAATAGTGACCATGATTCTTTGGCATACAAGCAATGGTTGAGTAGGCTTCCACAGTATATGGTTCCTTTTGTGCATCACTGCCTGGAACTAGTCAACGAGGGAATTAAGCCTTTTAACCCATGTACCGGTGCCATTGAAGGATAAGAGTTGAGATTTAACATCAGCGTGGAAGCTATCTAGGATATGCTATGCATCCCTATCAAAATGGGTTCTAGACCAAAAATGATGGAGTCATTCACTCCAGGAAAATGAGACAAATATTGGAGAGGCAAAGATCTAGCTTTGTGGTCGATTCCACAAAAGGATATAAAATTCATGGAAAATCCTAACCTGGGAATTGGAAATTCTAGAAGGTGACTAACATCTTCTTATGGTCCTTCATTTACATTGTCAAACCAGGGAACGTATACTTAAAATGGAGCGGCACTATATGTGCACTAAAAACCAATTTCAGTCACAATTTACCAAAAATAAGTGCTTCAAAGGAATTCTACTTATGCTGTAGGAATGTAATGTAAAGTCTTCTTAACTTAAGCATAACTTAATTAAAGCATAAATCATGACAACTGTTACTAAGAAAAAAACTATGAACTAGCCTTATGTTGTAGGAACAAACACAGGGATGGATTCCCAATGCTGCAGGAAGAATATAAGACTGAGTTTGTACTAAAATTTTTAAGAATGAAATCTAACTTATAATCAATAGGAGATAAATAACTAACTATAGATACTCACAAAGTGGGCCCCCTTAGCAAGCATCAACAAGTTTATGCAAGAATTGAACTCAAAACTTTATCAAATTTTATTCATAAACTTGGAATCATATACATTGATTGTTCTGCTTGTAAGAAAACTAACACAAAAAACTGTTTCTCATTATAATACTAACTTTAACACACTCTACTGCTCACTCACGCAAGAGGAAAAATTATTTATATTAGAAAAGAAACTAACTACCTAACTCTAATAGAGAAAGATGTGGACATAAATGCATCTTGAAACTGAGGAACAAACTTCTCATAAATGAAGGCATATTTGTTCAACATGATTTAGAGATAATTTAGTATTCCACTCTTCCTAGATTAGTGATCATTTAGATTTCCTCCCAATGACTCGGTCAAAGAGTCTTTGTTGGAACAACTTCCTCGATGCCATGTTAGAAATGGACTTTACTATAGGGCTGAGATCTGTTGCGCTTTTACTCGTTCATGCTTCCTTCAACAACTTGTGATGCACATGGCGACAAAAGTGAAAGAAAGCACGCGTGAAAAATAACACAATACACATTCATTAATCATATATTAAATCCATTTCATTATCCAAAAACTGCATGCATTATAATAGTCATTTGGATAGTCAAACAGGGCAATTAATACAAACACAGAGATGTTAAGCTGCAGGAATATAGGAATGTGTTTCTATAGGATACTACCCAATTTTAGATAAAAAAAAATTTAATCAAAGAGTTAAAACAACCATCTGCAATAAGAGTAAGGGTATTAAAAATACATCATAATATTCAAATTATGAGCATATTTCAAGCTCATCATTTTCCCCCTACTTATCCTAATGATGGTCCTCTAGCATTAAGCTTTATAGTTGTTTCTCTGAAATTAGTAGGAGTACTATGGCCCTATAATGAAGTTTTGAATTTATAGTAGAAACCTCTAAAACTTTTCCATCTCTCATACCTATGGGTTTCTGCATCCTCATTAACATATGCAGCCCAACAAGGGTAAAGTAGCCACATCAAAACTGGAGGTTGAAATGCTAATGGTAACCATAACTCAAACCTTCTCTAGAGACCAAGCTGCATATACTTCTCTATCCTTCTGATGGATGCCTTAAAGTTTAGAGGGCTACAAGGCTCAAATTTCCTTAGACCAACAGTCAGTTTTTCCCATCTTGTTTCAATTCTAGAAGATTAAAGCTTCCAAAATAGATATGTTTGGTCTTTGAACTCATCATACACATGCTTCTTGATATCAAATATTTTCATTCTTTCTATCTAATTATTAAATCCATACACAACAGTAAGCCAAGTTCTCAAAATTGTGTGGGGAGTTGATCTTTCAGGTCACAATGGAATAAGTTCATTCCTTTCAGCCTCTTCATAAGCCTCTAATTGTCTTCCATAGTTAGTTTCATTGGCCGCCCAAAACATGAGTGACCTCAGATGAATGTCACCAATGTAGAGAAGTGGATTCCACTCTATTTCAGAGGGAATTAGAAAACCATGCAAATAAAACTCACATAAAGAATTTTTCAGCCAACTGGGTGCTACTTGATATGCATCATAAAATCCCTTAGCTATGTGAATGACATGGTCGAAATTTCTTGAAATTCTCATCAATTGGAACCAAAGAAATTTCTCTTTAAGGAACATAGCATATACCCTAGGTGGTGGTCTACATTTCATAATTTTACCAGTTATCTTCACCATTTCATCCATTTTCTCTTTCATTTCTTTCATTTCTTGTTTTTGTCTTTCAATTTCCCTTTTCAATTTCTTTTTTTCTTCTTCCCAAAGACTTTGTTGAATTTTAGTTTTAGCTAAATGACAGAAACTCAAAGTTTGAAATGTAACAAGCCTCCATGTAGTCCTAAGATATTCCAAATATTCAATCAACAATGTCCTTTTGTAAACAACCAATGCTCGACAAGTTTTAGGGGGTAATGGGGTTTCATTGGACACTTCAAATTGTTTAATTTGTTCTTCCTCTTGTTGTAGGATGGACTCCTATTGCTGCTCAGGAGGAGATTATGTTTCTCCTAAAACTTTCCTAACTACTTCAGTCAAGTCATCAAGACTTGCCATCCCCTCTTCATTACCATTACCATGTTGTGCTTCCTCAACTTCCACTATCTTAGTTTGCACTTCCCTAGGAATAATAGATGGACTTTGTGGAACATTCTCAGATACATTCTGATAAACATCATGACTGAATTCTTCATATTCCTTAGGAATTACTATAATTTCAGGTTGAATGGAGATTGAGGTAACTTTACACTATTTCCTTGATGAAACTCTTGTTGCCAATGTTTCTAAAGTAACAGCTATAGGAGACACTTTCATGGCTTTCCTCTTTCTAACTTTCCTAGAGGATTCAGACTCAGCTAGAGAAGATGATAGTGAAACTACAGTGGCAACAGGTGTTGCTGCAGGAGAAACTGCTATAGGGGAAGATGTTGTAGGAAAGAGTGGAGTAGAACATTTTCACTTTTGAACATGAGGGTCAGATTCTGGGGTTTGTTCTACCCTAGATGACTCTCCTACCTTCGTTCTCCCTTTTTCTTTTCTACCAGCAGACCTGATTTGTACTTGGGTAGAGGGCTCTAGTGTGAAGGCTACAGGACTAAGTGCTGCAGGAGAAGATGATTCTTGCTCTGCTTCCCTACTCGTAGATTCTACTCTCTTTTTCTTTTTCTTGTGTTGTGAAGGGAGTGCTCTAGGAGGATCTAAAGGTTGTAGACCCTTATGGGAAACAAATTCTTGCCAAGAAAGGGGTGATACATCCCTCAAGGAATGCATGATCAAGAATTTAATGAGGGCATGATGGGCGGTAGAGTTGACCCGTTTACATCCTTGTTTGGAAACCTCCAAGGGTCCATCTGTTGGTATTGTGAATTCTACCCTAGCAGAGAAAACATCTCTCCCTAAAGAAAAAATTTATCCTACCACCGGAAGCCCAGTTACTTCTACAATCCGCTCATCTATAATAGCTACTGTCAAACCCCACACTGTAGCTTCTCCCTCTGAAAAACTTCTCAAAAACTCACCTATAGCTTCCTCATTATAGGAATCTATCCTCAGAAAATAATTCAGCCAACCAAAATTGTTGCATGCCTAAACCACTTGAGGATTTTGCATCAAGGGTTCATGAGCTACTGGCTCATGGGTTACTAACTGGCCACCCATATTCACAAATTATCCTTACTGAGATTCTTGAAACTCAAACTTCTTCTAAAAATTCAAAAAGCTTCTTCTGCCCTACTTCTTTCTACCTTGTTGTCACTTTTCTTTACTTTTCCAAGAATGACACAAAGGATAATTGCATGAAATGATTTAAAAACTACTCAAATCAAGTAGTTAATTGTTGTTTAGGATGGAAGCATGCAGTCATACTTGGTAAGTACAAGAAAATAAAAATGTCTTAACTGTTGTGATAGTGGCATAAGAAAAAGATGAAATGGATTATCCCCACTCGCTACTAAAAATTTGGCATGTGTCCACACATGTGCGAAAGGATAGGCAAAGAACAGGTAATGATGACTGATATGTACATAACAATTAATGAATAAATGATATAAATAAATGAGATAAATAAATGATGTGACAATAAAAGATATCGTGTACCTTGTAATAAGTGCTCATACATGCTAGGAAAGATCATAGCTCAACATGAAATGATGGCTATTGAAATCATAAATGAGGGTGGTACGGAAGGATGGATGACATGGATGGGTGATGTGGAAGAAGAGGAAATGAATGGTGGTGATGGATGAAAAATGAAGAAAGTGACTTCCTTAAAAAGGAAACATTTATTATGGGCATCCAACATAGAATTTTAAAGAGATGTTGCAGGAGAAAGGTTGAAGCCTTTTGTTGTAGGAAGATTAGTGGCCGCATCCGAAACAAACTACTTCATAAATTCTTCTTTGGATGTTGGCTTATGATACAACCTAAGACAATGTCCATTAACCAGTAGCTTGAATCAGACATGATCTATTGTAGCTAACTGAACTGATCCATTATCAAACACATTTTCTATTTCATAAGGACCAAGCCATCTTGTGGTGAGTTTACCTTGATTTTCCTTGTACCTAGAGTCATAGAGCACCGCCCAATCACCAAAAGAGAATTTCTTAGTTCTGATATGGTGGTCATGCCATTTTTTTATTTGTTGTTTGATAGCTTCAGTATGCTGCAAGGTAGCTTTCCTTATCTCATCCAATGCATTCAATTGCAGGAGGTTCCTTTTGAGCTTCTACAATATCAATGTTAAGCTGGAGAGAAGTCCTTAAGGTCTTATGCTCAAACTCTATTGGAAACAAGGCAATTTTTCCATAGAGTAACTCAAAAGGAGTGAACCTTGTAGTTGTTTTCCATGTTGTCCTATAGGCCCAGATTGCTTCAGGAAGGTGACTACTACAATCTCTCTTGTGTAATTGTACTGTCTTAGTAAGGATTGCCTCAATTTCTCTGTTGGTAACCTCTACCTGACCATTGGCTTGAGGGTGATAGGGGTTAGAATTTTTATGCCTGTTCTTGTAATCATTCATCAATGTAGTGATTAAGTTTGATGTAAACTGAGCTCCTTGATCAGTAACAAGTTCCCTTGGACTCCAAACCGAGTAAAAATCTACTCATACAGGAATTCAACAACTTTATTGTCATGGGCATGTGTCATTTCTTTCACTTCCACCCACTTGGTTACATAATCAATGCAAATAAAAATGTATGATTTCCCATTGGATGGAAGATCAATAGGCCCAAAAAAATCCATGCCCCACTTGTCAAAGGGACTAACTACCATTTGAGGATACAGGGGCATTTCATCATAACTTGTTGGTCTCCCCATGCATTGACATCTGTCACATTTTCTAGAGTAGGATGCAACATCTTTGTGTAGTGTGGGAAAATAGTATCCTGTAGCAAGCACTTTCATAGACGTTCTCTTGGCTACAAAGTGCCCACCATATGACTCATCATGATAGGCATGCAAAATGTCATAGGTCTCATCTTCCCTAACACACCTTCCCATGACTTGGTCAGGTCTTGTGTAAAATAAACAGTCTATAATCCATGAAAAGTTAAAAATTTTCTCTACAAACAATTGCATTTCCTTTGGTGAGAAGTGGGTTGGGATCTTGTTGGCTACTAAATAATTCGCAATAACTGCATACCATAGAGTTCGAGCAGCAATAGAAAATAGGTGTTCATTAGGAAAGCTATCATCAATTACCTCAGGGCTGGCAGGTGTAGTTGTTTGAAGTCTTGACAAAAAATCAGCCACCACATTACCCCGACCTAGCTTATCAATAACTGTGATATCAAATTCTTGCAACAATAGGAGCCATCTTGCTAATCTACCAGATATGGAAGGCTTATTCATGAGGTACCTTATTGTTGCATGATCTGTATGGACAAATATTTGGTAACCAGTGACATAATGTTGAAACTTGTTTAGGGCATACACAACTGTTAGAAATTCTTTCTCTGTGATAGTATAGTTTAATTTAGGATCTTGAAGGATTTTGCTAACGAAATATATGACATGCTCTATGGAATTCTCTTTCTGTCCTAAAAATGCCCCTATGGCATAATCAGAAGCATTTGTGTGTATATGAAATGGAAGACTCCACTTCAATCCTTGAAGAATAGGTGCCTAAGTAAGTTCGTTCTTAAGCTATAGGAAAGATTTGTCACAAACCCCAGTCCAGTTAAATTTAGAATCTTAAGTCAATAAGGCATATAATAGACTAGCTATTTTGCTAAAATATTTGATAAATCTTCTATAATATCTAGCATGTCCTAGGAAGCTTCTAATATCCTTTTGTTTCATAGGTGTTTGCAAAGTTAGAATGACTTCTATTTTTGCAAGATCAACTTGAATTCCTGCTTGAGAAATATGATGGCCTAAAACAATTCCCTCTTGCATCAGCATAAAGCACTTCTCACTATTCAAAGACAAATTTTGCTCCTTACATCTTGTCAACACTTTCTCCAAATTTTCTAATGCTTCTTCACAAGTAACTCCATAAGTGGTGAAGTCATCCATGTAGATCTCCATAGAATCATGAGAAATGTCAGCAAAAATACTGATCACTACCCTTTGAAATGTTACAAGTGCATTACATAGGCCAAAAGGTAAGATAGAGTAGGAAAAAGTGCCCCATGGACTGGTAAAAGTTGTTTTTTCTTGATCCTCAGGGGCAATTCTAATTTGATTATACCCACTATATCCATCCAAAAAGGAGATACTTTTTATCAGACAATGAGTCTAGCACTTGGTCAACAAATGGCAGTGGAAAGTGATCCTTTTTATTTGTTGTGTTCAGCTCCTTGTAGTCTACACGAACTCTCCATTTTCCACCATTTTTAGGAACAATTACCAATGGAGATACCCATTGACTATCTGAAATAGGGTAGATAAAACCAGCATCAAACAATTTTTGGAGCTCTTTTTAAACTATTTCCCTAAGTGTTGGGTTTATCCTTCTTTGAGGCTACCTAACAGGTGAATAGTCTTCCTTAATGTAGATCCTATGAGTACAAATTTGAGGATCTATTCCCTTCATATCACCATAGTCCCATGCAAAAGCTCTGTGTTGATCTTGCAGCATTGTGACTAGAGCAGTTTGTTGAGATTGAGGTAACTTATTATTAATGTTCAGACAATAGCCTAGGGACACTTCTACTTGCTTGGTAAGATCATTCATGGAGGCTACTAATAAAGGTGGTGTCTGTATTTCATGTGGAATCAAATTGTGATAAACGAAAGGAAATTTAGGTGGCAAGCTCTCAAGATTCAGTTGTTGTAGGAAACACCACTGAAGACAGCTATCTGGAATAGATGGGCTACTTAGATCAGAGTTGGACTGCAAAATGTGTAAAAGCAGGCCATCCTCACTTTGAAGCTAGGAAAATGGATTAGTTTGTAGCATCATTAGCTGAGCCAATGAATTGACTTCTTCAGTTTCCTCTCCTAAAGCTAGCCAAATTGGTTGAGACAAGCCTGGCAGAGGCTGGGCAGGTGGGTATAAAGTCAATTTCTTTCTTGACTGACCATCAGAAATTGTCATGTCTCCTGAATGGCATCTTATAAGAGCATTAGTTGTGGCTAACCATGGTCTACCTAGGATGATAGGATATCCTCCCAAAGTTTCCTTAGTGGACAATATGGTGAAATTTGCTAGGTATTCCTAGGACTCAAGGATGACAATGACATCTTCTACCACTCCATCAGGTGTTACTATGGAACTATCAACAAGCTATAGGATAGTAGGTGTAGAATAAATGGTTAGGATATTTAAATACTCCATAGTATGCTTGGTGATTACATTAATGGCTGCACTAAATTCAATCAAAACATTCTTTACTATCTGGCCATTAATATTTATTTTTACCACATGAGTCCCAGGGTCAGTATATTTTGGAATGACTACCTTCCCTAACATAATATCTACCAACTGTCCTAGAACATGGATATTTTAGGGATCCTTTTTCTTTCTTCCTAGTTTCTTTAAACAGGCCTCCTTAATGAATTTCCCATAAATTGGGACATCTTTAATGGCTTGAAAAAGGGGAATTTGAATGTGTACATTCTTCAGCTGATCCAAAATATCAAAGGTAGGATTTTCCATAGACTTGGATGTAGTAATTTGCAATCTCTAAGGAAAAGGCAGTTTGGCCTGATGCTATAGGACAAGCTCCTTAGAGACAATATCTGATATAGGTATATGGTCTACATGATCAATAGGTTGTTTAGAGGCAGAGGCTGGAATCTCTATAATTACAAGTGGCTGTGGAGCAAGAAGAGTGGTTCCAGACCTGAGATGGATATCATTAATATTCATGGCATAAGCTGGATACTAATTGGCTTCTGCAAAATAAATAGGTTGTTGTTGTTGATGCTACTTATTATTAGGATTTGGCAATTGTTGAGCAGGCATAGGCATTTATTTTGGAGGGCCAGTATTTGCTACAGGTGCTACAAGAGGTGGCATGAGGGCCAGAGGTTGTGGCTACTAAAGTTGTAGGGATCTAGGAGATTGGTTCTGCCATTGTTGAGAACCTCTCCATTGAGGATTCTGCTGCCAATTACCTTGGGGTGGAGTCTATTTTCCTTGTGGCTGCTACCTCCTTGAGGAGATTTCCATTAAGGACTCTAATAGTTAGGCTAGTGTGGTTGAGAAGTATTCCAAGGTGGTGATGGGCCATATGTAGGTTGCCACTAGTTATTGTAATTAGAATAAGGATTACCAAAATTCAAAAGGTCTTGAGGCATACCTTGTCTTTGAGCCCATATTCACCTTTGTGCAATAAATAATTCTTGGTCATCATCACCCTCCACTATCTTAAAATAAATAGGTAATTGGTTAGCCTCCAGGTTAGCCACCATCTTACATCTACAATCACATTTCTTCTATCTACAATGTGGACAGAACTTAGCCAAGATTGCTTCAGCTTCCTCATGTTTCTTCCAAGCTTGCATAGTATCCAACTATGTAGCCATGTTGTTTATGATATCCTACTTGAAATCAGATAGCAAATGTGTGATCTCCATCTATGAAACTCCATTAGTAGAAGACTTTCCCACTATGGCTTGATGACCTCTACCCTTCTTAACAATTGCTCTAGAGTAGTTGTAACATATTTTCTTGATATCATCCCAAGGCACTTGGGTTATATCTCCTCCTTCCATCAAGTCCAGGGAATCTATATAGGTGTCACTGATTTCCCTTAGAAAAATTATTTTATGAGATTCTTCATTAAGAGTATGGTCTGAATTCTTTTTCAGGGAAAATAAGAATCTTGAGATATAGTCTTTAAGGCTTTCATCCTCCTTTTGTTGAATTCTAAATATATCATCACCCTTACTACCACTCTTACAATATTCCTTGTATTTCTTAAGAAATTTTGTTTGCATATTTTTCCAACTTTCAACAACATCCCTTCTCAAACTAATAAACCATCTAAGAGCTCCCTCCTTCAAAGCAGCAGGAAACAACTTTAGCCTGTGAGCATCTGAAGTGTAATCATAGCTGTGATAGAGTATGTCAAACTCAAACAAGAAATTGTCTGGGTCCTTTGTAACTAATCCATAAAACTTGGGAAGTAATGAAGAAGGAATATTTTTAAGGTTATCATTATCTTGCTGAGCAATGATGTGGAATTTAAAAGTAGGAGGTTGATTAGGTGGATTACATGTCATATTTGCTTGATGGAGTATCAAAGCAAATGGATTTTCTTGAGGTTCTTCATCAGTTGGGGAAAATGGCAATTCAACAAGCAGGTTTTCAATAAATAGATTGATATCTTGGTCTCCTACCTCCTCAAATAGATTATAAGATGGCTTAGAATTTTTATCAATGAATGGAAGGTTAGGGATGAATCTTCCAAGATCGTCTCTTCTTCTATGCATGCAATATAATTAACCGTATATTGAAGGAATTTGAAAATTCTTGAATAACACACTAAACTACTCCTAACAATGATTATGATAGGTTCTTAGCTTGACACCATCCCCGGAAATGGTGCCAAAAATGGCCGATTCCACAAAAGGATATAAAAGTCATGTCAAATCCTAACCTGGGAATTGGACATTCTAACAGGTGACACATACTTGAAATAGAGCAACACTGTATGTGCACTAAGAACCAGTTTTAGTCACAATTTACCATAAATAAGTGCTTGGAAGGAATTCTACTTATGCTGTAGGAATTTAATGTAAAGTATTATTAACTTAAGCATAACTTAATCAAAGCAGAAATCATGAAAACTATTACTAAGAAACAAACTATGAACTGGCCTTATTCTACATGAACAAACATAGGGATGGATTCTCGATGCTATACGAACAATATAAGACTGAGTTTGCGCTGAAATATTCAAGAATGAAATCTAACTTATAATCAACATGAGATAAATAACTAACTATAGATACTCACTAAGTGGGCCCCCTTGGCAAGCATCAACAAGTTTATGCAAGAATTGAACTCAAAACTTCATCAGCTTTTATTCATAAACTTGGAATCATATACATTGATTGTTCTACTTGTAAGAAAACTAACACAAAACACTGTTTCTCATTATAATATCTAACTTTAACACACTTTGTTGCTCACTCATGTAGGAGGGACACTTATTTATATTAGAAAAGAAACCAACTACCTAACTCTAACAGAGAAAGATGTGGACATAAATGCATCCTGAAACCGAGGAACAAACTTCTCATGAATGAAGGCATATATGTTCAACACGATTCATAGAGAATTTAGTATTCCACTCTTCCTAGATTAATGATCATTTAGATTTCCTCCCAATGACCCAGTCATAGAGTCTTTGCTGGAACAACTTCCTTGATGTCATGCTGGAAATGGAATTTACTGTAGGGCTGAGATTTGCTATGCTTTGACTCATTCATGCTTCCTTCAACAACCTATGATGCACATGGCGACATAAGCAAAAGAAAGAACGTGTGGAAAATAACATGATACACATTCATTAATCACATATTAAATCCATTTCATCATTTAAAAACCACATGCATTATATTAGTCATTCGGGAGGTCAAACAGGGCAATTAATACAAACACATAGAGATGTTAAGCTATAGGAATATAGGAATGTGTTGTTATAGGATACTCCCCGATTTTAGATAAAAAACTTTAATCAAAGAGTTATAACAACCATCAACAATAAGAGTAAGGGTATTAAAAATACATCATAATATTCAAATTATGAGCATATTTCAAGCTCATCACTTTGGATTTTTATAACAAAGAAACCAAATGGCCCAAGGAAGATATAAAAAAGCTACCATAGATTCTGGTAGTGCACAATGCATTCCCATGGAAATGTAGGATGTCTTCTCAATGATGGCCTTTGTTTGCGGCATAGACAGTGATAGGTATGTTCAAGAGTTTCAATTGGGTCTGGGTTTTAGTTTGCATGGGCAACATTCCTTATTCTGGTATGACTTTGCAGAAGTCATCATCAAGGAAATACTGAGCCAAATAAAGGAATACAAAACACAACATAAGTTTAGATTCCCTTCTCTCCTTGCACATATGTTTTTACACCATAACCCTTAATTCTTTAAAAAATATGTAAGGTTGGATATTTTTTATGAAAAGGGAATACGAAGGTGAGTTTCTATATGGACTCCTCTCCTATCCATAACTTTATGACTATTATGCATTCTCAGATTATTTCTTGACTTCAATTCTAAAAGACTTGAGTGAGGATGACAATATTTATTGGATTTCTATTGACTAGATAGGGTATATACAAAGTTTCACTCTGAAATGCGATTGGTTTCTCAGAGAGGATTTCACATTCATTCAGATGCATGGATTTACCAAGGAACTATTCTAGCTTTTGGCATGCATCACAAATTGGGTGTTGGCCCTTGAGATGTTCTAAGAAGTGTCAATTATCGACAAAAAGTTTTGTGGAGGAAAAGGCAAGAAAGGATTCTTCTTCTATGCTTTGACTTTCAAGTCAGTGGTGACAGAAAAGAAGAAGATGCATAAGATGCTAGAAGCAAAGCTGGCACACCTAGGGCTAGTATTGATTTGCAATAAATTACAGTACAACTTCAACAATGACTTACCAAATGCATTCTTCAAATCGCAATCCTTGGCCCTATTCGGAAAAGCAGAGGAATCCACTAGATGATCCAAATGATCTATTGGTTGACCTGGTTCACATTCCTATAGAGGAAGGGAGGCCGCAATGGCTCAAATTCTACTTCCCTTCGACAAAGTTTAATGAGAAGCTGCAAATGGAGGCCACCCTTCACAATGATTTGGTCAAGAATTTCAACTGGAGTGAGGAAAAGATTAGGGATTTCTAGATTTACCAATAAGAGGTTCAATTCCCTAATACCCCCTACCAAGATGTAGACCTAGATGACAGATTTGATACTCTATCGAATGAAGTGCATGATAATACTAATGCAAGTGATGATGAGGATGTAGACTCAGAGGAAGCTTAATAGTATACAAGGAAGGGGAAAGAGAAGGAAAAGGTTGTGAAGATGACCCTAGTGTGAAAAACTAAACAAGAAGTGGTGCAACCTAGCACAACAACTCCAAAGCTATGGGTAAATATATCACATTCAGGATCCTCATAAACGTGCACATGGGCCATGAAAAAACCAAGAGTTTCCCAACAACTACTGTCAGAGGTCATAAAGGTAGATAATTCCCCGCCAAACAAAAGGTAGCACATAGATGTAACTTCTGGGCAGGGTTCACAAGAGCCCACAATGAGTGATGAGCTAGAGTCCTCTACAACTTAGGTATATTTTGATCCCTCTTTTCTTGCTTCACAATCTTTGGTTCCTCCTGCTAGCTCTGGGTCGCTCATCACTTCAAGTGTCGGTCCTTCTTTTTCTACTTTCTTTGTAATGGTCGCAAGAGGTTTCTCCCAATTCTCCCGAGTGGGACAATCAACCTTTACTCCTTTGCGATCCTTTCCACCATTCATTGGAGCCCAATCCATAGCCGCCATTGATACCCCTCTTGCTACTAATGTATCAACCCCTACGTAGTTCACCCAAAAGATGGAATCTGCCATGTCTATGCTACCACCACCATACCTAATGATCCCTCCCGCTAACTCACAGATCGGCCCTTGGCATATTCCTCTATTCTCCCCACTAAGAGTCTCTCTTTTGAGGAAGAAATTGGTTGAAACAACTACCCTCTTGCTCCCTTTTTCTCTTCCTCACGGTGCACCCTTTGCAGGCGAGCTCATTAGGTTGCCAGCATAATTTTTGTTGAAAAGTGATAAAACAAAACAAACACAGGCTATTAGGCTCTAGAAGTAAAGGGACAAGGATGTTAAAAGGCCAGTCGAGCCAAAGGTCCAGACCATTTTCAAGGAAGCTCAACATTCATTGAATTTTGTAACTATGCATCCAATTGTCATCAAACCGCAAGGAGAGATTTCACCTGAGGATTACAACATCTATTCTATGGGACTCAATATAAGCATAGCCTAGCTGCAAGATAAAGTTGAGCTCATGGAGGAGACATAGCAAGTGGTGAGTAACGACTTCCTCAAGTCCAGTCGCTAGTTGAAGAAGAAGGAAGAAGAGCTCAAAATTGTCAAGAAAAGAGTCAAGGTCCTAATGGTGAAGAGGCAAGGGATGTCAAGTTTGTGTGCTTTTCACAACAAGTATAGGCAGAGCAGGCCAAACTCTGGAAGAAACTTGCAGAATTCCAAGCCCAAGATTCCAACCTAGTCATTGAGTTGTAGCAAAAAAGCCAAGAATTATAGGACTAGTTGGCTTAGGTGGGGCAAGAGATGCAACAAAATAATGAGGATTTTTAGCATCAACACACTTAATTAGAGAAAAGAATGCAGCAAAAGGACATGGAATTCCAAGGCTAACAAGCTCAATTTGAGAAGGAAATTGAGGAGGTGAGGCTTTCCCTCAAAAGGGAATCAACGAACAGAAGCCAGGCCAAAGAAAAATGGCTTGCCTATTTGAGAACCTTGTAGGAACAACTCTCTATTGCATACAAGAGGATTACAGAACTAACGTAGGATGTCGGGTCAAGGGATACAAAAATTGGCCTTTTGAAGAATCTTCCCCAACCCCCTGCTACCTAGTCAAACCTTCTTCAAGTAGCTTGAAGCAACTATATATTTCATATTGGGAAAAGGTTAAGGCCTTCTACCTAACTCTTTAGCCGATGCTCTAGTTCATGACAAAGGAAACAAGTTTAAGTAGGAAGGTTCATGAAACTATTGAGCAATTCCCACAATTCATTGCAGAGAAGGCTCCTAAGGCAAAAAAGTTGTTAGATAAACTGTACACGGTGCTGAACAAATACTTAGTGAGTGCAAGGATCGAGGACCACAAGACAGCTTCCAAAATTAAAAAAGAGGTCATCTGCTACCACACAACCATCCTCCATGTTAGCAATTTCTTTTCCACAGTGGGTCGAACTATGAACAACATGCGGGAAAAATTCTCTCTAGTGACTCAGATGGGCTTACCCTCCCCATTTCCTTTTGATGACTCAATGGTTACAACAGAGTAGATTGCAACAAATATTGAATAGAAGCAATAGGACATATTAGGTTTTCAAAGCTTCAATCAACCTCCTACTACTGAGGATATTGAGGGTGTCACTCATTAGATGGAACAATTTATTTTTCAACTCAAGTACAAGGCTAGGATATCCATGAAGCTGCCATTCAAAGAAGTGATTGATCTGCACAAAGCTTAAGAGGATCTATGTGACATATCAATACCATCTAAAGTCGATTGGCTGCCTCTGCAAACCACTTTCTCAAAGCTCTAATTACATCACCCAATGGATCAAGTTGTGGTCTTTGAGCTAAATTTTTTTGAGTTTGTTGTTCCGTAGGAAAAATGCCCCTAGTAGTGGCCAAAAGCTGTGGATTTTAAAATCCCTCAAGCTCCCTTCAAGTTAATACTATTTTTTCTTATTTTCCACCCACACCCCACACATTTGAAAATCTCAACCTCTTTTTGAAGGACTTTGCCCGCTGCTGCTAGGTGTTCGCCAAGCGCTCTTCACAAGGATTCCCTCCTTTGTTTCTTCGATGTGCCCCACCATACTGCCATGTGTCAACCATGCAAGAATTTAAAAGCCTTCTTCCTTCGCTTCTCAACCGAGCCCCATCTGCATGCCACGTAGCATCAATCCATGTACACTTTTTGGTAAACCCCACAGTCAATGCTAGCAACGAAAACTTCTCCATGTGTCTTTTCTATGGGGATTTCATCGAATGGAAGGAAAGAGTTAGCAACAAGCCCCACCATATTTCCACATGTTGTAACTAACTTCGTGCATGAGCGACACATGTTTGCACGAGGTTCTACTGCTTATACACTGGGACCACTACCATCATTCACAGATGATGCATCTAGCTCGAAGGTGATTGTGTTATATGGCTCAAATATTTTTTTGTTACAATGGATTTAGGAAATCATTTCTCTGGTCATCATTGCTCATTATGAAGGGATATTTTTTGTTACTAGCTCGCCAGGTGGTGGGATTATTTTCTATATATATTGCTTCTTCCTTCCAAAAATGAGTTTGGAAGATACAGAAAAATTGGGAAAAGACACTGGGGCCTTTGTACTATTTTTAGATTATTGTATAAGACTCTCAGAATGTTGCAATTTTTGGTCTTTATGTTTTCTTAGCTATTTGACAAAAAATTATACTATACCATTATTGTACTGAGTAGTTTATTCGCAGAATTTCTATGATTTCAATATAAGTTTGTTGATTTAGATCATGTCTTTGACTCTTATTTTTAGTAAATGTGTGTGGGAGTTATTTTATATTATTGGGTGAATTATTCATATTTTCATCTCTAATTTTTGTTATTCTGGGACTTTGTAGATTGTTGAACAGGCCCTTAAATCTCATCCAAAAGATAGATTTACCATTCCTACATCTATATCTTGGCACATCACCTTAGTTAGATCTTTTTTCTTTTTTCTTCCTTTTCCCATTCTAAAACTCCAATTACAAAATAAGTCAACTTCTTTAAAAACCTAAAGGTTACTCAATTTAACATAATTGGTCCCCCCATTAACTAAGTTTCCCATAAGGTTGTTACCTTGCCAATTTTTGGCATCAACACATACCATATTTGGTTGAAACCATACCTATTTTCCATATATTTCAATTAGTTAGAGGATAATTTCATTTATCACATTAGGACATATTATCTAATTAGGTCAATCAATCACAATCATCTCCAATTCTAATCTAGAGGATCTTCGCCAAAAATTGAAGTTTCTCAATTTTCTCTAGAAATGGCATCATCATAAAGAAGCCACAATTTTGACTCCAACACAACTTGAATGGAGTCAAATGGAGCTATAGAGCCCAAGATATGCTCGATCAAACCTTGGTCAACTCAAGGCCTATGTCAGAGAAAAAAAGGGTCAAATTTTGACATCATCAAAAGTGGTCAAAGTTGGCTTCATCACGAAGAGTTCATTGAGAGCTTTCTGACAACGTTCATTTCACATGAATCAGACTTTGTTTGCCCGAGTTACAAGTAGTCAAAGGTTGTAGTTGACTAGAGTTGACCAGGTATAGTGATGATGTCAACATGACATCATCATGCTAACATGGACCACTCAGATTTTGACATGTGGCATCTGCATCAGCTTGTATGGACCAATCATTGGTGGACATGTGGCATTCGTACGCCACGTCAGTAGACATGTCATCGGCCACATCTACAACACGTCATTGCCTAGGTCATCGGCCACTTCAGCAACGAAGACTTTGACTAGCGAATAAACTTTTGCCACATGGCACATCATCTAAGTACCATGTGGCACATGCTCCATTGGCATCGATTGAACATCATGGTCGGTTGAATAGGGTGGTTTATATTTGTTAATAAAAAGGCTAATGGCCTGCATGGGGCTCAAACTGTCAATCGTCGAAAAACAAACCAAAGTCACCCACTGGTTTGCCTATAAATCTGCACCTAACCTTATTCCACTGGTAGTTCCTTTTGTTACATAATAGTTGAAAATTGTTTATTAAAAGTCAGTGGCTTGGTTGGAACCCCCAACCACCAATTTAACAAAATGGTAAGCCACCAATAAGCCATTGAGTGGCTTTAAGATAATATGTGGCATTAGTAGGTTTTGCTAAATAATTAAAAAAATGATTGCCTTTATTTAAAAAAAAATCGCCTAAATTGAAAACAAAACAACCTCTTAATCCTTTTAAAGGATTAGATATAACCTCCCATAACAGTAAAAGCTTGAAATGAAAAATTTAAAGGGCTCAAATAATTTTTGAGAGATTAATTATGATTTTTATATGTATAAATGGGGATATTTTCAAATATTTTACTATGTAAAGGGGATATTGGGAGATATTGGAAAATGATTTGGTTGAAGACCAAATTGAGTAAACTCTTTGTATAAAAAGGGGTAGTATAGGATGGCAGAGGCTAAGTGGTGTCTTGGGAGAATTATCTTGGTGAAATTTTGCTCATCACGTGCTTTCAAGGAGATCGCTCTTACACACTTTGGAGGAGTTTTTCAAAATTTCTTTGTACTAGAGAGAACCTATTCCAAAATGTTGTAACCATTATTTTGGAGAATTAATCGGATTGGTACACTCATTTGAGAGGGGCACAAAGATGTAGTCATTCTTACAATGAACTTTGTTATCAATTATGTTTGCATTCTCTCTCTTTTCTCTCATTATGAATTTCATCACTTTTGTTATTTCAGTTTATTAATCATGTTCGTGTGTTAATTTCAATTATGTAATTTGGATTTATTTCATTGTAATTTTTTACGCATTCAATGTAATCATCATAGATTTCGAAAATAGATCAAATTTGGTATCAGAGCTTTGTTTTTCCTAGTATTGCAAAATCGAATGCTAACGTGCTCCAAGCTTCAAAGAGATGAAGGCGAACTTGAAGAATACAATCCTAAGATTGTAAAATGAAGGGCTTTGTCAAAGATGGATGGAACTAAAGTTGGAAAAAGTATTGAGCAAGAGCTTGATGATAAGTCCTTTCAGCGAGCCTTTCTCGACATGAAGGCTATGGTGGAAGAGCTTTATGTAGAAAAGAAGTGTGAAAAGGGAGATTCTTTAAAGTGAGAAAAGAAGGAAAATCGAAAGGACAAGGAAGAGAAAACTCCAGAAGCTCCATCTCCTCCATATTCCCCTTCTTCTTCCTCTTCTACTATTGGTAATCCTTTCAAAAGCAAGTCTAAGCCTATTATCAAATTGGATGTAAAATTTGAATTGCCTAAGTACTATGGTGAGTTAAATGCTAAAAATTTAGATGATTGGATCCAACAGGTGGAAGTGTATTTTAGGATTCAAGGCCTAACAAAAGATGCTTCTATAATCTAGTTAGCCACTCTTTAGTTGGGAGGTATACCTCTCACCTGGTGGGAGATCAGGACTCGGTAGGAAATTGCTCACCATGGTAAGGTTAATATGACTTGGATGAAATTTGTTGCTACCCAGGTTAAAAAATAGTTTTATCCTTTAGGTTATATGCAGCAATTAACAATGAATTGTCAAACCTTTAGGCAAGGTAAGGGTCAGTTTGTCCAAGATTACACCCATGAGTTTAGAAAATGGGCTATTGCTTTAAATGTTCCATTGTATACTTAGGATACATTACTCAAGTACATAGGTGGTTTGCATTCTTACCTAAGACATATACTCTAATGTTGAGTCCTAATAATTTGGATGAAGTGTCAATCCAAACCACTCATTTAGAGTTAAGGGGTAAGAACACTTTCAATGATAATTTCTCAAAGAAACCATCTAAGTCTGAGGGGAAGTCTAAGGGTAACTAAAAAGACAAAGATAAAGGAAAAGGGAAGAAAAAAACTATAGTTAAGAAGGAGGGTGATAAGCCCACATGCTCCCATTGCAAGAAAGAGGGGCATGATGATTCAAAGTGTTGGAAGCCGCATCCTGAATTAAGGCCAAAAAGATATGGAGGAAATAAAGGCAAGCAAAAGACTATTGTAATGATTCAACAAGATCTTGGATTCAACTTTGGAGATGAAACTCAGATTGTTACTGTTGGGGTCCAAGGTAAAGGGAAAGGTATAATTCTCTCTTTTGATGCAAATTTTTCTAATGAAAATGCAAGTAAAAGTAAATTATCTACTCCTAAAGCTGATAAAAAACAAAATGAACTATTTCATATTCGAGTTGTAACTAAGCACACTAAGATTGACACACTGTTTGATACAGGTTCTCAAGTCAACTTAATATTTGAAGAGGTGGTAAAGAAACTTAGTCTAGCTACAAAACCTCATCCAAAGCCATATCCGTTGGGATGGGTTTGCAATGATGCTCAACTATAGGTAAAGAAATAGTGTAAATTAAAATTTTCTATCACTGCAAACTTTGTTGATGAGGTAGAACTTGTAGATGTTGTCCCTTTGGATATTTGTGGGATTGTGTTAGGGAGTCCTTGCCTATATGATAGAAAAGTAATATTTTATAGGGGGAGAATAAGTATCATCTCTTTAAGTATGGGATAGAATACATTGTACATGCACACAAAGTTAATTCTAATCTTGCACTAGTTAATGCTAGTCAAATGAAAAGGTTGGTCAATTCTAGTAAAAACTTTGTGTTAATGCTTGTAAAACCCAAAGAGGATGAAAAAGATGAAGCATTTAAAGGGTGTGAAACATAGCATAAAACTGAGATGGTCAAAATAGTTTCTACTTATGATGACTTATTGCAAGAGCCAAAGGGATTGCCACCTAAGAGAGAGATACAACATGAAATCCAGTTACAGCAGGATGTGCCTCTTCCAAATATTTTCATGTACCATTTATCAGTTTTGAAAAATGAGGAAATCAAAAAGAAAGTTCAGGAGTTGGTGGAAAAAGGAGTCATTTGTCCTAGGACATCTCCTTGTGGTTCTCCAATTGTATTGGTTCCAAAGAAAGATGGGTCTTGGAGAATGTGCATCGACTATCAAGCCTTGAACAAGATACGTTCGGTAAAGAACAGGTATCCTCTTCCCTGAATTGATGATTTACTTGATCAATTAAAACATGCACTTTATTTCACTAAGTTAGACTTGTGTAGTGGATATCATCAAATAAGAATTGCAAAAGATGACATTTGGAAAACTACATTTAAGACAAAATAGGGATTGTTTGTGTGGTTGGTCATTCCCTTCGAGCTTTGCAATGTACGAGCTACATTTATGAGAGTCATTAATGATGCCTTTCATTCTTTTATTCATGATTTTGTCATAGTCTATTTAGATGATATTCTTGTATTTAGTCAAACTTTGGAAGATCTTGTAATTCATGTAAAGAAAGTTTTTGATGTATTGAGAAAAGAAAAACTATTTGTAAAGATGAATAAATGTGAATTCACTAAGACATCCTTAGTGTACTTAGGCTATGTCATAGGTGGTGGTTGATTGAAAGTAGACCCTGTGAAGGTCAAAGCTATTGTAAAATAGCCTAAGCCAAGTACAGTCATAGAAGTCAGAAGTTTCTTAGGTGTAGTCCAGTACTAGAGAAAGTTCATTGAAAACTTCTCCTACATTGCATCACCATTACACACATTGACTAGTATGAAGATGATTTTTTAGTGGGGAGGTCCACAATAGAAGGCCTTCAACACTTTGAAGGAAAAGTTGAGTACAACACCAGTTTTGGCTTTACCAAATTTACACCAACCATTTGAGATCAAGAAAGATGCAAGTGGATTTTCCATGGGAGCAGTGCTAATGCAAGGAGGTAAACCCATCTGCTATCACTTTGAAACCTTTTTTAGGTGCAGTAATTAACTAGATCCTACTTATGAGAAGGAACTTTATGCATTAGTTCAGAGTGTTAAAAAATAGAAACACTACTTAATGGTTAAAGAAACTATAATCCACATTGATCACCAACCACTTTAGTATTTGCATTCATAATCTAAACTACAACAAAGTAGGCACTTTAGGTGGATGGGTTTTCTTCAACAGTTTCATTTGGTAATTAAGTACAAGAAAGGTGCCCATAGCAAAGTAGTAGATATGTTGTCTAGGCCTCATGTTATGAATGCTTTGATTATCCTTAAAGGTAGTTCCATGGTACATGAAATTTTTCAGGAACAATATGTTAATGATGAAGACTTTAAGGAAATCTATTCAGCTCTAATTATAGAAAAACATGTAGAAGAGAAAGATTACTATGTGTAGGATAAACTGTTGTATCACTTGGGAAAGTTATACATTCCAAAAGATGAAAAAGCATAGGTAATCAGAGAAGCACACACCTCATTGATTATAGGATATTTTTGGGTAATCAAGACAATGACTCGATTGCAAAAATATTGTTACTGGCCTCATATGCAAGAAACTATAACTAAGTATATTAGAGGTTGTGTTATGTGTACAACAAGTAAACCTAGTAATAGGAAATTGGGGTTGTAGACACATCTACTTGTACCATCATGTCCATGGGAAAGTTTGTCAATGGACTTTGCCAAGGGGTTACCTATGTTTAGGAAGGGACATGATTATCTGAATGTAGTGGTTGATCGGTTCAACAAAATGTGTATTCTAGTGCCTTGTAAGAAATAGGTCACTGTTGAACTATCAACTTAGATGTACTTCCAATTTGTATGGGTTCATTTTGGGTTACCTACTTCTATTGTATCAGATCGAGATTCTTGATTCATAGAGGAATTTTGGTTAGCTTTGTGGGGACTCATGGACACCA
>VDFB02000017.1:138542005-138665382 GCA_007258455.2 Sequoia sempervirens
GAGAGAGGGAGTTGAGAGAGGGAGATGGTACAGGGGTTGAGAGAGAGAGAGAGGGATTGGAAGAGAGATGACGGGTAGAGGATAGAGGGTATATGGGTGAAGGGTAGGTAGTAGAGGGGAGAGAGATAGAATCGGGGTTTAAGGGTTGAGGGTATAAGGGTGAAGGGTAGAGGGTAGAGGGGAGAGAGATATAATTAGGGTAGAAGGGTAGAGGGAAGAGAGATAGAATTAGGGTATATAGGTTATAGACAAAGAGAGAGAAAAAATCTATTAAAAAACCAACTTTCTCATAACACGAGTGCATTTTGAAGTAGAGATATGACTGTTTTTAGCAAGCAATAACGTGCTCACATTATAGCACGAGCACATTTTTTCTTGCACTAAAAATGGTAAAAAAATAAATATACCCATGATCTCAGGGACCACATTCTACATATTCCCTAGGTTCTACACTTGCTCTGATAAAAAGTAGCCTTTTGATGATGTTGTGATGTGTGCATGCATGTTTTTCACATTCCACCACCTTTGTATGAAATAGCAGAGTTTTCATGTTGAAAGGCATATCATATCAATTAAAGTTTAAATTCCATTGAAAAATGATATACGATTGAAGTTTGGAGGGGAACAACCTTTTGAAAAAGTCAAATTGTTGAGGAGTTTGAAGCAAAAAGAAGCTAAGGCTACATAATTGGATTGAACTCCTCCATTTCAAACTTTGGTTTTTTAGGTATGTGAAGTATTTACACATTTTCTTTCATTCTATTATGGCTTGCTTTCATTTTTGTTATTTTTCATATTCCATGTTGTTCATTGTTTGTTTGTCATTATAACCTTAGGTTGTCAATGCACATTTTAAATTACACAATTCTATACACTTTCCAATTATATTTTTAAACCATATCTTTTTGAGGCATTTTGTTATTTAACAATTGACTTACCTTGTGTATGCTTCCATATTTTGTATACACATATATATGACATACGTTTAAGGAAGTAAAATAAAACATCATTTATCAATCCTTTATTATGGATGTGCATACCACTCTCTAAAGCTTTCATTGAGGTATTTTGTCAAACAATTATACCAAGTAGCTCATTTCCTTGTCTATGCTACCAAATTTTCCATACATGTCTCTAAAAAATTGGAATATACTCCTCCCACATTGATAGATCTTAGAAACTATTTTGGTTTTCATCTCTATTTCTAAATTTTCCTCATCACTTTTAGTTATAATATATTTTGAATTTTTCCTTGATTAGTCTACCTACAAGGGATTCTAACCCTTCTCTCTGATGTTACAAGACTCTCTATTCAAGGCTAAGTTAGCAACATGGGGAAAGGTGCATCCTATCTTGCAATCATGGCTCAAAATGGAAGCATGGATAAAGAATTTAAATTTTGATGCAACCAAGGGAGGTCCTATAACACAACTAAACACAAAAAATCAACCAACAACAACAATTCACAAGTCACAATTCTTAAAACTCTTCACTTTTCACCAAATCAACACTCTTCCTTGTAGCATTGCCAACTCATTTAATAGGGTATTTCTTCTTGATAAGATACTTTCTAACCAAGAATTGACCCATTTCAAGGACCCTTCAGGGTACACAATCACATGCCAACAAATCACTATTGGTTACTTTATAATAACTTTCTCAAATAAGTCTTTCTATGCCAACTAGGCCTCAAATTATGACACTTTAACAAAGAAACTTATTTTGAAACTTGAAAAAAACCTCCAAACACATGTGGGAAGAAATTTATATGTATTCAAACCAAATCATTCATAATTATTTCTCAAAAATTCATCCACCAAGATGCCAAAACCAAAAACCCTCTTTTTAAGCCAAATAACCCAGGGCTTATTGGAAAACACACTTCCCAACCTTATAAAAACATGACACCACCTCAAAAAAGTATAAAATGGCCTGAAAAAACTCTATTCAACAAGAAAAAATTCTACCCTAACACAAAACTCACTTTAGCATGTCAAAACATCTCAAATTCACATGGAAAACACCAAATTTCACTATAGGGCTTCATGACCAACTCAACTCTTGACCTCCCCTATACTTACTCAACATTCCCACACCTTTCTAGTGATTTTTTAGACCCATTCATTGAGTTATATTGGCCACAATGAGAGGAATGGGTCAATACACCATTTTAAATGACTTTCAAACCTTAAAATTGTGTGTTCAGGCCGGTCTCAGAAATTTAGCAATAAAATTCACAAAAATCAATGGAAACCCTTCAAAATGGATTCAAAAGTAATACGAAACAACCTACTAAGCAATAAAAAACAATTTTGAATCTAATTGGTAGAGTAGAGGCCGTACAATCACTATAAACTTTAGAAAACTTATAAAATGAAGAAAAATAGAGTATTATTGATGCTTCAAACTTCAAAAATGCTTCAACAACCTTTTCATCGAGTTCTACATGGTATTTAAGATTTTTCCCTCTAAAAATTAACTATTCTAACTTCCTCAAATGACCTTTCAAATCAATATAACCGTTGGTATTCTAAAACTACCCTTTTACAATTTTTCAAATTTTGCATTTTGCACAAATTGCAACTTTTCAACATTTTTCACATTTTGAAGTCTACATCACCCAAACACCTAATTATCACCAAATATGGTTAATTAAATTAATAAATGGTCTTTACAACCTTATTTTATGCAAACTCTCAATATCCTAAAGCCTAGACCTTAAAACCTTGAATTGACAAAAATCTTTAAATGGTGCCCTTGGACCAAATTGTTTGACAATAATGTTTTCGTATAAATGTATGCAAAATGTGGTACCATTTATAAGATAGTGAGCTTGGCAAGATAGTGAGCTCACTGACTAGCCTTCCAATGCAATAGGGTTGAGATGGTAGGGGCAGTGTATGCCTCACAAATATTGGGTCTCATGGTGATGTACCGCATTGGCAGGCTAGTGAGTGAGCTAACTTGCCAATGCTCCACTAGCTTGCTATGGAATCTGAATTCACATGCCTTGTCCATGCTTTCATTTTGAGCCTATCTTGTAATCATGGCATGCCCCTGCACCACCTTTTTCTATGCTAGAAATACTATTGTACAGGATGATTGTAAGTATTTTTTATGAAGCCTTGAATGACATAAATTTCATTTATTTGAATGTATAAATATTTTAGGAGCTAATATTTGTCTCATTACCATGCTATAGGTAAAATTATCCACCATGACAAAGAAATGAACAAGGAAAAAAATAACAGAAGAAGAGTCTGAAACCTTCAAAGCAAAGGAGAGAGAACGGGTGGTGACATATCATGAAAAGAAGAAATTGGATACGATTAACGAAAACAAGCCAATTGAAGAGGAACCTCAACCATCAAAAAGAGAATAGGAATTGGCAACACAAAGGGCATGATAGCAAAAGCGTCATGGTAGGACAGATTCATATACCGTAGTTGGATACACTCCATCTATCGCAAGTGAATATGAAGGGACACCATTAAGCACAAGTGAATATTAAGGGAAACCATCTACTGCAAGTGAATATGGAGGGATGCCATCTACTACAAGTGAATATGGTTGGACACCATCCACCGCATCTCAAGTTGAGAGTACATCATCACTTAGATTTGACGAAGAAGGTATGCCATCATCCCCATATGAACCTCAAGGTATGTCTTCTACTCCACCTTCGATCGAAGGTACACAATCTAGCCTACCTCAATTAAATATTGATGAAATTTCTAATGTTGAGATGTATGCACTTAGGAGGACACCACCTAAAATTTTGCGTAGAAAGCCAAAGTAGTTCATTAATATTGATGAGGATATTTTGCAGCACATGGAAGGTAAGATTCCAGCGTGCTCTTGTAGAAGATATGCTGATAATATTTGGAAATTCTTCTTTAAAAGGCTAAATAAAACCACAAGATGTCAACTATTTGTTGAAATGATGCGGGGTATAAAGTATAGAAACATCATGAAGACTCTTGGGTTGAGAACATCGAATGCATCAAGTGAAAAAACTATTGTGAAGAATCAAATGGATGCTTATGAGAGTGTGGGTAAGACCTCATGCTCAAAGGATAGTAATGTCACCTAATGTGTCATTACATCAACTTTGGTAAGAATTCAAACAAAGAGAGCTCATCTCATTAGAAAGATGAGTGAACAAATGAGAATTAGTAGAAAAACTTTATCAAAATCCATTAAAAGGCGGCAAATAATTGAGGGCATCAATTCAAATGAATTATGGGCATTCTTGGGGATATTTCCATAAAAAGATAAAAAATGTTGTTGAAGCATTGAGAACACTAATTGAAGAGTATTGGAAGAACAACACAAGGCCATCTCTGAATCAAAGGGATGTGGTAAGAAGAAGAATTGATAGTAAGAACCGTGAGCCACATCCAAAGCATTATTTGGATACAACTCAAACCCAAATTTTTCATAAATTTCAAAAGGATTATCCTAAAATTAGTATTTGTCAAAGATTTTTTGAAATGCTTAAACCTTTTTATGTCAAGATAAATCACACATGCACTACTTGTTGTTGTAGACTACATATTGAATTCTCTAACCATTATGATGTTTATCATTCTATATGTTTGGATTTGCATACTAATGATGTTTTGTAGGATTGTGGCATAGAAGCCCCACCAAAATCTTCAAGAGAGTTCTTACCAAAAAATTTATGTGAAATAGAGGATGGCCAAATATTCTACAGGACAACATGCTTGGATGGTTCATGCTAGCATAGCGGTGGCTTGTAGCATATGCCAGTATGTCAACATATGGAAAGAACAAATGAGGTGGGACAAAAACTAGTAGAGTTCGGGAAGTATAAAATAGTGGCATATGCTACAAAAGATGGGTCTCAAGAAAAAAGGTGTGATTTGGTTATTTAGAGGATTCCAGTGTATCAGTTTATGTCCATGTTTTGTGACAATATAGTGTATGAGTATGCAAGGCATACCCATAGAGCCTGATGGTTGGACATGCAATTCAAGCTATACAAAGACACCTTTCCAATTGGAAACATAGTATCAGTGGTTGAATTTGTAGAGAACTACACTCTATAGCCACAATGTGAGGTGCAGTCACAGTATTATAACTCCACATAGGTTTCGATATTTGTGCACATAGCATTCATTCATGTAGCTGATAGTACAGAGGACCAAAGGAAGGTATTGAGGGAGTATCACTTTTATATTAGTGATGATCGCACACATTCTCCAGAGTTTGTGCAAGGTTGCTTCTAGATGTTCTATAGTGATTTGGCTCAAAGGGGCATAGCATATGGTCAGCATATAATATGGTCGGATAACTGTGCAGCACAATTCAAGAACTTGCGCATGTTCTATTGGTTGAGCAAGATGCATGTCATTACAAGTGTACAACATATGTGGAACTTTTGTGAGGTCAGGCATGGAAATGGGGAGCATGATGGTGTACGAGCATGCATGAAAAAATCATTAGCATGAAAAGAGTTAAAGTATAAAGGAAGTGCAAAGTTGATAGATGCAAGATCAATCGCCAAGTAGTGTAATGATTTGATGGGTCTAGGTAATAAAGGTACATCTTTAGTTCATATATTTTTTTGGTTGATGGATGATACTAATATTTCACCATATGAGGATTGTTATACACTAATTGGATCGAGTGAGCTAAACTCTTTACTTAGCTCAAATGTAGGTTCATGGTGTATCGATACACGAAATATGGCATGCTTTTTTTCTTCATGTACAATGCAACCCTAGAATGATTGTGAGTCGGGGGAGTGGGTTGACAAATGGTTGACAAGTTATCTTAGCCCACTTCACATGTATCACCGTCTAATGGCATTGGAACTAACACAGATGGAATCATCAGTCGAATTTGACCACATATCATATCTAGTTCAACCAAGTAATATATCTGCTTAGTTTTTTAAATTCCATATTCTTATTTTACTTTGAAGTGTATTCATAATGTTGACTAATTTCAAGAGATTTGATGCACATATCAATGAAGGGAATGTTTATGCAGTTATTGTAGATGAAGACAACAAAGTGGGAACAAACTATTACTTATGCTATTGTGTTGAGGCCAAAAATAAATTGGAGGCCCCAGTTATAGATGGAGAAAACATCGAATACCCTATAGGCTCAGTTGTTGTTACTAGAATGTGGCTTAGAAGGTCCCCACATCAGAGTGCTTTTTATTGGTTGTTTCAGGACTTTGACATGCATTGCAAGATTCTTCATTACTTGAACCTTATCATGGCATCTAATTTTCATTTGACCAATGGGGGTATACCTTTGAACAGGACCTTGTGGAAGGTCTGTGAGTATGATCATGAGGCAATACTTGACACAATAAAGAGTAGAGCAGACCCGGATGGTTCGTTGGATTAATTTGTAAGTATGCACATTGGTTCTTATTAATTTATACTTGTATGAACATTAATTTTTTTGATGCCAATGCTATCATCTTCTTTTACTTTTCCTATTTTTAAGTAACCTACTAAAAATTGATTGGTGTCCCCTTGCAAAAAATGCAGATTTATGAGCCATCCAGGAGAATCCTAGCCAAAAAAGTAATGCAACATCCTTATTTTGATGATCTTGACAAATATTAATTATTATTTTAAGCCATTACATAAGTGTGTGTGAAGCATGGTGAGGGAATTTCAAGTTATTCATTTGAAGTTAACCTTATCATGAGCACCTATGATATAGACATTATAAGAGCATCTCAAATTTCAATTTATTCTATTCATGAGAGGTGTTGTGTGCAATAGGTATCTTGGAATTCCCAGTGAAGATGTATGACCAGGAGTGACTAAGTTGAGAGACTAAAATTCCTATCTATAAGTTCCTTCCATCTATTTTCACTTCATTTCCATTTTGGATGCTCTTTCTTTTTCTTCTTTTACTTTGCGTATTTGTAAGTAAACTACTAAAAATTGATTGGTCTCTCGTTGCAAAAAATGCTGATTTATGAGCCATCAAAGAGAATCTCAGCCAAAAAATCAATGAAAAATCCTTATTTTGATGATCTTGACAAATCTCAATTCTGTTTTGAAGCCATTATAAAAGAGCGTGTGAAGCTTAGTGAGGGAATCTCAAGTTACTCATTTGAAGTTAACCTCATAATGAGCACCTATGATGTAGACATTAAAAGAGAATCTCGAATGTATGAGTAACATTGTAAAATATCTATGAGAACAAAGTACCTAAGGCATTGTAATGAGATTTACTTGTAATGAGATTTACTCAAATATTAAAATTTTGGAGTTCATGTTTGGTGTAGGAGCACCTTGTTCTCTAAATGCATTCAATAGGAAAAATTTCAAAATTTGAATTTTAATGTAAACAATGTGAAAAAGGTCATGTGAAGGTAATATGTAATGTATTCAAAGTCTCAAATAGGTCATTAGGTGATTAGAGAAGTGATATTGCACAAAAGTTGTCATTTGGTGTAAAAATGCAAAACTTGCATTAGTTGGACAATTGCAAAATTATAGAAGATGAAGAGTCCTCTTGTTAGAAAGGGTAGTTAGTCAATGGAAGATGTAGGGGAAGAATTAATAACTGATTGGAATAGCTATATAAATAATTATAAATGCATGGAAAAGAGAAGAACTTGTATTCTTGAAGAAATTAGTAAATAAAGGACCCTATTTTATGTATTTGCAGCACTTTTCCTTTTTGTTTCAAGCTTGTGCAAATTGCACAACACCTTATACTTTGATTGTTGATTAGTTTTCTTTAGAGAAAGGAGTTAGGTTAATTTTGAAATCATTTTGAAGTCTTTTAACTCAGATTTGAGGAAATAATAATAATTTTATCATAACTTGTTTGTAACCCTCAAAACAGGGTTTTGAGAGTCCATTAAGTGATAAGATTTCCATTCCACTGATGTAGGGTTAATTAGGTCGGTGGAATGGATTGAAATTAAGTGTTTTTCAATTTGAATATGTGTGTAGATTTAGGGGAAGACAAGAAAGTGACATTTTGTTGCTGGTCTAGATAAATTTATGAGTTTTCACACAAGAAATGGCGCCTACAGACTAGGGTTTGGAGAAATGATAGTTGCAGAGGCTTGATGGTGGTTTGATTACTATATGCAAACATATTACAACATGTCTAAGGTATTTACAAGTTTTTATGAGGTTTGGTAATTGGTTTTTTAATAAAACTTAGTTTTCTTGAGCCTACAAGGGCACTTGATGAGGGTTTTGTTGTTTGATGTTATATTGAAACTATTAAACTGTTAAACTGGAAGATTTGAAGGTTTTGAGACTTGATACACTACTTTTCGGGGTTATTTTATGGTTTGGAGTTGATTTCTTGATAGTTGCTTCACAAAATTGACCTAATTTGAGGCACTTTC
Source organism: Sequoia sempervirens (assembly GCA_007258455.2). Taxonomy (NCBI): domain Eukaryota; kingdom Viridiplantae; phylum Streptophyta; class Pinopsida; order Cupressales; family Cupressaceae; genus Sequoia; species Sequoia sempervirens. The sequence goes on from VDFB02000017.1 coordinate 138,550,373, forward strand.
TAGTGGATAATTTATTGTTCTTAGAAACTTTCCAAAATAACCTCTTCAAAGCTTTTGTTATGTATTAGTAGATCAAAATGGGTTTCTAAATATGTATTCGGTCTGTGGAAACACAAAGAGATTGAAAATGAATCACAAAACAAGAAACTATGTTGTCCACAAGGCCAATTAGGCCAAATTAACAAAGCAACCCCCCTTTATTCTTCCTATCACATACAAACCACCATTGCACAACATTAACTAGTCTGCCAAACCACCAATTCCTCCACTTAGGCAAGGATTTAATGAAAACCCATAATCCAAACCTTTCCACAGCCAACCAAAGCTTGAAACACCTTCAAACATGTCTGCACAAGCTTAAAATTTCAAGAGATATTTCTGACCCCAAATATTTCTTCAAACCCTAGCACTAAACCACCATTTTCCACTAAAAAATGCACCATTTGACACCTAGGGCATCACCTAAAAACCATCTATTAACCTCCCTTGCACACAAAACTCTACACACATGTTTTATAACCATAACTAAGTCTTTCCACTAAGTTACAAAAACATACAGTGGGTGGAAGGCTTAATATGACATTTTAATGCACTCAAAACCCTTAAAACAGGGTATACAGATTGAACCTCAGTAATTGGTTTCTAAAATGCACAAAATCACTTGAAATCAAACTAAACAAAAACTGAAATAGAGTTAAGTTTGATTCCCGCTGAATTCCATCCAAAAGAGAACACAATTACCATGTACATAACCGTACAATTCAAGGAAACATCAAATTTCTAGTGAAAATACATAAAAATGCAAGGAAACAATGAATTTTATTGATCTTCTTCTAAGTACATGATACATTTATGATTGACACGGTACATTTATGCTAGACATGGTCCTCTTTTGCACCCAAACAAGAAAAATTACTCCGAGCTACATTCAACCAACTCGATCCCTTAGAAGTCTAAAGTGAAAAAGGGCAGCAATCTTTGACAGAGTATTACTCAGAAATCGTGGCACTTAAAAAATATCTATCTTAGCCTATGAAATCATGTTGATCCCCTCTACAATAACCTCTCTCAATTTTTGTTATCTCAGAGTGGTTTTCGTGTGGTGTCCAGTTTTCACTTGATGGAAAAAGTGTCAAATGTAAGCAATGCAAAGTTGCAAAGTGGTGCAACTTTCGTTCTACAAATTGTGTGACAAAACAGAATATTCCAACGTGTCTAAATAGGTATGTTTACATTAGGCATGGTCCTCTTTCTCACCCAAACATGAGAAATCACTCTGAGCTACATTCAATTGGATTGATCCCTTAAGAGTCCAAAGTGCAAAATGGCTGCAAACTTCAACATGTTTTTACTTGGATACCGTGATGCTTAGAAACTTCTCGTCTGATCCTATGTGATCATGTTAGACCCCTCTACAATAATCTCTTTTTATTTTTGCAATATTGGAGGCATTTTTCCTGTGGTAGCAAATTTTCACTTGGGGAAAAAGTTGTCAAATGCAAGTAGTTGAAAGTTGCAAAGTGGTGCAACTTTTGTTCCGCAACTTGTGTGACCAAATAGATTGTTCCAATGCATAAAAATAGGTATCTTTACACTATGCATGGTCCTCTTTCACACCCAAACACGTAAAGTCACTCCGAGCTACGTTCAACAGGATTGATCCCTTAAGAGTCAAAAGTGCAAAATGGCTGTAAGCTTCAACATGCTGTTACTCGAATACCATGATGCTTAGAATTTTTTTTTCTAATCCTATGGGATTGTGTTGGGACCCTCTACAAAAAATTCTGTCAGTTTTCACTAGCTCGGAGGCATTTTCCCGTGGTGGCAAATTTTCACTTGGGAAAAAAGTTATCAAATGCAAGTAGTTGAAAGTTGCAAAGTGGTGCAATTCTACAACTCATTTGACCAAACAGACTATTCCAACACATCTGAATAGGTATGTTTACATTATACATGGTCATATTTCACACCCAAACATGTGGAGTCACTTCGAGTTGGTACGTTCAAAGAGATCGATCCCTTAAGAGTCCAAAGTGCAAAAAGGATGCAAACTTCATAATTTTGTTACTCGCATACTATGATGCTTAGAAAATTTTTATCTAATCCTATGGGATTGCATTGGGCCCCTCTACAAAAACCTCTCTCAGTTTTTTCTATCTCAGAGGCATTTTCCTGTGGTGGTAGATTTTCACTTGGGGAAAAAGTTGTCAAATGCAAGTAGTTGAAAGTTACAAAGTAGTGCAACTTTCATTCTGCAACTTGTGTGACCAAACAAACTATTCCAATGTGTCTAAATAGCTATGTTTACGCTAGGCATGGCTCTCTTTCACACCCAAACATGTAGAATCGCTCTGAGCTACGTTCAACAGGATCGATCTCTTAAGAGTTCAAAGTGCAAAAAAATTGCAAACTTCAGCATGTTACATGGATACCGTGATGCTTAGAAACTTACCATATAATCATATGGGATTGCATTGACCTCCTCTACAATAACTTCTCTTGGTTTTTATTATCTCAGAGTGGTTTCCCTGTGGTGGCGAATTTTCACTTGATGGAAAAAGTGTTAAATGCAAGCAGTGCAAAGTTGCAAAGTGGTGCAACTGTTGTTCTACAAATCATGTGACCAAATGAACTGTTCCAACATGTCTAAATACATATTTTATGCTAGGCATGGTCCTCGTTCACACCCAAACACACAGAATCACTTTGAGCTACGTTCAACCGAATTGATCCCTTAAGAATCCAAAGTGCAAAATGGCTGCAAACTTCAACATGTTATTACTTAGATACCATGATGCTTAGAAACTTCACATCTAATCCTATAAGATCATGCTGAGCCCCTCTACAATAACCTCTCTCTATTTTTTCTATCTCGGAGGAATTTTCTAGTGGTGGCAAATTTTCACTTGGGAAAAAAGTTGTCAAATTCAAGTAGTTGAAAGTTGCAAAGTGGTGCAACTTTCATTTTGCAACTCGTGTGACCAAATGGATTGTTCGAACACATCCAGATGGGTACTTTTACACTAGGAATGGTTTTTTTTAACACCCAAACATGCGGAATCACTCTGAGCTATGTTCAACCGACTTGATCCCTTAAGGGAAAGTGAAAAAGGGAAGCAAATTTTGATGGGATATTACTCGAAAACCATGATGCTTACAAACTCTCTGTTTGAGCCTATGAGGTTGTGTTGGTCTCCTCTACAATAACCTCTCTCAATTTTTGTTATCTCAAAGTATTTTTCCTATGGTTTCCAGTTTTCACTTGATAGAAAAAGTGTAAGTGCAAGTAGTGTAAAGTTGCAAAGTGTTGCAACTTTTATTTTGCAATTCATGTGACCAAAAAAACTGCTCTAATGCATCTTGATAGGTAGCTTTATGCCAGGCATGGTCCTCTTTCACACCCAAACATGTGGAATTTCTTCGAGCTATGTTCAACCGACTTGATCCCTTATGATGGCATGCAAAAAAATTGAAAAGAGAAATATACATGCGAAGGTTGAGAAGTTTAAGTTTTCCACACAAAAAGTGTATGATTATTGGTGCAGAGCACCTTGTTCCTGCATTTGATGAATAAGGTCTAGTTCAATGGTTTTAGTCATGATAATGTCAAATAGGCCATGATAGGCCATTTTGTAATCTTAATTCTAGTTTTGAGCTATCATGGGGTCATTTGAGTCAAATATGTAAGTATAATAGGGAGTAGAAATAAACAAATAACATTGGTAAAGGCATTGGAAGAGATTACTAACGATGCCCCTATTGAAAATTCAAAATTTAGGCCTTAAAAACAAGGCTAAACGAGGTGAAAAGAAGAAATTTCTTGAGACTAAGTTAGAATAGGTTGGAAATAGGGTGAGGTTGTGGAGTTTGATGTGTTCAAAAGTTTTGCAAGGACAAGAGAGGTCAAAAGTATGTTATGGCATGATGCCCTAGTTGGGAAAAGAGGGGTTTTGAATGAAAAAGAGAGATTTGAGGGAATAAAAGTGGGTAAAGTCAGGGGGAAACATAATTTGGTGGTCAATTAAGTTTTTGTAGGAAGAATGAAGAGTGTTGGAGGAGTTTTTGAGGTTGTATGAGGTCTGGATATGGGGTTTTCAATAAACCCTAATGAAATTTGAGAAAAGTGAGGGTTTAGAGGATAGCGGAGTTAGATGGCCAATTACACCCTAAAAATTGTGGATTTTATGGATTTGCAAACTAGTAAATGTTTCCCAATGGTATTTTGCAATTGGAAGAGTGATTGAGAGGGTGTTGCTTTGTTAAATAGACCTATTTGGGGGTCTAGGACAATGTTGAAGCACTAGGTTAAGGGTTTTGTTTCAAAAGAATCTCATGGGATTTTGAGCCATGTGAAAGTATGTATTAAAGGGTGTCTAAAAAGAATGAGGCTTGTAGAGATTGTTTAGAAAATTTGAAAATTATGTCAAGAAATGTAGGTTTGCTAACCTACTAGAGAGACTAGGTAAAAAACTAAAAATAAGCCAAGATAGTGATTTGGGGGAAGAAAAGTGGATTGAAGGCCTCCCTGTCATTGCATCAATCATCCTCAAGTCTAGCAAGCGCAAGAAGTTTTTCAATTATCCTCCTTTCCCTTACAACAATATACAACCAATTGTAAATGCGTAGAATGGAGGAACTTCGAAACATTTTATTTTTCCTCAATTAACAACTTTGGTTGTGAAGCATTTTGTCATTTTTATTTGAAATGATTTTCTATGCTTGAAAATTGGAGTCTAAGAGAAACAAGTGATGCTCTCACGTACATTTATTATTTGGTGTGATAAATAGCATTTCCATCGTTGAGTCAATTTCTTATTTGTATTATAAATTATAACTTGCTTTCTCCTGAGTCCATTTCCTATACAAGAAATAATATTGCAAAATGACATAAATCTTTTGACGTATTTATATGGTGATGAATCAAGAATATAACAATTCATTTTTCACTATCAGGATTATGTTGTGAAAATGTTTAAAGACTATTAAAGATAGATGTTTGTATGATAATGTGTCAAGAAGTTAACTACATCTACTCTGAATATTATGTTTTGCAAGTGTTGTGAAGATTATGTATCCTTTGCTTAATTGAGTTGTTTCAATCAAAGGATTAAATATATTGGAATTTTTTATGAATCATTTCATGGAATACTAATTGAAAATGTGTTCATTTCTTTTAGATAAAGTTGTTTAGCATCAATCAATTAATATTCAAGACAAACCATGAAGGACAATAATGATCAATTCTAGGGCTAACCAATTAATAAATATACACATGAATAAGTCAAGCATGTACATGTGAATAAGGGAAGCACAACTACTCAAAAACACATAAGCCTTTAAGTATACACATGAATAATAGTATACATAAATTAATACAAAGTATATGTACGAATACAAGGTATACACATGAAATAAGTCACAAAGTATACATTGGAATACACATAAGTCAAAGTATGCACACAAGTTGTACAATATACACTTGAATACACATTACTCATATCTAATGAACCGTGACTTTATAATGCAAATATAGACACCATTGATAAAAAATATTTGCATTAACCAAATAGCCATGTAGGCATACATCAATATATGTCGATATAAGTATGAAATATAGGTACAAAATAGCAATATAGGCTTACGAGAATGCCATATAGGCATACAATGTCAAATATATCAGATACATAATATGTACAAAACTGCCATGTAGGAATACAACAAAGGGTTCTAGAATCAAAAGTCATTGAGCTCTCCATGCTCTCAAAATAAATTATTTCCTTTTGCTTGTTGATCGAATGGCGATACATCTATCACTTGTTTATGCTGTGCTTGAGGAGTTCTCCTGCTGCTCCTCCTAGTGCTTAGTTCTTGGTGAAGTTTTATCTATTCTAATAAGAAGTAAAGACATTAATATATAGAAATTACATCATTAAAAATGATACATTTAACAAAATAATCACTTACCACCATTTGATGATCACTCTCCATGAGGGAAATATGTACACACCCATGCTGAGGTGTGTTGAAGCCCTGCATAAACCATCCAAATAGAAATTAAACTACAAATCAATAATGGTTTGATTTTTCACTAACTAACATCTATAACAACGAATGCAAATTTAAATTTAGTAATTTTCCTCATGTACCTCCCCTTTCAGAGTCATCGAGGATTCTATAGCAGATGAGACACCAATCTCCATCGCTCTCATCACATTCAGAGGTGTTTCTGCTTGCAACATATAAAAATAAAACAACAAATTATTCATTCACAAAAACTACAATAGGAATCCATGTCATGACATATAATGTATGAGATAATGAACAAAATTTTGAGTACTTATTAAACTATACATTTCTGACTATCATGCTTACTATTTCCCCTATCCATATCTTGTTTGAAAGCACGCGTTTTTAGGCTTTTACCCATAGCAGAAAGTCGGTGAACCATTTGATAAAATGATTTCATAGACATGTACAATAACTATGGTGGCATAGAGAAGGTAGTGAACCGTTTGAAAAAATTCCTCAAAGAAATGGGGTCTCATGGTGATGAAATTCCATTACAAACAAATGCACGTCATGGCATTCCATCACCATAAGAACGCATTTCTTTCAAGCATTTTTTCAGACAGTTCATTTCCTTCTCTATGGTATTATTGCTTACTATTATGCTTTGATAGAAATTTTTCCAAGCATCCATAGTTTGTTGGAAAGCACCTATTTTAGGCTTTTAGCCATAGCAGCAAGGAAGTGAGTAGTTTGATAAAATGCTTTAGTACACATATATGGAAAATGTGGTATCATAGAAAAGGTGGTGAGTTGTTTGAAGAAATGCCTCGAAGAAATGTGGTCTCATGGTGATGGAATGGCATTCCATCACCATGAGACTACATTTCTTCGAGGCATTTTTTCAAACTACTAACTACCTTGTCTATGCTATTGCTTTCTATTATGCTTTGATAGATTTTTTCCAAGCATCCATAGTTTGCTAGAAAGCACCTTTTTTAAGCTTTTAGCCATAGCAGTGAGGAAATTAATTGTTTGATAAAATGCTTTGGTAGGAATGTATGGAAAATGTGGTAGCATAGAAAAGGCGGTGAGCTATTGGAAAATGCACCTCAAAGAAATTGGGTCTCATGGTGATGCACATCACCATGAAACCGCATTTCTTTGAGGAATTTTTTCAAAAAACTCATTGCCTTTCTATGCTATTGCTTACTATTATTCTTTCATATATTCCTTCCAAGCATCCATAGCATAGACAAGGCAATGAACTATTTGAAAAGATTGCAAGCAGTGAAAATTGGTCTCATGGAATGCTATGACAAGAAAATGCAATTGGAAGCTACTCCTAGACTTATTACTTATGCTTTGTGAAGTAATTGCATCACTGCTTATGTTGACTTTCTAAACAACTATATTGTAGTTGAAATTTTGTCATCTATAACCATCTAGTTATTAGTTATGGAATGTGAAGTAATGCTTTGAGTTTGAATGATGTGCAATGCAACGTAATCAACAATATGAATATAAACTACAAAAATCTATTAACTAAAATTCATTAGTTAAACTCTTTATTCTATTACCTACATGTAGGTTTGAGAAAATCCACTGGCACTAGGAGGTGTTCCCTCAAAACCTCCAATATTAGCCTATTCAACATCTAAAATCACATATTAAAATACCATTCGTAAAATAATGCTATTAACATGTAATAAATTTATAATTTTTACTAGTTACATACCCCACCGATAGGTGTACTGGAGAAATATGCAGGTGTAGGGCCGGTGTTTCCAATCTCAACACTATGACCCTGTAATTTTATTAAAATAATAAAACTAAATTATTAGTTAATTTTGCATTTCAAAATCAAAATTTAATAAATTAAATTCAATGAACATGCTAACTTTTACTCGAGTATCAATGCCATATGCCTCATGCAAAATGTTAGCTTCCCTCTCCATCTCCATAGTTGTAGATGGATCCTACATAGCAACCTCCTAAGTGTCGGTAGGGTCATATGAACAAGTCACCCTGCAAGATTGACACAAATGGGTTTGAAGGCCACCACTCGAAGACTCCCCTAGATGGTGTTGTAGAATAGGGTTGGCATGTTGGATGACACTCTAGGTCAAAGTGTTGATTTCTTGCAATGTCTCTACATCAGCACTCTCCTTCACAATGAAAAGGATAACAATGTGCTCATGAGGCAGCCTAGCGAGAGGTCATCTCCCTTGCCGCATAGGATCTGGCTGTGCACCAGGTCTATCTTGAGCCGACCCCCCACCTCTCCCCTGGAGCCCCTCATATCAAAATAATTTGGGATTTTGTTCAATATGAACTCATAGTATAGTTTCCTAAGGAAATACTGTGGGACTTCACAATTGTTGCACGGTGGGTAATAAAAAACCACGTACCACCTATCATAAAAAATTTCATAATCTATTGGTGGCAGCACCAATGAATAGGAAACATCTTGGCATTAAGGGTAAGATTTTGATTTGTGCATGGGTCAGCGAATAATGAGCCCAAATCACCTTTTGTAATTTTTAAATCCTTTACATCTTTATATGATAATTTATCCGCGTAATAAGCCCTAACCGCCTACCTCCTATCTTGCCATCCAGTTATTTGTTTGCTAATTGAATCTACAATTTTTAGCATTTCTTTTAATGAAGTTGCCAGGGTCATTCTTTCCGTGGTTGAACCGTTTGGATCACTCAACCTCCTGATTAAATCCTCAATTTTTTTTTTTATTGTTCTCAATTTCACTCATTAAATTTTGTTTACTGCTAGGAGGGTGTTGAGGGGGGTATGTGAAAAATCATGATGGGCCAAAAAGTAGCGATATGATGGGTATTTGTAGGGCATATGGCTGACGACTTTTTTTTAACCCAAAATTGATGAAACGAAAAGGGTTTTTAAAGGAAATTCTTATCTTTCCACAATATATAAATTATACTTTACTTTGAATTTAATAAATAATTATTATTCATTTTCTATTTGAATTATAACTAAAGCCCTGATTGATAGGCTAATTGAAAAACATCTATAGCTTTCAAATGGTATCACAATTTTTTAATCTGAAACATGCATCACATTCTATGCTTCACATACTATAGGATTAAAAAAAAAGAAAATTGAATTTCATGAAGTTTTGACCAAGTTAAGGTGGTTAGACATACAATTTTTTATATTTTTTAAAAGTTGTAATAAAAAATTCATAATTAATTATTTACTTAGAAAAAAATTACAGAAAAATATGCATCACATCTAGACATGAGTGCTCTACTTATATCTAAAATCTTATAAGAAAATACTATCATTTTATTGTGGTTAGGGTGGTCAGACAGACACCTACTTCTTATTTTTTCCCTGAAATTTAAGTAGTTACAACATTGAAATTTTAAATTTTCACCAAATAGATTATTTTCTTTTTAAAATAAACCTAGTAGTTTAGAAACTACATTCAATTTTCTATAGATTCTATTCTTACATATTTTTGAAATAATATAGATAACTTATTCAAATTTTACGTCAAAGTTGCCTAACTCGATTTTTTGAATTTTTTCCACTTAAGGGCTTGTTTTTCCATGATGATCCCCACATACCAGGGATTGGTGGAGGAGGTTGTTGTTGTGGTTGATTTTGTTGTTGAGGATTTTGTTGCTCTGCTTGTTGAGGATTTTTCAGGGTTTGCAGGTTGATTTGTATCTCCTATAAATTCAAAAAAATAAATATCAAATACAACCTAAAACTAACAAATTCAAAACAAAAAGCAAACAATCCTTACCTCTCACACCTCCTCATTGATGTGGCGACATCCTGGTGATGAAATAACAATCGTTGATGAAGAAATTCACAAAATAGCTCCTCCTAGAATGCGAGCGCAGAATAATGCGGTTTTGGCCGCAGGCAACAAATTAAACATAGTCACAAGTAAAAATGAATTCGTTTTCCTTTTTTTTGGTTAGCAAGCACATGATAACACGCTCACGTTATGGGCTTGTTGTGGTCGAGCCTCAAGCTTGGCACACCAAGCCATAATGTGAGTGCATTGTAACTCGCTCGCATTAAGAGTTTTCAATTCTTTTTTCAAAAAGTGACCACAAATTGGCTACCCATCTCCATGCACCGGCCTAATTATTATTCATTTTCTATTTGAATTAAAACTAAATTCTTGATTGGTGGGCTGATTGAAAAACATCTACAACTTTCAAATGGTATCACATTTTTTGCATCTGAAACATGCATCACATTCTATGCTTCACATACTATAGGATTAAAAAAAATTGAATTTCATGAAGTTTTGACCAAGTTAAGGTTGTCAGACATACAATTTTTTATATTTTTTAAAAGTTGTAATGAAAAATTCATAATTAATTATTTACTTGGAAAAAAATTACAAAAAAATATGCATCACATCGGGACATGAGTCCTCTACTTATTCTAAAATATTATAAAAAATATATCATTTTATTGTGGTTAGGCTGGTCAGACAGAGACCTACTACTTTTTTTTTCCTAAAATTTAAGTGCTATTGCATTGAAATTTCAAATTTTCACCAAATAGTTTTTTTTTTAAATAAACACAGTAGTTTAGAAACTACATTCAATTTTCTAAAGATTCTATTCTTGTATATTTTTGAAATAATATAGATAACTTATTCAAATTTTTATATCATGTTGCCTAACTTTGATTTTTCTAAAATTTCATCGCCACTTAAGGGCCTGTTTTTAACATGATGATCCTGCACATACCCCCTTAGTAGATAATCTTTTATATTCTTCCTCTTTTCTATTTGAAACTTTCTTCCTCTTTTTCACATGATTTCTCTCCCCCTTTGAAATCAATGGCAAAGGAAAAATATATTTTACATTGATTTCCCTTTTGACATTGAAAAAATAATACTAACAATGACAATGCCTGACACTACCTGCTCCCCCTGAGAGGTAGCCACGAAAACATCAGTCCAAAAGAAAGATAGATCCACCAAATTGATGCATTTCCATATGTATCTAGTTTAAGAAAGGAGGGGAAATGACCCCTAACTTCTCCCAGAGATACTCAAAAGTATGTTTAGGAAGAGCCTTCATGAAAATATTAGCAATCTGATCCTTTGTCAGAACATATTCAAGTTTTACTTCATTCTCCATGACCTTCTCTCTCAAGAAATGATACTTGATAGATATATGCTTTTTCCTCAAGTACATCACTTGGATTCTTTGAAATATTAATTGCACTTGTGTTAGATCACAAAAGATAAAAATAGGATCATCATACACCACTGTGATATCTTTCAATGTCTATTTCATCCATAAAACTTGTGTAAAGTAAGATGCAGCAACAATATACTCAGCTTCAGCAATAGACAAGGAGACTCAATCTTTCTTTTTACTCAACCATGCCACCAATATACAACCAAGAAAGAATGCACCATCACTTGTACTCTTTCTGTCATCTACACATATAGCCCAATCTACATCTGTATAGGCACTTAGTATGAAGTCAATATCTCTATGATACCATAACCCATAATCTAGAGTGTCATTCAAATATCTAAAAATTCTCTTAATAGCAACATGTGTTTCCTTAGGATCTTCTTGAAATCTAGCCACAAGATAGACAACATGCATAATATACAGTCTAGTAGTAGTCAAATACAATAGTCCACCAATCATAGATCTATACTTGCTCTGATCAACCTTAGGTGAATCATCATCCTTACCCAGTTTGCAAACAATCACCATAGGAGTACATACCAGTTTGGAACCATCCATCATGAACTTCTTCAACATCTTTTTTACATACTTAGATTATGAAATAAAAATTCCTTTCTTTGTTTGATTAATTTGTAGCCCAAGAAAAAAATTCATCTCTCTAAACATAGACATTTCAAATTCTTTTTGCATCTCTTCTGCAAATATCTTGCACATATAATTATTTCCTCCAAAAATAATGTCATCAACATATACAACTACAATCAATATTTTGTCATTTTCAATCTTAAAATACAAATTACTATTTGTCAAACCTTTGTTAAAACCTTGTTGAATCAAATATCTGTCTAACCTCACATACCAAGCTCTAGGAGCTTGCTTCAATCCATATTTAAGGCTTTCTTCAATCTACACACCACATCTAGTTGATTTGACAACTGAAATCCTTCTGGTTGTTCCATATAGACCTCTTATTGTAGTTTACCATTCAAAAATGTTGGCTTGACATCCATCTAAGGGTGAAGCCACAATAGTGGTTTACAATTTTATGGAGGAAGGAAAACAAGAAAAAAATGACCCCATGCAAAAAAAAAATAGTTTTAGGGGTTCAAATGAACTTGTAGGTTCGAGCGAACCCATTAAATTCTGACCCCTCATTTCCCGCCCCAAAAAAACAAAGAAAAGGAAAAAGGAAAGCGGATTCACTCAAACTAGGGTTCGAGCGAACCCCCCTTTTCCCTCATTCTCCCCCTCAGGAACTTTGAAAGTCTATATTTTTTACCCTTTGAAGCTTGGGTTAAGGATTAAAATGGAGGAGAATTCTAAAATCCAACTAGAATCAGGTAGTCCTCAGAATGAGCTATCCAATGACTATAATTTTAATATGTTTTGGTTTTATTATGTATTTGTTTTTTTAGTTTTATTAAACATAGGTTTTTCACCAAAAATAAAGCTCTCTTTTCTACACGTGGAAAAATAGCAGATTATAAAAAAAAAATTGAAAAATATGAGTGCACCAGATATTGAAGTCTTTGATCCAACAAAAAAAATTGAATTTTGGTACATAAAAAAAAGCTACGCATTATACGGTCATGCTATATTTGAATTGCAATTGGTTTGACTTCGAAACTTGATTAAAGAAAAAAATTCAATAAAAAATTGTCTAACCAAGTGAAAGCACTCGATATCGGAGTTGCAAATCTAAATTTGGAAGAATTAGAATTTTATCCTTCATTGAAAAAAAGTTGTGTTATATGGTGAGCGTCACTTTTTAAAAATGTTGTTTTCTGAAAAACACTAGTTTTTGAGGGAGATGCAAAAAGAAGTGCAATATGATTCCAATTTTTTTTTTAAAATATATTTAGAATCTATAGAAAAAATGTCATGAAACTCTATTTTGCATCATCTTCAAATTCCTCATGGTTTAGCTACTATAGGTGCCCTAAAGTGAAGATTTAGTTTTAAAAAAATATTTTAGTGTCCAGTTTGGCCAAAAATTGTAAATAACTATTGTGGGATCACCCCTAATAGACCTTGAAATCTTTATAAGCAAAAAATGCTAAGAACATTCTTATAGCTTTCATTCTTGCTATTGGAGCAAAAGTTTCCTAAAAATCCATGCCTTCTACCTATGAGTAACCTTTACACACAATCCTTGCTTTGTTTCTAACCACTTCTCCATTCTCATTAAACTTATTTCTGAATACCCACTTCAATCCAATGATGTTTTTATCTGCCAATATTGGGACCAATTCCCAAGTTTGATTCTTCTCAATATACATAAGCTCTTCTTTCATAGCTTCCATCCAATGTTTATCTTTACATGCTTCACTTACAGTCTTAGTCCAATCTTAGAAAATAAACATAGATTTACTTCAATAGTAGCTCTACTTCTAGTAAATACTCCTTTAGTGTTTTCTCCAATAATCTGACATTATGAATGATTCTTCTATACATATCTAGGTGTCTTAGGTGACACCACCAGAGCTTCTTCTTCTCTTTCATTCTATTCATTCCACTTCTCTTGCTCATCCTTTTCCCATTCTTTCACAACCTCTTCAATTCTTACACAATCAAGTTCATTAGATACATATCCTTCATTGTCAATTAAATTCTTCATTTTTTCATCAACCTTGACATTTGCACTCTCTAACATCTTTCTTAGACTTTTATTGAAAAATATGTATGCTTTTCTTTTAGTAGAATATCCAAGAAAAATGCCTTCATCACTTCTTGCATCAAACTTTCCCAAAGTTTTGAATACCTTGAAATACTTAACAGTACGAATTCTTCCATGCCATAGCTCATAGGGGGTCTTTGTACTATTTTATTTTTCTTGAACTTGATTGAATACATAAAAAATAGTATGAATAGCTTCTTTCTAGTAAAATTTTGGTAAACCAACCTCAGTAATCATTGATCTACCGACCTCTTGAACTGTTTTGTTTTTTCTTTCAACAACTCCATTCTACTAAGGAGTTCTCAGAGAAGATAAATCTCTCTTTATTCCTTGCACTTCACAAAACATATTAAACTCATGGGAGGTGAATTCTCCACCTCTGTCAGACCTTAAGAATTTTATCCTTAGATTCACTTCATTTTCAACCATAGCTTTGAATATCTTGAATCTATCTAATGCATCTGATTTATCCCTAAGAAATGTAACCCATGTATATCTAGAATAATTATCAATCAAAATCATAAAGTACCTTTCATCTTGTAGACTTCCCACTCTTGTAGTAGGACCATAGAGATTTGTATGAATTAAATCCAATAGTCTAGTAGTAAACTATTCCTTTGATCTATAATGACTTCTTGCTTGCTTTCCAAACTGACAATTCTTGCAAATAATATTAATAGGCTTTGTAATCCTTGGTAAATCTCTCATGACCTAAACTGCACTAATCCTTTCCAAGTTATAAAAATTCATGTGACACATTCTCTGATGCCATAACCAATTGTCATTAATATGAGTCATAAAGCATCATCGATAAACACCCTTAAGTTGATAGATATTTCCTTCATATTTCTTTCCTACAACAATCAATGTTCTAGATCCTATTTGGATTTCGTATCTCTCATCCTTAAACACAAGATCATATCCCTTACTACACATCTATCCAAAAATAAAAATATTATTCCTTAAACCCTTAACATAGTAGACATCATCAATATTATGCTTTCCATCAAAATTTACTGAGCCTATCCCTCAAATTTTATCACCAATATCATCTCCAAACATAACCAAGCCTCCATCATATTTTTCAAGTTTAAAAAACTTAATTTTATCACCAATCATGTGATGTGAGAAAACACTTTCAACTACCCAATAGTTCTTTTCTTGTTTAGCATGTAGGGTAGAGATAATAGTACCTTCATTTTTCTCCTTCTGTGGAGGGCTTTCCTTCACCTGTTTTTTAGAATTAGAAGAAGTAGGTTCATCATTTATAGCCAAGAACAAGCATTCATTTTCAGCAAGATCTTCATAATTAGAATCCTCATCAAATACTCTAGCATTCTCATTCACATAGTAATCTTTGTTGATCTTCTTTGCTTTCTTTTCTTTTTCATATCTTTGTTTATTCCTCTTAGCTCTTTCTGAACACTTTATAACATAATGACCTATTTCTCCACAACTAAATCATTTAAAGGGTAACTATTGTGTTGTATCACAACATGCCCCATTTTTCCCCTTGGAAAAATGTGGACCCCTTTTCTTTCTTTCTTTTCCTTGCTCTTTTGTTTTGTCATTTTTTCTTGCTTCAACATTTTTTTTTTGATGCTCGACCGATTGCTAGTTTTTTTCTCTCATTTTCACTTGGCCTCTTTGATTATTGTAGTTTGTTTCCTAGTTTTGGAGTTTTAGTATGCTCTTCATGTTTAATCTGTTACCAGAAACTGGAATCCCTTAATCCTGCGTTGAGTCCAAATAGTTCGTATCTTCAAAAGTTTTCAACTCCACCCAGTATTTCACTGATTAAAATTATAATCCTAGTAATATCCTCTTTTACCAAAGTCCGGTGTTTTATCATTTCTTCAAAAGTTGGAAATTGGAAAGTCTACTTTGAAATTTCGTCAAGTTTATCTTTTAGTTTCAGTTTCCAGTCTTTCTTTTGTTCCGTTTTCTCTTTCTCCAATTTTTTTTTTGGATCTTGGTGTTGTTTAATCTTTTCAAAAGAATTACCAAAAGCTTCAACCCTGGTGATCATCAATCATTCATTTATCTTTAAATGTCATATACCTTACAAATAATTATCTTGACATCCAATTGCCACGTATAATCACCATGCCACCTTTCTTCTCAAATACTGAGCCAAAGCAGAAATCTAGGTGTTCATGGTTTGAACCATAATCCGTAATGATTGCACCTTTATTCTAGGAATTTATGTAAAATAATATGTAATTAATGAAGGTCAAGAACTACCTATGTACCTGGCACCACATCAAGCATGCGGTTGCTTTTACAACACTCCATTTCAGGTCATATTGCAAATTCACTAAGGACATTGAATTAACGAAATGATATTGGCGTGCAAAGAAAGGTAAAATTTTGAGAAACTAAGTTATAGCTACCAAGGGTTTTCAAGTTGCATTTTGAAGAATCGCGATTTTAACTAGAACCAGGTATGTTCTAAATAACTGATACTTTGCTAAGAGTTTCTCATGCTGAAGAATTTTGATAATGGTATTTCCCATTCTGAAATTGAAATGTTAATTCTTCTTTGAGTTGTTGAATTTGATCAAAAAATGAATTGAAAATTGTATGAAATGTAAGCTTTGGTTAAATTTAAACCTAACTTGCACACAAGGAAAATATTATGAAAATTGCAGAGCACATTATATTCAAAATGAGCACTTCTGACACAAGAGCAGAAGATGAATTCAAGTATGGCAATTCAAAAGCAGTACCCATCAATGTAGTGGTTGCAGATACTCACATGGGATGGTCTTTCGACAATGAAATATGTTCACAGCTGTTGCAAGAGAATGCTACCCAATGTACCAAAAATATTGTATCAAATGGGTTACTTCCTACAAGATGGTTTCTGATAGTAATGAAATCTTCTGAATTAGTTATGTAATGCATAAATCATTACAACCTAGCCAAAAGGATTGTTGAGAAAGAAGGAAGGACTTACGCAGACTTGTCACAGAAAGGAATCATGTATACATTTGGTCTTCCTTCCTACACACAAATGTTCAATGTCAACCTGAAAGGCAAGGCCAAGACATATCAGAATGATGAAGAGCACAATAGAGAAATCATGAGCACCCAATGGTGTCGACAACCAATTACACTACAGACCAAGGTAATTCAGAGGCCTATGTTTAAACAAGAAATGCAAGACATTATAACTTTGCTGAGTTGGGTAGCTAGTTTGAGAGATGCAAGCAAATTTTAACCCTCGATGTTCATGATAATATCGCGTATGATTGAGGGTCTTATGGATTTGCATTGGGGAAAATTGCTAAGTGACAGGGTACATGAGCATATTACTACATTCCCCAAAACTAGGTGCTTTTACATGTCATCATTTATTATTTAATCTTGCGCTATGTGAGCTAGTAAAAAAGGGTTAAAATAGATTGGTACTCTTGGCACACAAGTTGGCATCAGTTTGATATATGCACATTTACCCCAAATCACTGTCCATGGGTATAAAGGTGATAACAAAAAAATTAATGATTTGTTCTCCATGAAGCTAGTGAGAACAATGGAAAGTGATAAATCTAAAAGACTATCCCTGGAAGCAAAAAGTGCCATTCGGCCTATGGGAGGATGGTACATATAGTTCCCAACTTAATCCTACAGTAGAGTGGAGGGATTTAATGGACACTCATTCATGCTGCCCAGGTATCCTACAAATAAAATTGTTTTATTGGAATTGGTAAGATAGTTAAAACCATCTCAGGCTCTTTATAGCCATGCTAAAAAAAAGGCCTCTTTTAAATTTCCCATCACAATAGGAAATTATAAGTGCAGTGCAATCAAAGTAACAAATTTATGTGAAGAAGAGATGAGGACTTACCATTTTGAAGAATTCCTACTCCAAAGAGTTTACTATGATATTGAGGGAAATATTGCTAAAAATATAGTTTGTTATCGTGCTCATTTTCCTCATTTAGAAGATTATTGGCTTAACTATGAAGATGAGCACATGGTAAGAAGAAGAAATTATCAAAGAATGAATTTAGGATTTTCTCAAATGCTCAAACTTGATGACATCCCAGAACAATTTGATGAAGATGATGGTCAGGTGTTGAACCATTTTTACAATGATGATAGGGTATATGATGAACCCATTCCAAACTGAGGTGTTGATGATGAGGATATGACATCAATTGATGACTTTACTAAGGCAGTCCTAAGGTATACTCAACATTGGATTAATGATTTTTGTGAAAGTTTGAGAAAAAGAGGAATTGAACCCATCTTCTCAGAAGATAAAAGAAGAAAAAAAAGAGATGAAACTGCTTTTGAAAGTGGAGAGCCTACCAAGAAGAAAAGAAAAAATAGTAAGGCTACTCTAGGTGTTAGAATTGAAGAAAGAACCCCTGAAGAAACAATACAAGAAGTTACCATAAAATCATCTGATAAACAAAAAGATGCAGAGACAAGTAATGAAAAATTAAAAGTGAAACATAAAGGTGCATCTTCCTCTATAGCTAGACCCATAACAAGATTAAATATTGATGAAGGAACTAGAGTAACAAGGAATGTTGGTACACAAACCCAATCTGCATCTCAGAGGGTTGCAACATTATTTACCTGTCCCCCTTCTGTCAATATGGCTAGTATGAAGCAGGCACTAGGTGGGACTCCGATGGCTTTAGAGGAAATTTCTGAGGAAGATGAAGCCAAAATTAAAGAACAGGTAGATAAATGGGGTGCTATGTGGTAGAAAGTGCAGGAAAAGAAGTATAAAGAAAAATCCATAGTACACCCAGTGATAGAAGAAATTTAGGATATAAGCTCTAATCCCATAAATGTTGAAGAAGAAGAGTTTATTCAAGGAACGCTTGCCTTAGAGGAAAGAAACCCTAGTGTACTTGAAATGGAAACAAGGGAAACTACAAAGCAGAATCCTATTGATGAAAGAGTTGTTGAGATTATGGATGCACAGTCCTTGAAGCTGCAGTCTTCGATGGAGGACCTTTGAACCAGGAAAGATAATCAACCACCCAGAAAGTGTTGCAACAATGGAATGCTGATTAAAGATTCTATTGATATGATATTGATATTGGATATCTAATTGATTACAAATATACAAGATCCCTGATTATATAGGCAAGAGGAAAACCCTAATATGCATGAGATGTTGCCATGTGTCTTGATCTAACATGTGACAACATGTGAATCCTATCTAGATGATCATTAAATGTTGAGATAAGTTCTAGAAGGACAACTCATCTTCTAGAAGGAATCTTATCTCCTACAAATAAGGAAGGGAATATTATCCCATTTATTAAATGATTTATCTAATAATGCAACCTAGGACTGAATTAATTAAATGCAAGACCTAAGTTAACTTATGCTAGTGTAATAATTAATTAATTACACCAATAAGAGTTATTGAAGATTCTCTCGATTCCCAACCTTCTCTTGGGAATGTGCAAAATGTTAATGAACACTCGTAGGTCTTTGAAGAATCAGAGAAAGGCCATGCTGAAGCTGAAGTTGAAATTGAAATTCCAGAAGAAGAAGCTACATAGTTTGTAAGAGATGGAACTAAAAAGACAAAGAATCTTGTTGTAGCAGTAAATGAAGAAGATAATGTTTAGAGAGATGAATTAGAAAATCGGGATAGACAGGAAAATATAAGTCTTCAAACAGAGGAAGCAATGTCAAACCCTATTAATCCCAAATCTATACCAGATAGTGCTAAAGAAATCCCCATTTCAAAAACTGTGGCAAGTCAAAGGGAATAAATTCCTTAGACAAGTAATAAACAAGGAAAGGGTACAGAGGTACAAAAAGATGATAATACACCTGATTGGTTAATTAGGGAATTAGCTTCTCAAATGGAATTGGAAATATTGCCTCTAAATCTCAATAATTTTATACAAGAAATAGATACTCCTAAACCTAGGCATAGAGTGAAGATAAGGCATGTCATACATAGGAGTGTAGATGGAAACAAAACTATTCAAATAGAAACTCCAATGATTGATAAGGATAGACATGAAATAACACCTATGGAGTAAAAGATTACAAGCATTAATCTTGGAAACTCATCTTCGCACCAAGAATTGGAAGAAATAAAAGTAAATTTGAATGCTACTGCTACCAAAGTACATAAATATAAACAAAAGAAAAGAGAATTGAAAGAATAGGTTTCTACCTTGGAATACTTTATTGAGTCATTGACTTTATCTGGTCAAGAACAAGCTAAACTGCCCCAACATCTGGTGCTAATGTCACAAGAGCAAGTAGATGCCATTGCTGCAGTTCATCATAAAATGAATATATTTGAAGAATGGCTTGAATACTGGGTGAAGCAACGAAATGAATTTATTGCATATGCAATAATAAATTACAATGAATCATATCATCGTTCAGAGAAATTGAAAATATTTGAAGATGAATGTAAATTTTTCCAGGAGCAAGTCATTGATGAAAGGAAAAACATTGAAACTCTCATATAGTCAGATATCCAAGAGTTGATAAAAAATAATGTATTATTAGGACATGAAGTCTCATTGCTAGGAAAATGGAAGAAATAGCTTAAATGGGAAGCTGGCATGATAATGCAATGTATTGAAGATTTTGAAAGAGTCACTGTTGAGTGCAGAAGATTGATTAGTGGAAATCAATAATTTATTGAAATATTGACATGTCAAAGATTTGATCCTCAAGCAGTAGGACATGAGGTAAAGGAAGCTAAAGCTTTCAAGGAATGGATATAAAGGATAAATAAAGATCATATTCAGTTGTTGACGTGAGAGGTTATTGACGAAATAATACAATTCAAAAATGTTATAGTCAAATATGAAGAAGACAAATCACATTAAAATGACATCACACTTTGAATAATTGAAGAATATACCAGGTTCAAGCTCACTTGGAGAGCAATACGAAGAATTTCAAAGGACTGCATAAATCAAGTATTAAGGAATTTCTGAGAGTATCAGATTGTAGACACATAAAATATACTAATTGACATTGTACATCTGATCTCGACTACTAACACCATTTTTTCCTGAATCATCCCTCGGTCTAACCATTAAATCAAATCTCCTTATCTGATTAAATTCATCAATATTCCTCTCTTAATTAAATAAATCATTTTATCTAATCAAGTCATTTCTTTGTTAATTAAATCAATTCACCTGATATAATTACCCCTATTTAATTAAATAATCAATTTTATTTAATTATACCTCTAAAGTCTATCCATTAAATTAAATAAATTAAAACCTTATTTGATTTAATCTAACTCTATCTCTTTTAATTAAATAAATCAAAATCCTTATTTAATTAACCTCTTGTCATATTCCTCTCTTATTTGGTTTAAATAAATCCATAAATTTGAGTCAAATAGGTCACATCATCTAACCTCTCTCATTAAATTAATTAACACTTGATTAATTTAATCTCATCTCATGTCCCATTGTCTAGATAATGCAAGTTGCACATGAAAATAGATTTAATTCATTTATTAAATTTATATTTTCCTCACAAGACATCTTTTGGAATATTCTCTAAATTTGAATTCAAAAATTCCAAGTCAACATGTACATCCAACAAGGCAATAAATTCATCTTACATGTCATTTTCCTTGAGCCAAGTGGCATCTATTGCATTTTCCCTTCCCTCTTACATGTCATTTCAACAAATTTGAAATTCAAAATTATGCATTTATTGGCACAAACCCCAAATATTGCACATCCTTCATCCATTCATAGCTTGACAAGTGGCATCATGCCATTGGATTAATGTTAGTCGCACATTGCTCAAATTTGGGCATTCATCCATCTTGGAATTCTATAAATAAAGAGATCATATCCTCATTTGATCATCCACAATTTGAACAAAGTTACCATGCCCAAATATCCATCAAATTTCATCAATCACTCTTGAATCATAGTTAGGTTTTTGCAGATTTTAGCTTGGAACACTCTTGAACATCAAGAAAGTGGATCAACTCTTCATCAACACATCAAGTTTGCATCATATTAATTGGGAAAGGGCCAATTTTCACATCAAATTGGCACCAATTCCCCTATGGGATCATGAGTTTGCACATCTAATTAGGATTCAATTTTTGTTTTATCATTTCCATTATGTTCTTTAATATTTTCTTCCTAGTTTGAATGTTGTAAATGGATTTCATGGGGAATCCTTGTTTTGGCTTGCAATCTCTTGTCTAACTTGTTTATTCTTGTTGTTTTGCAAGTACCAAGGTTGGGGTTCACACACAGATAATGAAGAATCCTAGAGCCCGAGTCATAAATGAAAGTGGAAGAACCGGATACTAGATACCAGAAATATAATGAAGTACATTTGCTATTTTAATTTTAAATTTGCAGGTTGATCCTGATCCTGGTAGGTGTTTCTCATTCTGGTGCTTTGAAAGGAAGCTAGTAACCTTGATGGATACAAAGTGTTTGTACTGAATTATGAAGAGAACTATTGTTGTAGAAAAATTCAAAGCTTTGACTTATTCTAGAATGTTCTTGATGCCAGTTGGGAGATGCCACATGACACATTTAAATTTGTTGATTCTGATTCTCTAGATGAAATTTTATGTTGAACTTCTGGGTTCCTTGTTTCTATAAAAGGTTGTCTCCTCCCACATTTTTATTTTAAGTTCATAATTTGTGGATGTCGGATGAGAAAAAACTTTTTTTAATTTTTGTTCTTTTTTCCTATTTTATGATCCATTCCGGCGTAAAACTTTGTATGCACATAGACATTAATTTTTATTAGAGCTTTATGGTAGCTACCTCTCTCAGTATCTTTTGTAGCTAGTTTTGTAAGTTCGACTGAACAAGACTATATGTTTTTCCATTTAAGGGTGCATATAGAACCTACTTGATGTCCATAAATGAAACCCTCTCTTTAAAATCTTGCATCATTTTATACATAGCTATGAAGCAATCTGGTGAAGTATAAAGTAATTTTCTCTATTTTGATTAATTATTTGGGGCATCCATGGAGAATAACCAAGAGAAATTTCATTTTCAATATTTTTATCCTTTTTTCTAGAATAGATGTTTATTATTTTTGAAAATGTTCCAAAAAATATAGATGAACGGAAACAATATGTTTATAGAAAATCTTTTATTTTCCAGGAAATTGTTGAATGCTTAATGCTAAATCTACTTAAGTGATAAAAATAATTTGTGATGTTCATGGAATATTATGTTGAATCTTTTGATTTCATGATGTTGTTTGATGATGAAATGAATTTTTATGTGCAATGTCCACGATTCTTAGCAAAACTAGAAATAACCATCGTCCCTTTGAGATTAACAACAAATGTCACATCATTACCCGAGAGCGACCCTAGTGCAACCATGACCTGGTTATCAGAGACTTGGGATTGAACGAAAGTCAGTATTTTCCCTGTAAATGCAAAATTTCCCCTTAGGTTGTCTTTGTTCCATATCTTTGAAGAAGGATAGGCTCTTCGCAGTCTTGTCTGTGGTGATTTTATTCGACTTATTTACTATGAGTGAAACCATTGTCAACAGGAACTGGCACTAGAAGGAGGGCCTCTTGTTGTTGTTTCTGGTTTTATTAGGGTTTTAAATTGGTTTTTTGTAGAACTAATAGATCTCATTCTAGTGATCCTCGAGTGACCTTAGCTGAGCTTAGTGGTCGAACATCATCTAGACCTCAAAAGCCTACAAGTTTAAGTGCAAGTTCAAAGATTCCAACCATTGTCTCACCATCACCCCCTGTAGTGATGGAATTCTTTAATGTGGAGTCACCGATTCAATTTTCTGTATACAATGATTTACCAAAAAATCCTAACAAGTTGTGTCCTAAGTATTATTTTCATAAAGATGTTGAAGAACATATTAGTATATTCAAAGATACATGTTTTTGAGCAAGAATTCAACATGAGGATGTCATGTGTTGGATTTTTCCATATACTTTGAGTGATGAATTTTACCAGTGGTATATCAATTTTCCTCATAATTCCATCAGATCATGGCAAGACATGGAAACTAAATTTTTATCCAGGTTTAGAACACCAACTGATCTTGCTTTGTTATATCATAAATTCACTCAAATCAAGAGGTTTGAAGGAGAACCTATTACCGCTTTTAATGACATATTTCAAAAGGCTTATTCTAGGTTACAAGCACCATATGTAGTGGGCAATTTGTCTGCTATCACAGTTTATTATACTGTAGTCAATCCTCTGACTGCTATGTTTGTGAAGTGAAGGGAAAATCCTCCAACTACCCTACCAGAAGCCTATGTTGAAGTCATGAGTAGAAATTTAGAAATGAAACATCTCAAAAATGGATCATTTGCAAATGGCAGAAATGGATTGAATATTTACCCTACTCTGAATGCAATTGGAGTCCCTATAGGTCATCCTATGACTCCTAATACTTATCCTATAGTGGTCCAGAATGGGACATTCCCTCAAAATACTTTCTTTCAACTAGGAAATAGTCAAGCTTTAGTCCCTCGCCCTAGTCTAGCTATTATAGAGCTATGTACTAATGGAAATTCTTTTTTCTCACAAACTCAAGAGAATCAAAATGTCAAAATTTCTGAGGAAAAAGAAGACATGAAAGAAGTTACAACTCAACTTAAAATATTTACCACAAAGGTTACACAATTAAGAAATCAAAATTTCTTCTCTTAGAATAATAATCAGAATTCTCAAAATCAAACGTATAATGCTCCCAAACCACCTAGACCATGGAATGCATGCCCTAATAATGGAGGAGTATCAACACCTTTAGACAATCCTGATTCAACTGATGAAAAGTTTACATCAAAAGTGAAATTAGCTAACCTTGCAATGAATAATTGGTGTAGAATTCATAACACAAATGCTCACGCTGAAGTGGATTGTTCACAATTTAAAATCACTTTAGATATTTTCCTTGCTGTAACTCATTATAATGAGCATTGTGATTCTCATCCTCCTAAAGGAAATGAATTAGTTCTAGTGGGATATGATTCTCCTCTAGTCCTAGAAAGTTATGGATTTTTTAAATTACCTTAATCTATCACAAGTCATTCTTATGAATATGAAGGTAATAATTTGACTGACTTTGGAGACATACACTTTTCCTTACTAGGATAAAAACAAGCCTCAAGAAGAGGTAGATGAAATACATGCCTTTCAACAGTATTAGAACGGACATAATTACAACACGAGGAACAATGTTAACAATGGAGGTAGATTCAATGGGCCTTTAACAATGTCTATCCCTCTTAATAACTTCAACACTCCGCCTAATGACAAATCAAGCAATAACCCTAGGTTATCCAAGGTAACCTCTCACTTTAATTCATCAATTATTTCAAAAGGTGAAAAGATAGACTCTGCAGATCAAAAAAATTTAACCAATTATTTAGCGGAAGAGATTAAGAAAGTGAAAATTAGTCTTTCTCTATCAGAATTACTTAAGACACCTATGATCAAGAAAGCTTTCTTAAATACTTTAGAAGATTTTCCCAAAGAAAGAAAATCCAAGGATATGGAAATGAAAGATAGCCAGGCTAAAACAAAAGATAAGAATGCCATTCCCATAGCAGATGCACAAGTAGCCTTTTACAAAGGAAAATTAGAGTCCCTGCCATTTTTGCTCACTTTGAGAATATTTGGAAAGAATCTTCATAACTGCTTAGTAGAATATGGAGCCTCTACTAACATGATGCCATTATAAATGTGTTAGACCTTAGGGTTAACTCCTACAAATTCTTCAAAGAAAGTCACTCACCATTACAAAATAGAGGTAAATGTAGTAGGAGAGTTGACTAATATTCACATGCAATTGGATTTTGATCCTAGAATCCAATATTATATTGACATTCAAGTTGTAGAGATACCTAATACTTATGGTATGCTTCTAAGTAGAGACTGGTCTAAAACATTAAATGGATACATGGCTACTGATTTCTCACATATGTGGTTACCCTAGAAAGGAGTGCCTAATCAAATTAGGATTGAAAGAGAACCACACATGAAATACATCATCACATTTTACAATCAAAAAAATGAAGTTTTATATATTGTTGTAGACCCAGGAGTTTATAAAATATGTAGTTTAGGAGTTAAATTTGAGGAAGTTTTCACTTGTGATGCTAACAAATCTAATGAACTAACTCTTGGAATAGATGCCTTAATTGAATCAGATTGTGCTTCTTTTGAGGAAGAGAATAGTCCCTATGATAAATTTCAAAAGAATATGATTGCAAAAGCTCAAGAGAGTAATAAAAATAAAATTTCACTAAAGAGTTTGTTGTTGCAGGATTGGTGCAGATTGCATAACATTGCACATTTAGAAAGTAGTTGTATGATATGTCTGGAAATAATCTGCAGAATTGAGAACTGATATCCTCTAGAACAAAATGATGTCAAAAGAATTGAACTAGAAATGTGTAAGAGTGAAAATAAAAACATATAGAATGAAAAGATTTGTATGATGATTTCAAAAAATGGTAAAATATTGGATACAGGTAATCAAGCTT
Source organism: Sequoia sempervirens (assembly GCA_007258455.2). Lineage (NCBI taxonomy): Eukaryota > Viridiplantae > Streptophyta > Pinopsida > Cupressales > Cupressaceae > Sequoia > Sequoia sempervirens. The sequence goes on from VDFB02000017.1 coordinate 138,576,761, forward strand.
GGATTCTTAAATTTGATGGATCAAAATCAAAACAAGGAATTGGAATTGGAGTGGAACTCATCGACTCTCAAGGTAAGTCTTTCTTTGTTGCATATCGATTGCAATTTCAATGTACTAACAATGTGGCAGAATATGAATCCCTTATACATGGCTTGATCCTGGCAATCAAGAAGAAAGATAGAATCCTTAAAGTGTTTGGTGATTTAGAATTGGTAGTTAAAAAAATCAGAAAGCAATATATTTTCCACTACAAAAGATTATCCAACTACCAACATAGAGTATGGGATTTAATTGAAAAATTCAATGCATTCAACATTACTCATATTCCTAGAAGATTCAATCAAAGAGATGGTGCTCTAGCTACTACTGCTAGTACTTTGGAACCTTTAGAGACTTCAAATTTGGAAAGATTCATAGTTGAATTGGTACAATTTCATTCAACTCCTGATAATGTCACTAACTTACAAGTATTTGAAGATGACCAACACATATTGAAATTCATTACTAATTTCAGTATCTTCAAAGTACAAGTCATTGAAGAGATAGATCATCCTGACAGTGAAATTCAAGATGAGGAATTGACTCAAGTTAGAGATAATAACATTCTGAAAGGAATAATTGAATTAGAACGATTGTTTGATATTGACCAGATAGTCAGATAGAAAGATTTACTTCAAAGCGATGAATGACTATTTGAGTTATATAATTTGCATACTAAAGAAGATCCCAAAAATGTACTCATAGGGAACGTTTGCACTGAAGAAGAGAAGATAAATATTGCTCAGGAACTCAAAGATTACTAGAAATTCATAGCATGGACATATGAAGACTTAAAGATGTATGACACTTCCATCATTACGTATACTATACCATTGAAGCCTGATGTGAAACCTTTCTGACATAAACGTCCTGTGATTACACTTTTAGAGCCTTTGATCCAAAAGGAAGTTCAAAAATTGTTATCAACCAAGATAATCTTTCCAATCAGACATTCTACTTGAGTGGAAAACTTAGTCCCTATAAGGAAGAAGAATGGAGATATACGGTTGTGTGTGGATTTTTGAAATCTCAACAGAGCGTCTGAAAAAGATAATTATCCACTACCCTCACTTGAAGAAGTATTGCAGATAGTTAATGGTTCGCAAATGATGTCCTTCTTAGATGGATTTTTTGGATATAACCAAGTAATGGTAGCGAGGGAAGATTGGATGAAAATAACTTTCACCAAGAAGTGGGGAACTTTCGCTTATAGAAGGATGCCATTTGGTCTAATAAATACTGGAGCTACATTCTAGAGAGCCATGGACTATGCTTTTTGATGATTGATAGGAAAATGTATCATCATTTACATGGATGACCTAATGGTATTTTCTAAATACATAAGATATTTCATTTGAGATCTTAGAGCAATATTAAAAAAGTGCAAAGCTTATGGAGTTTCACTAAATCCCAAAAAAAATTATTTTCGGGGTGACTGAAGGAAAGTTATTGGGACATATCATTTCTAAGCATGGTATTTCAATCAACCTAGATAGAGTGAATGCATTATTCAAATTACAACCCCCAAGAAGTAGAAAAGAATTGAAGTCATATTTCAGTAAGATTAACTTTATTCAAAAATTCATTATAGGATTTGCAAAAATAGTGAAGCCACTCAATGATATGTTAAAGAAAGATGACAAAATAGAGTGGATGAATGAAGCCAATATTGATTTCGAGACTATAAAGACTGCTATCACAGAAGCGTTGATACTAGTAAGTCTAGACTATATTAAACCTTTTTATATTTACTCATTCGCTTCTGGTCACACTTGTGCAATAGTATTAACACAAAAATGCGAGAATAAAAAAGAAAAACCAATTGATTTTATGAGTGCTCCATTCAAGGAAGCAAAATTGAGATACACAAATGTTGAAAAACAAGCCTTTGCATTGGTCAAATTCATGCACAAGTTCAAAAATTACATCCTTAGAAGTATAGTTAAATCCATTGTCCACGATCCGACTGTCAATATGTTGTTAAGACAGAGTGAGCTCAGAGAAAAGAGAGCTAAATGGGTCACTATTTTACAAGAATGTGATTTAGACATCACACCCATGAGGTTGTTCTAAGGACAAGATTTGGTTAAATCTATTACAGAAATAAATCTGCAAATCTCACTTGTCAACTATACACATTGGATGAAAAGAATCAAGAAGATTGGTATTCATACATTTGGCATTATTTGGTCAGTCACACTTTCCCTGATCATATGCAAAGGAATCAAAGAAGACCCCTCAAGATAAAATCACAAAGTTACATGATTAAGGGAGGAGTTCTATTCAAAACAAATCATGAAGGAATCTATTTAAGATGCTTAAATAGAACAAAAGCTAATGAAATGTTGCAGGAACTACATGATAGATTTGGAACAACTCATGAAGCACCTTTAGCTACTGCAGACCTAATTTTAAGAGTGGGCTACTACTATCCCACTATCTTTAAAGATACTTATGAACATATTAAACACTATCATACATGCGAAACAACTTCAGATAAAGGAAGATTCAATGTTGAACCTTTTCAGCCTGTGATGGAGATGCGTCCCTTTTCACAATGGGGATTGGACTTTATTGGAACTATCAATCCTCCATCTTCTGCTAGTCACCAATTCATATTGACTGCTATAGACTATTATACTCGATGAATAGAGGCATGCCCCAACAAGCAATGCACTACAAACGTGGTCATCAAATTTTTGGAAGAAAACATTATCACCAGGTTTGGAACACCATACACATTGGTATGTGAAAATGGCCCTGCTTTTGCTTCCTTGAAATTTTCCATTTAGGCATTTGAATATGGCATAACATTAAAATTTTCATCTAGTTATTATCCACAAGGAAATAGATTGGTTGAATCATCAAATACAAATTTGTTGGATATAATTAGAAAATTGATTGAAAAGAATCCTAGGGAATGGAATTCTTTGTTAAAATTCTCCCTTTGGGTAGACCGTACTAGAATGAAAGCTACATTAGGGAATTCTCCTTATCATTTAGTCTATTGGGTAGATCCTATATTACCCATAAACTTAAAAATCCCTACCTAGCAATTTGCACAAGAATATATTAGGTTTGATGATAAAAAAAAAGCTCGATTATTGCAGTTGATGCATTTAGATGAGAAATGTACTCAATCCATAGATCATTTTGCTAAACATCAATCTGTAGTGAAAAGATGGTTTGATAAGCCTGCCAAAGTAAAAACTTTCAGAATATCTGATTTGGTCAGGTGTATTGGAATAAAGCTCATGAATGCAAAAGTGAACATGGTAAGTTTGACAGAATATGGACAGGCGCATACCAAATTTCTAAAATCTTGGGTGATAGCACCTATAGATTAAAGTCTTTGAATAGTGAAGATATCCCATTTCTTGTGAATGGGCAGTTTCTAAAGAATTATTTCCAGTCATAGTTTTTTGTAAATAGTTTTTTTGTAAATAATTTTTTTGTATATAGTTTTTTGTAAATAGTTTTATTTTTGTAAATAGTTTCTTTTTGGTTTGCTTTCATTTTTTTTCGGGTGCTGCGTCATTTGGATTTACATTAATTGACAACCTTTCAAGGTCTACAAGTCAATAGAATGTCAACTCCAGAACTTTAATCTCTATTCTGATCGGAAATAGTTTCCCATTTATAAGTTGTTTGAGAATTGTTCAATTCTATATCCTTTGATTAGCATAAATCATTTAGTTGATGCTTAGCTACAAACAAATACATTTAAAGTCATTCTACTAAACTTTGGGATAGCAGTTATTTGCATTAATTAAAAAATCAAAAGACTACCTTTGCTACCACTATAATTCCCAACCTAACAACAATGCTTCAATGCTTACAAGTTGACAAATGAGCTATTATTGCAATATCAAAAGTGAAAAATGAGCTATCATTTCTATATCTAAAAAAAAAAAAAGTGATATCAACTCTTTAGGCTATCCAAATAACTCTATCAGGGCTATGGACACCTGACTGGTAGTAGAGCTATGTTTGGGGGAATTACAAAGATAACCTTGTTGGGGCTATGGATGCTTAACCAACAACAAGGCTCTATCCTTGGTTGGCTTAAAAGGAATTGTCATATTATGTAGATTAATGCAAAAAGTTTCTATTTCTAAGTCCACTGTAGCGAAATAATCAGTTGCACATGTACACAAGCTTAGTAATACTTAATTTTGCATGCTAACCAAAGTGAAATTTGAAAATGGAATAAGGATCCCATGATTTATAACTGGAATACTAAGGAAAGTTGGAACATTGATGTTAGATTTGGAATTGAATTTCTATTATTTTGTTTAGTTTTGTTGGTTGCTAGTTGTTGTGTGGTCTCACAACACGCCCCATTGTGCCCCATGGAAAAATGTTTTTTCCTTGCTCTTTTGTTTTGCCATTTTTGCTCGCTTCGGCATTGTTTTTTTTAATGCTCGACCAGTTGGTAGTTTTGCTCCCTCATTTTCACTTGGCCTCTTTGACTATCATAGTTTTTTTCTCAGTTTTTGGTGTTTTGGTATGCTTTTAATGTTTAATCTGTTACTAGAAACTAGAATCTCTTAATCCTGCGTTGAGTCCAATTAGTCCATATCTTCAAAAGTTTTCAGTTTCGCCCGATATTTCACTGATTAAAATTCTAATCCCGGTAATATCCTCTTTTACTGGAGTCTAGTGTTTTATTGTTTCTTCAAAAGTCAGAAACCAAAAAGTCTGCTTTGAAATTTCATCAAGTTTATCTTTCAGTTTCAGTTTTTGGTATTTCTCTTGTTCTGGTTTTCTCTTTCTCCAATTTTTTTTTCATATCCTGGTATTGTTTGATCTTTTCGAAAGCATTACCAAAAGATTCAACCCTAGTGATCATCAATCATTCATTTATCTTTAATGGAATATACCTTGCAAAGAATTAGCGTGACATCTAATTGCCAAATATAATCACCATGCCGCCTTTCTTCTCAAATAGTGAGCCAACATAGAAATCTAGGTGTTTGTGGTTTGAACCATAATCCGTAATGATTGCACCTTTATTCTAGGAATTAATGTGAAATAAAAGGTAATTAATAAAGGTGGTGAACTACCTATGTACCCAACACCACCTCAAGCATGTGGTTACTTTTATATCACTCCACTTTGCATCATATTGCAAATTCACTAAGGACATTGAATTAACGAAACCACATTGGCGCACAAAGAGAGGTAAAATTTCAAGAAACTAAGTTACAACTACCAAGATTTTTCAAGTTGCATTATGAAGAATCACAATTTTAACCAGAAATAGGTATGTTCTGAATAACTAATACTTTGTAAGAGTTTCTCATGGTGAAGAATTTGATAATCGTATTTCCCATTCTGAAATTGAAATGTTAATTCTTCTTTGAGTTGTTGAATTTGATCAAAAAAAGAATTGAAAACTGTATGAAATGTAAGCTTTGGTTAAATTTAACCCTAACTTGCACACAAAGAAAATATTTTGAAAATTATAGAGCACATTATATTCAAAATAACCACTTCTGACACAAAAGCAAAAGATGAATTCAAGTATTTCAATTCACAAGCAATACCCACCAATGTAGTGGCTACAGATACCCACATGGGATGGTCTTCCGAAATTGAAATCCATTCATGGTTGTTGCAAGAGAATGCTACCCAATGTACCAAAAATGCTATATCAAATGGTTTACTTCCTGCAGGAGGGTTTCTGCTAGCAATGGAAGCTCCTGAATTAGTTATGCAATGCATAAATAATTACAACCCAACCAAAAGGATTGTTGAAAAAGAAGGAAAGACTTACGTAGACTTATCGTAGAAAGGAATCATGTATATGTTCGGTCATCCTTCCTACACACAATTGTTCAATGTTGACCTAAAAGCCAAGGCCAAGACATATTAGAATGCTAAAGAGCATAATAGAGAAATTATGAACACCCAATGGTGTCAACAACTAATTATACTATAGACCAAGGTAATTCAGAGGTCTATGTTTAAAAAAGAAATGGAAGACATTATAACTTTGTTGAGTAGAGTAGCTGGTTTGAGAGATGCAAGCATATTCAAACCCTAGATGTTCATGATAATTTATGCCATATGACAGAGGGTCTTGTGGAGTTGCATTGTGGAAAATTGATAAGTGATAGGCTACATGAGCAGATTACTACATTCCCCAAAACTAGGTGCTTTTACATGTCATCATTTATTATTTACTCATGTGCTATGTGAGCTAGTAAACAAGGGTTAAAACAGATTGGTACTTTAGGCATGCAAGTTGGCAATAGTTTGATATATGCACATTTAACCCAAATCACTATCCATGGGTATAAAGGTGATTACAGAAAATTTAATGATTTGTTCTCCATGAAGCTAGTGAGAAGAATGGAAGGTGATAAATCTAAAAGACTATCCCTGGAACCACAAAGTGCCATTCGGCCTATGGGAGGCCAGTACATACAGTTCCCAACTTACTCCTACATTAGAGTGGAGGGATTTAATGGACACCCATTCATGCTGCCCAGGTATCCTATAGATAAAATTGTTTTATTGGAATTGGTAAGATAGTTAAAACCATCTTAAGCTCTTTATAGCCATGCTTGCAAAAAGGCCTCTTTTAAATTTCCCATCACAATAGGAAATTATAAGTGCAGTGTAATCAAAGTAATAGATTTGTGTGAAGAAGAGCTAAGGACTTACCATTTTGAAGAATTCCCACTCCAGCGAGTGTACTATGATATTGAGGGAAATATCGCTAAAAATATAGCTGGTTATCCACTACTGTATTTGACTGAAAATTCTGATGAATGTTCATCGGTATTTCGACAGACTATTGTCGAAAAAATGACGAAACACTCATATAAATTTTGTCGCTAGTTTTTTGTCACAATTTCGACCAACTTTTATACATCAAAACCATGACCCAGTATTGTCAGTCATCGCTATGGAAAATGGAATTGGTGTTCGTTGGAAAATCGACACAAACTTCATCGTAATTTCAATGAACAATCACCAAACATTCGTCGCATGTATAGCAACTTCATCGAAGGTTTTAGTGGTTCGTCAAAATTGTGATGAAAATATTGTCGCATGTATAGCAACTTTTTTAGAGGTTTTATTGTTTCATCGGACTGGGTTCGTCGAAATTGCAACGAAACTTGCAGTTTTTTTTTATAAATTATTCATTCAAATGTATGCCATTACATATATTTGAAAAAAAATTATTATTGGTGTGGGTGAGTTTGTTAATTGGAGCCTTGTGGCTATGTTCATTTTAAAGATCCATGATTGTTGTTACAAATCTATTCCTTTGAAGCCTGCACATCTTTTTATAACTATTTTTTCAAGTGCAATATGTATTTCAACACCCTACCACCGCCTGCTATTGTCCCCCCACCGTCCCTCCACCACAATTATGTATGTTCTAATGGTCATTTCTTAGGTTACTTAAAGCTATCATTTTCCATAACACTGTATATGGTAGATTATAAAATAGAAAATTGGAAAAATGAAAGCTTACCTTGAGCTCCAAATGACCTAGATAGGAAAATAAATGATGCATAAGACAAGCCATGGAATGAAAAAAATGATGAAAGTAATGTTTGGGAGTAAATCATAGCCAATGTATTTGAGGATCTTGCTGAACTCCATGACCACATCGCTAGCATCATGCATGGCTAGAACCACACAACCAACTCATGCAAACCTGTGTTGTCATCAACATATATATGAAAAACTATAGAAAACTTTAAATCATCTGCAATCAAGACAGACACAAGAGATGTGAACATTCTATATGAAATTACTAAGTTGAAGTCTTTAATGTCTTACACTATTACTAAGTTTAAAGTCTCTATAAACATCACAACCCTAAAATGATCCTAAAATTCCGAAGATAATGAACAAGGATATGTGTGTGTGTGTGTGTGTGTGTGTGTGTGTGTGTGCATATGCACATGTGTGTGTGTGTACAAATATACCTATATATACATAAGAATTTATATATATGTATATTATTTATATACTTGTGTGTATATAACAACCATTAAAAGAAGTTAGAATCCTATGGTTCTTCCAAGGATTCATTGGGAAATATCTTTGAAATTGTTTCCTAATTTGATGAGTGTTACATGATAATGTGGATCTAGATGCAAAGAAGGTCATTGTTCTTGACTTGTATAAACAACAAAAAAAACTATACTTTGGTTAGAATAAAATAACATCCATAAATTGGTTTTATAATAAACCACATCACAAAATAAGAAGACCACGTGTCTACTTGTGTAGGTATATTCAAGCATTCTCCTTCCTCACTCACTCAAGTAAATTTATGATCACCCTCAACCATACATGAGATCTGTCTTGAAAATTTAAGTAGTGAAAATGTTCTAATAATATTGTAAATAATTTAATTCAATACCTCTCTTATGCCTATAGTTACACACAAATTAAAATACAAATATAGCTCTAACGTTTCAAAGAATCATGCATTAACACAAAAGTTGAGAGACCATCAAGGTATCAATATAGAAGAAAAGCAACAAGACCTTGGTCCTTTTTAATTAAAAAATATATGTCTAATGAGAGAGTCACTACATTGCCAATGTCATCTTCTTTACTTTGAAGGCTATCTAATTGGGAGGACACAATACCAGCTACTTCAGTTATTTCCATTTGGGTTGTTGTGTTAATTTTTTAAGAAACCCTATGCCTTCCCCTAAGCTTGTGTAGGACTTTTCAAGATTAGCCATGCTAGAATCCATGGTTTTCTACATATATAACTATTGTTCTTTTAACTTGGATTGAGTGTCAGTTATGTGATGAGATTGCTCGAAAATGGCATTAGAATTCTCTAAGAAACTTGTGATTTTATCTTCTACATTTTTTGATTTCTCTACTAGCACCACTGCTTGGGACTCGATAGTGACAAGTGAATCATAGATTTGACTAGAAGACTCTAACAAAGTATCCGATTGTTCTTCTATTTTACCTAGTTTTTCCACCACCCAATGAGCAGATGACTTCAACTCGTTCACAACCATTTCTGTATCTCTCTTAAATGCATGGTTCCTACAAATAACAACTCAATTTGTTAGAAACAAAAAATGAAAACATACAAATTTGATTGATTATAAATTCTTCACCTATCCATATACCAAGATTGTTTCAACTGCATAAAAAATTTGCAAGTTACTTCAAGTACAATAGGAGTAGCCTCTATGCAAATTGGCATTTGGACTCATATGACTGAATTTGTTCATAGGCATTATGTTGATGCTTTTTTCTTAAATAAAATTGCTATGAAAAAAATAAGTATTTTCTTTGGACATATATATATGGCTTAAGGTAAATTCACCACCAGCAAATTCACCTCTAACAATTCATCACCATGAAAAATTCATCTCATGGAAAATTCACCATCAGCAATATGATATGAACTATTGGTGGTGAATTTTCATGACAATGAACTATTGGAGGTGAATTATTTGACGGTGAATTATTGGAGGCGAATTTACCTGAAGCCATATATATATATACCAAAAATAGAAAGGGATATACATCTATTAGTGTAGTTTATCATGCTTATGTAATTTGAGTTCAGTGGAATCCCTACGACATTAGAATTTTAGCTTAAAGAAAATCCTAATATATGGAACTCTTCCTCATAAACAAAGGGTGAGATAATTGCATCGAAGGTTACTTATACTGCATTGATCTTTAACTTGTTATCATCACTAAAAACATATAAATCCTAATTCTTGAGCTTGCTAGCATTCTTAAGATAGAATTGATTAGAGCCTAGTAGCATCAATGGAGGAAAATTGCATTCAACATGGATCATAAATTCTAGTATCATTGTGATGCAGAAAAAGAAAACTACAATTTCATTTTATTTTTAAGTTGTGAATTTTGAAATCTTAGTACCATAATAGGAACTTGAGAAGACTATATCATGACAAAAGGGTAAATATTGATTTTAAGAGCATGTCACAGCAAAATGGTAATACTAGCATATCATGGTAAAAGGGTAATTTGAAGAGCATATCAAGCCAAAAGAGTAATAAAAATTTCATACTTGTAAGTAAATGGTGCTCATTATAGAATAAATAGTTTGTTATGACTCACATAGATTATGCACTTATGTCAGGATTAAGTTGGACATAGTTGAGAAACTAGGAGAGTTGTAACAACCACTTGGGTTTTGACTAAGGATTTTGACTATGCCATAAGAAATGTTAGCATGGGAAGGCAACAAAATAGTGATATGCATAATAAGAGAAATTGGGTAGGGAGGGAAAGAGTACTCAAGTGCAAATGATGACACTGTTATGGAAAATAGTCTATCCTTTTTTTGAGGTCTTTTGGATACCTGAACACAAAAAAATATTTATCTAACATCATATTTGATGATATGGAATTCAAACCTTAGTTGTAAGTAGGGCCTTTTCCAAGTAAGCTATTATAAAAATTTGAGAGAGATTTGAAATTGTTAGATATGATTTTGAGAGGCATGAAGCTAGGAGGCTCAATTATTGAAAAATCCACTTTATTTTAAAATGTTTAGTACAAATTGACATTTCAAAAAAAAATCAACTCAAAAGACACTTAATGAGTTTTTCCCTCAATTTAAAGCACTATTTGAACTCATATGCAAATTTTTATCCTCATCTATGTGCTTTGTTTTTCAAAGAGGTGCCAACCTACCAGTTGTGTGAACTTCTTGAAGTAGATTAAATGCATTTTTTAAGTATGTGTGAATTGTTTTGTATTAAATGTTGCACTGAAAATTGCTCAAAAACTTTATGAGATTGCAAAATCATTAAGACTTAAAAATACTAAAAATAAATATATTAAGGAAATTGAATCCTTTTGCATAATATTCTTCTCTATCAGCTTCTATTGTTTGTCAACATTGATAATAAATTCTTCAATGTTATGAAATCTCAATTACAATCTATCATAGAAATAGAAAAAATAGAGATTCAGATTTGTTATAAATTAACAATAACCATATATTTTCCTTGTTTTAACATTGTGTTGTATCCACAATATTCACATCATGGTTAGGTTAGGCACCCACACACATTTCAACATGAGTAAACTAACCATATAGATAAAGTGGTCTACTTTACATGAAGATACATGAGAATTGGAAGAAAATTGCACATAAAAAGGGATTTACTTGGATGGAAAATTGAATTGGATATAGGTATATATTGTTCTTTACATGTGAATAGAAATTTTGATTCATGGAAAAAAATGGAATCTTAAGAAGGGGAACTAACCTGAATAAGAGCATAGGGTATTGCAGAGCACATTCTTGCAGCCCTTTCTCTATAGAAAACAGTTCTCTCCACTGCAACTATAGGATGCATAGTTGAACAGCTATTGATTCCTAAGAAGATTACAAATCTATATAAGGCACCCGTAATAATAAAATATTGGTGTTGTTGGTCCTGATGTTCAAAAAATTTCTAGTTAGCTAATAAGGTAATCAGAACCAAGGTATTCACTAGGGCTAGAAACAGGTCATTTGATATTTTGGTAGTCTGTGCAGCTAAAATGTTTGGAAAGTAGGATGTCTTGAATGGAACTACATACGATTTTGTGCCAACCTTCCAAAGGATTAAGTAAAGCACAGACAAGTGTGAATAATTATCTAACACTATTATAGTCAAGGCTACGCCAGTAAGTCCACCATTGCTTCCAGAAACAAGACTTGAATTACCCAAAGAATGACTAAGAATACTGGGTTGGTAAGTGAAGTTCTTCTATTTGTGGGGGTGGAGTATTGAGCTCTTTCACCAATGCTTTGTTTCACCTAAATATTTAAAAAAGTGATTGGATGTCAAATATTAGTTTTAGTTGTATGTTGGCTTCTCTTTTGTCTATGTGTCTCCATGGTTGCAAATTGATGCCAAAGATTTGTTTCCTAAACTTGCAGTTATTCGGTAGGGTTCTTCTCAAGAAGTGTATGAGGGTTTATGGCTTGGAGTGAAGGTTGTTGTTAAGGAGATCCCCATATTTTGTGAGGATTTCGACTCTTTACTGCAAGTGGAAATTTTCATGCACACAAAGCTACAAAACCCTTTCATTGTTCAATTGATAGGTGTGTGTTTGACAGAAAAATATTGCTCAAGGGTATGGGCTAGTTAAGCTGTGTGATTTTGGGGAGTCTAGTTTAAGGCTTTAGTTTTTAGTCCCCTGAAGTCAGCAGGGGAACTTGTTACTAGAGGGTTCCAGAAGTCTTCCAATATCCCTAAGAGGGTTTTTCTAATGGGAATGCAATCCTTTGAGGGAGTGGATACCAGGAATGTCTGTGAACTGATAATACAAAATGAAAGGTCAAAATTACAATACAACAATGGCAAGGTAGACATGAAATGGATTTTCTTAAAAAAAAATCCTAGAAAATTTGAAGCAGATGCAAATGGTTTATGTAATGCACAAGGTTAAAAAAATACAATAAATTGAAATCATGGGAAGTGAGAAAATGGGCAAAGGCCACAAGAAATTTTTAGGAAACCCCAAGTTGTGTACTATTGCTGCTTAATCTTGCTACTTCAATCTATTCACAGTAAAGGGGCATAAAGCATTAGTGGCGAGGGAAGTAGAGAAATGTGACTTACCTCAAGATTCTGCACAAATCTATGTTGATGTCATTGATAAAAAAAGGAGGTCATGAAATTAGGGCAGATATTAACAGAAGGTAGATATTTTGGAAGGAGAGTTAAATGATCAATGATTTTGGATGGATGGAGAACCTTTCCAAGTGCATCTGTGCTTTCCAACCATTAATGGTTAAAAAGAGCTTCGAAAGCTCAAAGAGTGACATGCCTTTGGCGTAAATATCATGCAAAAATTGGGAGAGAATACAAAGCTCGAATGGGAAGAGCTACTTGTTGGAAAATGCGTTCAAATGCCTTGTAAAGAATATCCAGAAACTCTTCAAGTATCGGCCCCAAGATGGAGGAAACGTTGATAGAGAAGACAAGATAAAATACATAAGAAAAATGTATCATGGTCATGATAAAGAGGCATAAAAACCCTTCGAAATGAAGTCAATATGCCACAAAATGACCAAAAAAATAACTTACCATTGTGATCCTAAAAAGAATCAACCCAAAAGAAGCAAAAGACAGTGAAGAAGCAAGCCCCCAAGGTCAAACCCTAACTCTCCAATGGTGGTCGTTTGTGCAGAGCATGCTTTCTTCCAAAAGATTGGAGATGTGAATGAATCCGATGAGTCAAGAATCCAATAGTTTTGTTTTAGGGTTTGTGAGTTCGCCCTAACTTGAAATTGTGATTTTATCACATTATTTCAAGAAAAAATCAAATACCGAGCTATGCCATTTGTGCCTTTGCATTTACCTTGGCATGTAGGTCGAACTTAGGTTTTGTGCTTTGATTTATTTCATGCCCTTGGGAAAAAATCAAATAGATGACCTTGAACTTGTGTTTTGTCTAAGTTTAAGATGCCTAGGCTTCCCATTGATTTTGAATAGGAATATAGGATAAATTCCTTTTTTTTTATGATTATTTATAGAAAAATCAAATATAATAGGTCCTTTGCATGTTATTTTGATTTTTTGGAAAATATTGAATCTTATCCAAATTGCAAAAATCAGAATAATAGGAGCTTGTTCTTGGCTTGTTTTTATTAAAATGATGATGTTTTTCAGTGATTAAGAAGTCTGGTAATGGCAGAGGTACATGGTTGGCTACCTTGGATGGAAATAGATGCTAATGGGTATGATGAATGAATGGACTTTTTTTAAAGGTCCTGAATTTGGATTTTGTTTAATTTTGATCAATAAGATATTGATTGTGATTTGGAATAAGGTTTTGTTAAAGTGGAATACTGACTTTTTGTCTTGAAGTCTTGTAGAATTGAAATAGGAAAGCTAAGCCTAAAATTGAAAAATGGGAAAGGATGGTAAATAAATGGAATTCTAAGTTTTTTCCTATATTTTATCAACTAGATCTACTAAATAGGTTACAAAATGTGAGATAGAAACATTATAGCAAGGATCATTATAAGTTATCTATTAGAGTTGGTCATCAAGAAGGTAACCAAGAGAAGGTGTCTAGATACATATTAAATAGTTGAAGGGGTTCAATCGAAGAAGAATTGAATATATTAACTATCTATTATGTTGATAAATCATATTAATTTCACTAAATCATAAAGATCAAATAAATTTTAGATTGAAAAATAAAGAGAATAAGAGGGGAAGAAGCAACAAATTTTCCAAAGGTAGGAACCATGGAAGTCGACGAGGAGCTCATGATGATGATGATGCTAAAACAAAAGAAAGTATATAAAGTTAGTGCAATAAAAAATATAACTATAAAAGAGGTTGAGGTAGATATGGAATAAGTGGTGGAAGGTAATCTAGAGGAACCACTTTTTCTAAGTGTGGAGGTAAAGGTCACAGATTATTTATGTAATTAGTCACAAGGAGAATATTAAAGAAGATCTAAGAGAACCACAAGATCATCATATCTTGATGAAGAAGTTTCTTCTAATAACTTGAACAAGTATGCTAGAAAAAGGAGAATCATTCTTGCTAAAAATAAATTTGCTAGTCTTGTAAAGATCTAAAAGAACTATTACAAATAGTTTCTTAGTTAGAAATCTATGTAAATTTGGTAAATTTAATAGTGACTATTTTAACAATCAAGTTTCAAGTAAAATGGCAAAGAAATTAATTTTGAAAATGCTAGAGCATCCTAATTCATATAGAGTATCTTGGTTACAAAATGATCATAGAATTTTGGTTAGTGAACAATATCATGAAATTTAAATTGGAGTATATGGAGGTGGGGTTTTTTGTGACATTATACCAATAGATGTTTGTCATATTTCATTGGGTGGACAATAGAAGTTTCATAGGAAACATATGCATGATGGGAGGGAAAATATTTATAGATTTACAAAAGATAAAGTGAAACATGTACTTCTATCATTAAAAGAGGGTGGTGAATGAATGATTGATATTGCAAGAGTAATGTTAGTAAATTGCATTAAATTCCTAAGAATGTGAAGAAATAAAATAATTCATTTTTTATTTTACAAGAAAAGAAGATGACACAAAAGTGGGAGAAGAAAATGCAAGAGTACATCCTCATTTTCTAACTTGTTGACATAGTATATTGATATTATTTTTAATAGTTTTTTAGAAAGAAGAGGCAAGAAATGATGAGGAGGATGGGGTATAATTATTAATAGAAGAACAACAATTAGAGGACTATTTGGAAAGAAAATATCTATTATGAAGGAACGCCATAACATAATATAAGAAGAAAAATAAGGTGGTTGTAATTAGAAAAGGCTAAATAGACACCACAAAGAATACATTGATCATAGAGGATTCAAAGGAAGATGGCATGAAAGACTTTCCTACAAAATGTCATAAATGTATAGTAAAAAAATATAAATAAATTTTTCAAGAAGAAAAATGAAAAGAAGACTACAACAAGGCATGTTTTTTTGAAAAAGAAACATTGATATTAGAAGAATTTAGTAGTTTGGTTAAGGGAGAAAACATCTTAGTAAAGTTGAAATAGTTCACCAAATACTAGAACAAGTGAAAATAGGTTGGTATAACATAAAAAGATAGAAGAAAAACCAAAACCTCTAAGAAGTGGTGCAAACACCTTATTTTTATATAAGTGAGAATTTATGAGAGATGGATGAGAAAAGTATAGGTACATTTGAAAACATATATTAGCATATTGTCTAGGAAGATTTGGGAAACCTTAGAAGATGGCATTGCATAGGATACCTTACAACATGATAATGGTTGATGACACTGTGAGTGTCAAGGGAACATGTAGAAATGTAGAAGTAAACTTACTAGGAATAAAGTGAAGGGTAAGCTTTGATTTTATAGAAATGAAGGAGCATTTTGATGCATTTAGTGTTTTGTTGAACCTAGAATATTTTGTAGATTGTAATGGAGTATTTGATTCCTAGAAAAGAAATAATATTTTCTAGGAAGGACCGCATAGTGCATATACTACTAAATATGGATATGAAAGAAGAATATGTTGAAGAGATAGTGTGTTAAAGAGATGTGAAATAAAAGAATGAATTTAGAGGTAGTTGGAATTTGATTGGCATGATATAAATGATTGTACACCTATATTATATCTGGGTGATGCTAGATATCTTTCTTTGGGATATTATGTGTTGGAAAATAATAACTCACTTAATGGGGTTTCAAGAGAAATGTTAAAGAGCCTACACTTAGAGCTAGATGTTATTTCGACATGGAGTTGTTAAGGATATTTTCCTTAGAGGAAAAGAAATCTCATACTCCAATCTTGTTCCACTTGGTACTAAATGATCTTATAGGTTTCCCACCTAGTTTTTAAATTAATTCTTGAGCTATGAATGTTAGTGCTAAGGAAATGTTTGATGAGTAGATACATGGACATGGTTTATATTATCTACTTTTATCTGGTTCTTGATTTGTGTTGTCAATTTTTAGGATAATATGTTTGAAGAGTATAGGAAATGGTTCGTGGCTTTGGGTGTATTCCAATTTTATTTATTGTTATTGTGTTTAACATTGGATTAGATAGCTAGATGTTGAAATAAAAAATTCTAAGAGTTTTGGAGGAGATCTCACTTATAACAACTTTAGCACATGTTGGTGTTGATAGAAGGACATGGTTGAATTTTCTATTGTTATATCTATGGTTTATTGTGTATCCTAGACATTTGGTTCATTTCATGCTAGAGTCAATATTTGTGTAGATTTTATCATTTGTTGTTAACATTCTTCATTATTTTTTAGTAACAATAAGGATAATTGGGTCTATTTAATATTTATTTTCTATGTGATTTGAAGAAGCTGGTAAAGCTATGGTGATCAAGGGAGAGATTTTTGTAGCAATTTTATTATAGGTTTGTATATCATTTTATGTTATTTAACACTATGTGATAGAGGATTTAGCCAAATCCTTTATGTGAGTGCTAAGTGTAGATTCTTTGGATTATTTGGTCTTTTTCGAACTAGACATTGCCCATGTAGTGGGATTCCTAGGGAGGTATATGTGTTATTAGACTATGGTACATAGTTCTTTAAGTTTTTTTGTGTGTTTATGTGTCTCTTGTTGTTGGAGGTAGACTTTGTGCAAGACAATGAATATATAGGGACTTGTAATTTTAGGTTTTTGGTTGAATATGTTGATAGTAAATGGCCTACCTCTGATGTGTACCCTATTTTTGAGGCATGGCTAGTTAAATGTGTTATTAATATGTTTTTCTCACTATTTTATATTTTTTTGAGTATTTGATAAATACTTGATCTTGTTTTGGAGGAGATGGAATTTGGTATAGATGTTTGGGTCAAAGCTTGATATTTAGAATGTGATCTTGGCTTGCTTTATTATCTTTCATGCTTGGGCATGATAGAAAATAAAATTATTGTTGTTGAGATGGTTATCACTTGATGGATGTTGTAGATTATTGGTTGATCCTATGAGCACATATGAGCTAGTGCAACATATTTATACTCTCATTAGTTCACCATTTATTGGTGTTCTATTTTGCTCTTGGAATGTGTATGACAAGAAAATGTTGGGATTAGGCATGATAAACCTTGAAAGTTCTAATGCCCAGATTATTTAATTATTAGTTTACCCACTTTATGCCTTAGTCATTATTCCATGTGTACTTTATATTTTAATTTTCCATTTACATATGCAAATATTTTTTGAAAGAAATATATTTTATGAATTATTTGTAAGAGCATCTATGACAAATATAATGGTTATGACATATGTAAGAGTATGATTATAGGGAGTTACAAAGTAAATTATAAATCTTGACCATAACTATGATGTGAAAGAAGCATATATCACATTTTAAGAGGTGTAATAAAGAATTTTTTATGATTAAGAATTAGGTTATCCTTTTTGGACTTAGGCGCTATTATTTTATCTTCTAGTGGTTTTTTTTATCCTTTAGTGAAGTTGGATGTCCAAGCTCATGAAAAAGGTTTTGAAGCTTCTAGAAAGATGTTTGTAACTCTTGCACATATATCACGAGGTCTCCTTTATAGATTAACTATTGGGGCTATCGTATTAGCTCACTTGGTTTATAATATCATTTATGATATATTGTATTTTATTTAATTATATGTTGAGACCTTGGGAAAGTGGTGAGGAAAAGGAGAAGCAGGGGAGCTTTTGTATGGTTTTTAATTTTTTTTGAAAAGTACACATTAAGTACACATGTACCCGACAATTCATCTAATTGTA
Source organism: Sequoia sempervirens (assembly GCA_007258455.2). NCBI lineage: Eukaryota > Viridiplantae > Streptophyta > Pinopsida > Cupressales > Cupressaceae > Sequoia > Sequoia sempervirens. The sequence goes on from VDFB02000017.1 coordinate 138,595,046, forward strand.
TGTCTTTCGTTGGAAAGTTTGGTCATGTTTTGCAGTCAAATGAGTTAGAAATCATGCTCATGTGCCTCATTCATAAGATTATTGGCTTAACTGTGAAGACAATCATGTGTTAAGAAGAAGAAAGTATGAAAGAATGACTTTAAAATTTTCTCGAATGCTCAAGCTTTATGACATCCCAAACTAATTGGAAGAAGATGATGGTCAGGTGTTGAACCGGTTTTACAATGATGATAGCGTATATGATGAACCCATTCTAGACTGAGGTGTTGATGAGGATATGACATCAATTGATGACTTTGCTAGGCCAGTACTAAGGTATACTCAACACTGGATTAATGATTTTTGTGAAAGTTTGAGAAAAAGAGGAATTGAACCCATCTTCTAAGAAGATAAAAGAAGAAAAAAAAGAGATGAAACTACTTTTGGAAGTGGAGAGCCTACCAAGAAGAATAGAAAGACCAATAAGGAAACTCCATGTGTTAAAATTGAAGAAAGAACCCCTAAAGCAACAAGACAAGAAGTTCCCATAAAATCATCTAATAAACAGAAAGATGTAGAGACGGGTAAAAACAAATAAAAAGTGTGACCTAAAGGTGCATCTTCCTCTACAACTAGACCCAGAACAAGAGTAACTATTGATGAAGGAACTAGAGTAACATGGAATGTTGGTACACAAACTAGATCTGTATCTCAAAGGGCTAAAACATTATTTACCTCTCCCCCTTCTGTCAATATGGCTAGTATGAAGTAGGCTACTAGATGAATCCAAAATTAAAGAATACGTAGATAAATGGGGTGCTATGTGGGAGAAAGTGTAGGAAAACAAGTCTAAAGATAAACCCATGGTACACCCAGTGATTGAAGAAATTCATGATACAAGATCTAATCCCATAAATGTTGAAGAAGAAGAATTTATTCAAGGCACGCTTTCCTCAGAGGTAGGAAACCCTAGCATACTTGAAATGGAAACAGGGGAAATTGCAGAGCAAAATCCTATTGTTGAAAGAGATATTGAAGATACTCTCAATTCCTAGCCTTCTCTTTGGAATGTACAAAATGTTAATAAACACCCGTAGGTATTTGAAGAATCGGAGAAAGGCCATGCTAAAGCTGAAGTTGAAATTGAAATTCTAGAAGAAGAAGCTACACAGTTTGCAGGAGATGGAACTAAACATATGGAGAATCCTGGTGTAGCAGTAAATGAAGAAGATAATGTTTAGAGAGATGAATTAGAAAATATAGATAGATAGGAAAAAATAAGTCTCCAAATAGAGGAGGTAGTGTCAGACCCTACTAATCCTAAATCTATACTAGATAGTGCTAAAGAAATCACCATTTCAAAAAATGTGGCAAGTCAAAGGGAAGCAATTCCTGAGACAAGTAATAAACAAGGAAAGGGTACAAAGGTACAAAAAGATGATGATACACCTGATTGGTTAATCAGGGAATTAGCTTCTCCAATGGAAGTGGAAATATTCGCTCTAATCTCAATAATTTTATACAAGAAATAGATACTCCTAAACCTAGGCACAGAGCGAATACAAGGCATGTCATACGTAGGAGTGTAGATGGAAACATAACTATTTAGATAGCCACTCCAATGATTTATAATGATAGACATGAAATAACACCTAAGAAGTATAAGATTACAAGCGTTAATCTTGGACACTCATCTCGCTAGCAAGAATTCGAAGAAATACAAGTAAATTTGAATGCTATTGTTGCCAAAGTACAAAAATATAAACAATAGAAAAGAAAATTGAAAGAACGGGTTTCTACCTTGGAACACTTTATTAAGTCATTGACTTTATCTGGTCGAGAACAGGCTGAACTGGCACAACATATAGTGTTGATGTCACAAGAGCAAGTACATGCCATTGCTACAGTTGATCATAAAATGAATATATTTGAAGAATGGCTTGAATACTGGGTGAAGTAGGGAGATGAAAGTACAAGGAAGCATATCATCATTCAGAGAAATTGAAAATATTTAAAAATGAATTTAAATTTCACCAGGAGCAGGTCATTGATGAAAGGTGAAACATTAAAAATCTCATACAGTCAGATATCCAAGAGTTAATACAGAATAATGTATTATCAAGAAATGAAGTCTCATTGCTAGTAAAATGGAAGAAATAATAGAAATGGGAGGTGACATTATAATGCAATGTATTGAAGGATTTGAAAGCCTCATTATTGAGTGTAGAAGATTGATTAGTGGAAATCAAGAATTTATTGAAATATTGATACATCAAAGCTTTGATCCTCAAATAGTAAGACAAGAGGGAAAGGAAGCTAAAACTTTCAAGGAATGGATAGAAAGGATAAATAAAGATCCTATTCAATTGCTGACATGAGAGGTTATTGAAAAAATAATATAGTGCAAAAATGTTATAGTCAAATATTAAGCGAAGAATTTCAAAGGAGCACATACATCAAGTATTAAGGGATTTCCAAGAGTATCAGTTAAAGAAAGAAGGAAGAATCCTAGAGCCCAAGTCATAAATGAAAGTGGAAGAACCGGATATTGGATACTGGAAATATAATGAAGTCCATTTGTTGTTTTAATTTTAAATTTGCATGTTGATCCTGGTCCCGATAGGTGTTTCTCATTCCGGTGCTTTGAAAGGAAGCTAGTAACCTTCATGGATATAAAGTGTTGTTGTAGACAAAGTCAGAGCTTTTGATTATTCTAGAATGTTCTTGATGATAGTTGGAAGATACCATGTGACACATTTTAATTTATTGATTCTGATTCTCTGGATGAACTTTTATGTTAAACTTCTAGGTGCCTTGTTTCTATAAAAGGTTGTCTCCTCCCACATTTTTATTTTAAGTTCATAATTTGTGGATGTTGGAGGAGCAAAAAATTCTTTTAAGTTTTGTTCTTTTTTCTTGTTTTCTAAACCATTCTAGCATAAAACTTTGTATGCACATAGACATTAATTAATATCAAAGCTTTGTGATAGCCACCTCTCTCAGTATCTTTTGTAGCTAGTTTTGTAAGTTTGGCAGAACAAGAATGTATGTTGCACCGTTTAAGGGTGTATACAGAACCTACTCGGTGTCCATAAATGAAACCCTCTCTTTAAAATCTTGCATCACTTTATACATAGCTGTGAAGCAATTTGATGAAGTATAAAGTGGTTTGCTTTGTTTTGATTAATTCTTTAGGGCATCCATGGAGAATAACTGGAAGAAATTTTAGTTTCAGTATTTTTATGCTTTGTTTTAGAATAGATGTTTAATATTTTTGAAAATGTTCCAAAAAATATAGATGAATGGAAACAATTTGTTTATTTAAAATCTTTTATTTTCTAGGAAACTGTTAAATGCTTAATGCTAAATCTACTTAAGTGATAGCAAGAATTTTTTATGTTCATGGAATATTATGCTGAATTTTTCAATTTCATGATGTTGTTTGATGAGGAAATGAATTTTTATGTGAAATGTTCATGATTCTTAGAAAAAATATAAATAACCTTATTCCCTTTGAGATTAATATAAAATGCCACATCATTACCCAAGAGAAACCCTAGTGCAACCATGACCTGGTTATCAGAGAATTGGGATTGAATGAAAACCAATCTTTTCCCTGTAAATGCAGAATTTCCCCTTAGGTTGTCTTTGTTCCATATCTTTCAAGAAGGATAGGCTCTTCAATTAAAAAATTCAGGATACAAGCTCTAATCCCATAAATGTTGAAGAAGAAGAGTTTATTCAAGGCACACTCACCTCAGAGGTAGGAAAACCTAGCATACTTGAAATGGAAATAGGGGAAACTATAGAGGAGAATCCTATTGATGAAAGAGTTGTTGAAGATACTCTCGATTCCCAGTCTTCTCTTAGGAATGTGCAAAATTTTAATGAACACTCGTAGGTCTTTGAAGAATCAAAGAAATGCCATGATAATGCTAAAGTTGAAATTGAAATTCCAGAAGAAGAAGCTACACAATTTGCAGGAGATGGAACTGAAAATATGGAGAATCCTGGTGTAGTAGTAAATGAAGAAGATAATGTTTAGAGAGATGAATTAGAAAATTTGGATAGACAAGAAAATCTAAGTCTCCAAATAAAGGAGGCAGTGTCAGACCCTATTAATCTTGAATCTATACTAGATAGTGCTAAAGAAATCCCCATTTCAGAAAATGTGGCAAGTCAAAGCGAAGAAATTCCTCAGAAAATTAATAAACAAGGAAACTTACCATCATATTTTTTGGAGCCTTTCCCCATCCTTCTTACAAAGTTAGCTTCTATTTCATCAAAATTTTCTTCATCCCGATCTTCAGCTTTTGTAGCCTTGAAAATAGTTTCATATTTACATCCATTCCTTAGATTCAGCTTCCTCATATCATAAGATGTTAGAAATCCCAACAATAGATCTTTACTGCAGGTCTTATAATCTATACTTTGTTCAATAGCACACACTTTCTCATTGTAAGTATCAAGGATAGTTATAAGAATCTTCTTTACAATCTTGGTTTCATCTATAGTAGCACCAAGTCCTCTCATTCTTGCCACTATCTCATCTAATCTTTGTACATTCTCATGTTTAGACATATGTAGAAGCTCAAATTGTGGCTCCAAATTTTGTAATTTTTCCTCTTTGACTCTTACATCACCTTCATGTTCCCTTTTCAAAGCATCCCAGACTTCCTTAGTAGTCTTTAGATTTTGAACCTTAATTAAATCAGAATGTACGAAACTGTTCTTCAAAATATACTTTGCCTTATTATTTGCTTCATGTTATTGCATCTCATTAGCCATACTCAGACCATTAGTAGGAGTGTAAGGATTCTTGTAGGCTTTCTCCACATCATATCCACAATACTCCAGATATTCTTCCATCAATATTTTCCAAATAACATAATTAGTTCCATCGAACCTCACATAATCATAAACCATTTCTCCATCCATCCCAAACCTTCCTCAAGTAGTTAAGCTCTTCACCAAGGAACCAAGTCCTGATACCAATTGTTGAACAAGACAACTGAGAGGGGGGGTAAATTAGTTGTCATAGATTTAAACTTTAATTTATTCATTATAATTAATTCTTAACACTTCTTAAATGATTAAATATTAAATGCAAGTGCAAAAACTAAAAACCATCACAAAAACACAATGACATTAGATTTACGTGGAAAACCCAATAAGGGAAAAACCACGGTGAGGATTAACTCACATTATAGAGAATATCAAAACCGACTACAAGAGACTTACTACCTAATAAACAAGGCTCACTGCCAAAACAAGGACTCACTGTCCAACAGGGCTAACAACCTAGAGGGATCACTACCACAAAGATACAAAGAAGTTAGAAGAGATAGCTTACAGAGAGAAGACAATCTAAATGCAATGGAGAAATCCACCACAATTTTCTCAACCACTTACAGACATGCATGAATGATAAAGTACACCTTCTTCTCACTACATCTAAAAACTTAGCATTTAGGCTTCGCTCTGATCTGCCACACTCGCATCACACAAACTCACTAATTAGCATCAATCTTGTATCTATCTTCTCTATTTCTTTGCACTTATCTCCCTTTGTAGATCCTTTCATCACTAATTCATCCTGTATTTTCACCATTTTCAACTTTGAAACATATCCAAAGTCGTCCATCCAAATGCAAATTCAAATTCAAATTAGGTCAGTGCCAAAACATCCTAGGGTGGAACTAGAATGAGGGAGACCCAAACATGTGCTTCATAAGGACCCAAATAGATCCAACATGCTTCATCAATTTTGAAGATAGTGTTCAACACAAGGTTAGATAAACCTGTGTAAAACACATAGAAAAATTAAGCATGAACCTTCCAAATACCAAAACTATCTTCAATATAATCAAAATAACTCAACTCTAGAACCACAAGTCATAAGACCTTAACAAAGAGAAATACGGACCAACAACATTTCTCCTGGACCTCAATTAGAAACACATAAAACCAGAGTTCACAACTGGTGAACATAACTTGCACTGTACAATGAATCAATAACCAAAAATATGGATATAACATCTTCTAAACACCATGATCAACATATCTAAACAACACAAACATAGAAGCAAATCCTAGAGAAAAACCTGGAGTAACCACTAAACCCCTACAATCTTTCTTCAATATATTTTTCTCAATATCCTTGACATATACAATCAACAACCAATTAATAACCAATTGACTAGTTGACATCAATGACAACACCTTCATTCCTTTCATTCTTGCAACAATTAATATCAACCACTAGATGTTATTAGAATCAATTAGGTCTTGTACTTGATCTTTAAGGCCATGTCTATGAAACTAAACCTCTATTTCATAGAGTGGTAAATTTATTTCATATTTTTGTGCCTTTGCATCACCAAGATGTACCTGTATTGCATAAATGGGTGCCTCTTTTTGGTAAAGTTGTTGTTCTCTTTTAGTTTTTAATTTCTATGGTTTTTGAGCTATTTTTTCATCTAACCTTAATTTTTGAGCAAACAAAAAGTGGTGTAGCTATCTAACATGTGGAAAACATCATTTTCTTATAGATTACTAATTTTTTGGTGTAGATCCATCAATTCAAGGATTTATTTCTCACTAATCTAGGCATCTAAAGTATCTTAGTGGGTTAATGAACATTTTTTACCATGTTAGGAAGAGTATATGGATGTATTCTTTGTCCTTGCACTTAGTGTGTTCTTGTAGATCATAAATCTCACATTTCATCATTTCTTTTATGTTCCATGTTTTATCCCAAGGCTTACTAGCTTGTTTGTATCCTCTCCCCTTGCACTTTGTGCAATCTTGGGTGATAAAAAACACTTCCTATGGCCTTTCCCATTAGGAGGTTTGATTACATATTTTATCACCTCAAGGATGACCTCAACCATATTTTTTGGTAGGGTATACAAAGGGGAGAGAGTGAAAGCTATACCTCAATTTTTGTCTATCACTTTTCAAGCCAAGCCACAAGACCCTTAGTTTGTTAAGACTTGTTTGGTGATGAGAGAAGGATAGACAATCTAAATCTTGGGCATTATCATATGAGCTCACTATTCAAACATCCACTAAGAACCTTGTATTTATAATCCTTGAAGAATATTTGACCATTGCTTAGTGTGGTGTAGGGTACAATATCATGCCTAAAGTTACTCACTATGTATCTTTCATGTAAAAAATAGAGGATCTTTGGAAAAAATCTTAGAATATCCGAGGAAAGAGAAAAGGTGAACCCTTGTTGCATTGAATCTCTAGCTATTGAATCTTGAAAGGGAGGTGTCTCAATCCAATCTTGGGATATTATCCTTTGTATGGTGGGTGCATATTAACTTAACAAATCTACTTGACTAAATATAGGATTGTGCTATTGTGCTTGGTTCTTTTCATGTGAGAAAATAGTGAATCCATTTATCTTTATCACCTTGAGAGTCAAGTCGGCCAATGTGTTTTATTGTTTGATTTTCTCTTACCAAAAACCATCAAAACTCATCTCAGACTATCAAACAATGCTTTTATTTCATCCCTTTGTGCTTGTGTATCATTTTGACATGCCATTGTATAGTTTTCCAAGAAACTATGTGTCTTTTTCATAGAAAAGTGTATTTGTTTTATAGAGTGGTTCCTATGTTCCCTAAAGCTATGCCTTTAAAAAAACCATCATTATTTGAGCATTTTAAAGGCTCAAATTTCAAATTTGACCTTTTTAGAACTTCATGAAACTTGTGGGACCCACCCTCAACCATCATTTCAATTGAAATATCAACCATTTCCATTAAATTCATTTGAAAGCCCCAATCTTTCCCTCATCTCATAATTTTCATCCATTATCATAACCTAAGCATCATTATCATCATCCTTAGAACTTGGGCCAATCAACAACCATCTAATATTTTTCATCATGTCATTATTATCATCTTCTTGTACTTGTAATCATAGAAATAGCTAAATATACTAAATCCATACAAATTTAAGTTATATTCAACTAACTAATCCACAATCCCAATGAAATGTTTGAAAGATTCAAAACAAGAAACCATTAAACCAAGCATAAAAGAATAATTATCTATAACTCCAAACCTTATCCCATTGGGGGATTGGTGTCGTATTGATATGTAATGACAACCCTTCCCCAATCCCTTATAAAATGAGCATCTAATCAAACTCCATTGATGAAAGTTTTAGCTAAAATGGATAAAACTATGCTGAGGATGGATGAAAAAGCTTAATAATGGATGCAAGGATGAATAAATATAGTATTCAAATGTGCAACATAACTTTTATTTGACAAAAGTGGATCCATTTCTCTCCAAAATGTGATGTATTTATTGGAGAAAATGGTGAATCAAGGGTCAAGATCAAATGGATCAATCAATGGTCAAGATGCAATTAGGGATAAAGACATGGATAAAGGATTCTCATCGATGGATGAGAATGGAAGATCACATAGATCAAAGAATCAATCAATAGCTTACAATGATTCAAATAAGAAAACTTTCAAAGTTGTTAAAAAGTTTGTTACAAAGTTTGTTAGGAAAGAATATTCCATTTTTGGAGCCAAAATGGGAGAATATTCCAAGGGAATATTCCCATGCAAGTGGATGGGTGAGGAAAATTAGTAATTAGTTAATTAGAAAAAAGTTTTAATTGTGCAAGTTGAGTCAATTTAGGATGCTCATTAAATAGTTAATTTATTTAATGTAAAGGGGAAGCAAATGGCTTTAATTCAATAATTTAGGATTATTTAATTAAATGAGAGGACATAAGGTGGATTAAATTAAATATTTTGCATTATTCAATTAAACAAGATGAAAGGTTGATGTGAAAGGGGAGGAATTGACCTAATTAAATTAATTAGATTAATAGATGAAAATGATGCATTTAATTAAATAACTAGGCTTATTTAATTAAATCAACTAAAAGAGGATGAATTTTAGGATGAAACAATGTTAGTGACCAGATTCAAGTGTGTAATATTATTCAGGAGAATTTTAAGTGTCTACATTTTTCCCCTCTTTGATGTGAGGTACATGTTACATTGGTTTGATTGACACTTTTCACATTAATGTTGCTACTCATATCAAAAATTCAAAAATTTGTATTTTTTTGGATGCCCCATTGTTGCCCCAATGAAAGGAATTAAGTTGGTACCTTGCTGCCTCAAGAGAGTGGGTGGAAATTTGAAATTTGGGGTCAATGACATGAATTTTTTTTAACAAAGGTTCAACTGAAAGAAGATGAAAGATACTTCTTTAGAAATATTAGAGATTTGATGTAGACATTTATGATGTATAGGCTATCATCATCCATGGGTAGCCTCATGTAAATTTTGATGTATCGCACAGATTCAATACTTGGATAGAAATTCTAGTAAAGATAGAAGAATAAGATGGATGTATTAACCATTGATTTTTAGATTGATTCAAAAGTCCAAAAAGTGCATAATCCTTTTGAACCATTGATTTTCGGTCCCTAAGTGCAACTCTAACTCTTCTAGGGTTTTTCACCTAAAAGGAGAGAAGTAGGGACTCAAAAATGTGCAAGGTTCATTCAATTAGTGTTATGTGTGATGTTTTTATGTCTAAATGAAGTAATATAACTGAGATTAACTTATTTAAATGGATTAAAATGAATGCTAAACTAAGATTTAAATTATGTTTGAAAACACACTATGATATGCAGAACAAAAAGAGAAGAGAAGAATCTGAGTGCACCTAGATGAAATCTGATGAATATGGAGTGTTCTGGATGTTGATGAATTTTAGTGATTTTTTACACTGGGACTCATTCGCCCAAGGTGGTGAATTAGTCCTCCTAATAAAAAACTGTCAGGAGCTGGTTTCTGACAATCAGGATCTGAAATATGACAAAACTCAAGTTTCTAGTCTTAAGGTGGGATTCATTCTCCATAGGTGGTGAATCAGTCCTCTCCCAAATTTTTGAAAAACTAGGAGACAACTCTACAACACCAGATGTAGAAATGTCTGCTTGTCGAGTTGTCGAAGTCAAATCTATAGAAAATGGAAAAATAACTCTCTCTAAGCTTGAATTTGACTTATGTTGACTTGAGTCACTTAGTTGACATGAAAATCAATCTTCAACACCTAATAACCTGCCAAATCTGCAAACAAAGAGATGTAAACAAACATGCAATAGGGAAAAATGATTAGGGTTAGTGAATAGGTGTTTGCCTTGGTCAAACCCCACTTTTAGTAATTAAACCCTTGAAAAGATAATGAAATGAAAGAGAATGATGAATACATAACATACAAATGTAAATACTCACCAAACACTTGATCTTGCAAGTCTAAAGTAATGCTAATGGATGTTTCAAAGTGCTTTGAACATTGCTTCAATTGATGTTGTAGAATGCTTGAAGGCTTGAATGAGTAAACTTGATGAATGAGATTGTAGGAGATGAAAAATTCCTATTTATGCAATCTTGCGTCATACTTTATTGTTCATACCTCATCATAGGCCGACATCAAGTGATTTTTAGTAAAATCCCGAAAAGAAATTTGAAATATTTTGAATTTGGGGCCAAGGGGGACTCATTTGCCACCCATGGCAAATAGGTCCCACCTAGGACCTAAAAACAAGTGTCGGGAAATATGTTTCATTTAATGTTGTTTGTCGGGATAATATCCAAAAATACACTTAATAAAAGCATATGAGGGCATAAAGGGGTCGATTAAGTCATAAGAAGAGATAAATAGTGAAGCTGTGCCTAGAAAAGTGTGAAATCTTATTACAAGACTTTACAACACTTCAAAATAGGACTTGATGATGTGTCAAAAGATAATTTTTAGGTGAATGGTATTGAATAGAGTCTAGAAGAATGTAGAAATGTCTTACAACACCTTTGCAAGACATCGTTTTTTGAGTTTTAGTACCTAAATATGCATGTTCAAGCCATGTAGCAACATAAAATCAAGGAAAAACATATCAAATACCATGAAACAAGACCTAAGAGGCCATGAAAATGACAAGGGACCATTTTTCTACAAAACATTTAGCCCCCACTTTAGTGAGTGAATTAACCTACTTCAAACTACACTAAAGTAGCCATGAACATTAAAAATAGGGTTCAAATGCACTTACGTTAGCAAGATGGAATACAACAATCAAGAGGGATGATCAATCCCCCAGGATGAAGATCCCATGGAAAACTAAACATAAGAAAAAAGAAACACACAAGTGTTGAAATGAATTGAATGAAGCTACGATCACTAATCCAACTAGTTGTGGATAGGATCTAGACCAAAAGAGAATGTGTACTCATTTTGGGGTGTGAGAAAACCCAAATGTACTGACTCTAGGGCCACAAAACTAGTTTTACATGGGGTGAGAAGGCCCAAAAATATAATATACATACACTAGTTGGTATGCACTCAACACAAAAGTGGCTAGGGGAAAAGTCATGCCACTAGGTGGGCTTCCCAGACAACTATGCTAAAGTTATGCGGCCCATTGATAACTTTAACAAGGAACCACAAAGAAAAAGGAATTATGAATGTTAAAACAATATGACACTATAGGCATGCAAGTTGTGTTATGCAAGGTGGTCACAAAATATAAAATGAAAAAATGTAATGTGAAGGAATGTTCAAAGGAGTCTTGTTTAGTTTATGCAAGGTCAGTCACCTAAGGAACATTGTGTCTAATGTCTCCAAGAGAGGACCAATCATAGAATAGTATATTCACAACTTAGGGGATGCAGTGTGTCACATCAAACAACCAAGAGGAATGTAGTATGCTCAGATAGATCACACTTATGAAGGACATCACACCCAATGTCATCCACAAAGTGAAAAACACATCATGCAAATGACAAGGCTACACTAGGAACCAAGAATGAAAATGAATTATGGTAATGTATGCCCCCCACTTCAAAGGAATTGCTACACATCATTCTGTGAGAAATTACTTGAAAGTAGAGAAGAAAAGAAAATGAAAAAAGAAAACAAGACATGAGAGCCAACTCGGAAAGCCCTATGCCAAGTCATATGTTTCAAAAGTAGGCTACGTCATATCAAGGAAAAATAAAGAAAGGAGAGTTTCCCCCTAGAAAAAGAAAGCACACCAAACACATAAGGGATCTATGTATTTGGGGTTAGTATGTTCATTACTACAATGTTTTTATGAAAGAGCTTGAAACTATCATCATCCCCCAAATACACATACAACTGCAAGAATGACACAAAGAGAATGAAAACAAAGGAAAAAGAAAGTTTGTTTGATTCAGCATGGAAGAGACATTGCGGTCTTAGCGCTTTGCATCATCCCCAAATGGAAAACACAAGGGAAAAGAAAATGAAAGAGCTTTTGAGTCAACATGAAGGAGACATTTCAGTCTCAATGTTTTGCGTCATCCCCAAAAGGAAAAAACAAAACAAAAAGTGAAGAGAAAAAAAAGACAAGGACCTTTTGGGTCAACATGGAAGAGACATAGGGCATCTCTACGCTTTGCATCATCCCCAAATGGAAAACACAAAAGAAAAGAAAAGAGAAAAAGATAAACGATTAGAAGAATTGAGGGACGAATAGAAGAAGTATACAAAGAAAGGAAACATCAAACACACGTCATGGGGGAACACAAGATGCACATGAAATAAACAAGAAAAAGGCCTAGCAAGGCGAATGCAATTCAACCATCTAACAAGTCATTCACCTCCTAATCTTGTTCAGTGTAATGTGAGGGAAATTGATTGTCCAAAGGTAGAATTGCAAGTGTTCAACTAGGAGTGGTACCAGGTTCTTCACTTGATAAAGAGGATTTATCTTTTAAGCTCATTGTGGATGAGAAAAAATAATTTAAATTATTGTGTATTTTGTCATCGATTTTGGCAATCTCTGCATCATCATCGTCATCAAGATTGATGACAACAGGAGGACGAAAGGTGATTTCTAAAGACGGATGTATCAAATTATTTGGCTATTGAATAGGTTCAAGTTGTTGCAAAGGTTGGATTGTATTATCAAATGATGGGCAGGAAATGCAGGGTGGTCATCTATTGCTTCTGTCAAAGGAGAAGGTGGATTGTCTTTGTTTTCTTCTATCCTAGATTGATGAGCAAGGAGACGACGATGAGGCCAACGTTCCCTAGCGGCATGATTTCCATTAATATAGTTTTGCAGTTGTTGAGGTGTAGGAGTAGATTGAGTCATCGTAGGTTCTTTGACTTCCAAAGAAGGAAGAATAGAAGAAGCCGAAGAAGACAGATCAATCAATTTTTCTTTTGCTTTGTATAATTGTTTAATGCGAGGAGGTATGAGGGGATTAGTTTCAATTTCTCGTGGTCGTTTAGAAGATGGAAAAGAAATGTCTAAGGGCGGTTGTTCAGAAGGTCGCATCACTTGCTCAATGTCTAATTCAGGTTGAAGCATGGTTTCATCTATGAGGGGGGTGTGGAAGTGGATGGGGACATGCCATAAAGAGATAATTCAACTATTTTCTTGGCTTTGAAATTTTGATATGCTATGAAAAAAAAGTCCTTTCGAGGTGTAATGGGTTCCATGGGTTCAAGCCAAAAGGATTCTAAGGAAAAATTACCTTTGGAAGATAAAGGATTAAAGCCACTATGGTGTACTGTGAATACCTCATTGTCATGTGGAAACTTCAAACACTTGTGAATGCCTGAGGAGACTACTTTCATTGAGCAAAGCCAAGGGTAGCCTAGCCTCCAACAAAATTGGTTAGATTGTGGAATAATTGAAAATGTTACGTCCAAAGTTTGAGGTCCTATTTGCAAAGTAAGTGTGGTTGATCTAATCATAGGGAATGCAAAACCAGTATGTGTCTTGATCCATGGAGTTGGTTTATTATAATCATCTTGATATAGTTCATGTAATACAAGAAACTCTTATGTGTTCACATTCTCGCCACAAGTGGGATCTATTAATATCCCATTAGTGGGCTTATCAAAGATTTTTCCAACTATGTAGAGAGGACCATCAAGAATTTTTTGTAATATATCTTTAGTAGAAAAAGTGATATCAAGGGATTTAAAGGTTTGGCCCTTTCGAGGGATAACATCTATTGCAGCTACCATTTCCATAGGATTGTGTTGGGTAACAAGTGGAGGTTTAACATGTTGTGCTTGATTTGTATCAATAGTCATTACATCAGGTTTGGAAGGTTCACTAGCCTTAACAAATGAAGTAGTGTGTTTAGGCATAAGATTGGTGAAGATTTGTAAATTTTGGTTAGGGGGTGCAACAGACATATTTCCTTGATCATTAACACTCGAAATGGTTAAATGTCTTGAATCAATGAGGTGTTGAACTAAATGTTTTAGACACTTGCAATGTTCAATTCCATGTCTATTTTGGGGATGAAAATGACAATAAGCATTAGGTTTGAATGTAGCTGGTAATGGCTAATTTGGATCAAGTGGTCGAATGAGCGGTAAAGTGAGCATGCATTTTTGAATCAATTGGTTCATTGTGTTATGGAGGGTGTCAAGTAGGGGAGTAAATTATCTGTTGGGTTACCCATAATGAAAAGGAACCATTGCCTTAACAACTACCACTTGATTTTGACTTTGTTGGTTGGTTGTGGTTGTTGTTGAGGAGGCAGATTAAACTGTAAAAAGCTTCTATTTGGTCTATGAAAGGTTTGATTGTTATTATTGTTTTGATTGTTGTGTTCAGGTTTGTCAGCTCAGTTAGAAGTGGATTTTCGATCACATCTTGAAACCAAGTTATGATATTCACACAAAGTTGTGCATAAATGCATAAATGAAGGGAATTTCATCATAGTTAGCTTATCCTGAAGATGTGTGTGTAATTTTTTGATAAACATCTTTTGCAGATGTGCATCAGGAATCTTAACATCAATTTGGGCATACGAGGATTGGTATCATGAGATAAAATCCGTAACTTTTTCATCTGTATTTTTCCTACATCACATGAGATCAACCATTGTTTTCTTAGGTGTCATGTGAACTTGGAAGTTACTTATGAAATCATCCACCAATTCATTGAAGGAATGGATGGAATGATTAGGAAAGTTGGAAAACCATTCTAACGCAATGTCTTTCAAGGTTCTTGGAAAAAGTTTGGCTAAAAGTATCTCATCAAGGAAAAAATCAGTACATAAAGTTGTGTAAGTATTAACATGATTAATAGGGTCTCCTTTTCCTCTGTATTTCTCAAACTGAGGCATTTCTATCCCTTTTGGCATTAGGGTACGTAAGATTTCTAGGGATAATGGACTACTACAAAAATGATATGTAGGTGGGGTAGATTGACCTTAGCTAATTTTTGAAAGTTGATGTTGCATGGAAGAAATGGTAGTAAGAAGTTGTGTAATAATGGGATCGTGGTATGTAGATTGAGATGGAAAAGAAAATGGCGATGGAGTGTAAGGGATGTGAGTTGAAGTGAAAGGAATACTAAGGGGTGTGAAGGTGGTTGAAGGGACTTGTAATGCCACAAGAGAGGTAGGAATGTTAGGTGGAATTGTAATGGAAGGAGCCATATAACTAACCTATTGCATCGTTGTAGTGACCTGTGGATTGGTATAAGTTGGAATGGAAGATATGGTTGAAGGGGGAGGAATGGAAGGTTCTCCTTAGCTTACAAGAATTTTTGTAGATTGGGTATTGGAAGAGGCATGTTTATTGTAAATCTCAGCAATTTTCTTCATCACTTGCAAGCCATCATCACTTTCAATCAAATGATGAAGATTATCAATGTCAGGTATGGAAGTTTTGGAAATGTTTTCAAGTGAAAAGTCTTGTTGTAAATGTGAAAATACTTCATGAATACTAATGACCTTGTCTTGGGGAAGAAAATTGTTGTGTGTGTCAACATTTACAAGATGGAAGGGTGAAGGAATGGAAGTGGTATGATCAATTCCTAATGAACCATTGTCCATACTAGGAGTAGGAGCTCATGAGATTCCAAGGTCCACAATGAAAATGTTATTGTCGGATGCCATGAGTCAGGAAATTCTTCTCACTAAAGTATTATCAATGGGATACCAAATACTCATACAAATACCACAAAGGAAGGTTGAATGAAATTGCAAGCTAAGCTAAGATGTTTAAATGAAAATAACAGAAAGATTGCTAACTGTAACAAACATGAAATAACCGAAACATAAGTGCAGGAAAATTCCAAAAAGATGTGTGAAATGCTATCTAAAATGTGTAGAGACTGATTCGCCCTGGGTGGTGAATGAGTCCCATGATGCAATTTTTTTTGTTGTTGTATATTTTCATAATTTTGAGAATGATTTATATGTTCTACAGAATGCAAACATAGATTCAGAATGAATTTTTTTTGGATTTTTTAATGAGATGCAATGCAAAAAATGAAATCTAAATGATTGTTTCACTATTGCAATATGAAAGTCCTAGAATGCAATAACAAAACAATGACCTAATTGAATGCTAATGCAAATGTAAACTAGGATGTAATTTGAGAATGAAATCAGAAATCTAAAGTGTTCAAAATTCAGGTTCACCAAAATGAACCGTTGATTTTCTGTCCCTAAGTTCAACTCTAATTCTTCTAGGGTTTTTCACCTAAAAGGAGAGAAGTAGGGACTCAAAAATGCGGGAGGCTTATTCAATTAATGTTATGTGTGATGTTTTTATGCCTGAATGAAGTAATCTAAATGCAATTAACTAATTTAAATGGATTAAAATGAATGCTAAACTAAGATTTAAACTATGTTTGAAAACACACTATGATATGCAGAAAATGAAGAAAATGGAAGAAATATGCAGAACAGAAAGAGAAGAGAAGAATCTGAGTGCACCTAGATAAAATGTGATGAATCTGGATTTTTCTAGATGCTAATGAATTTTAGTGATTTTTCACAGTCAGACTCATTCGCGCAGGGTGGTGAATTAGTCCTCCTCTTGATGAAAAACTGTCAGGAGCTAGTTTCTGACAATCAGAATCTGAAATCTGACAAAACTCAAGTTTCCAGTCCTAAGGTGGGACTCATTTTCCATAGGTTGCAAATCCGTCCTCTCCCAAATTCTTGAAAAAACTAGGAGACAACTCTGCAACAACATATTTGGAAATGCTTGCTCGTCAGGTTGTCAAAGTCAAATCTACAAAAAATGGACAAATAACTCTTTCCAAGCTGGAATTTGACTTATGTTGACTCTAAGCACTTAGTTGACATGAAAATCAATCTTCAACACCCAATAACCTATCAAATCTGCAAACAAAGAGTTGCAAACAAACATGCAATAGGGGGAAAATGATTAGGGTTAGTGAATAGGGGTTTGCCTTGGTCAAACCCCACTTTTAGTAATTAAACCCTTGAAAAGATAATGAAATGGAAGAGAATGATGAATACATAACATACAAATGTAAATACTCACCAAACACTTGATCTTGCAAGTCTGAAGTAATGTCAATCGATGATTCAAAGTGCTTTGAATGTTGCTTCAATTGATGTTGAAGAATGCTTGAATGCTTGAATGAATAAACTTGATGAATGAGATTGTAGGAGATGTAAAATGAGATAAAAAATTCCTATTTATACAATCTTGTGTCATAGTTTACCATTCATACCTCATCACAGGCTGACATCAAGTGATTTTTAATAAAATCCCAAAAAGAAATTTGAAATATTTTGAATTTGGGGCCAAGGGGGGCTCATTTTCCACCCATGGTGAATGGGTCCCACCTAGGACCTAAAAAAAGTGTCAAGAAATATGTTTCATTTAATGTTGTTTGTCAGGATAATATCCAAAAATACACTTAATAAAAGCATATGAGGGCATAAAGGGGTCAATTAAGTAATAAGAAGAGATAAATAGTGAAGTTGTGCTTAGGAAAGTGTGAAATCTTATTACAAGACTTTACAACACTTCAAAATAGGACCTACATTTGATGTGTCGAAAGATGATTTTTAGGTGAATTGTATTGAATAGAGTCTAGAAGAATGTAGAAATGTCTTACAACACTTCACAACACCTTCACAAGACATTTTTCTTTGAGTTTTATTACCTAAATATGCATGTTCAAGTCATGTAGCAACATAAAATTAGGGAAAAAATATCAAATACCATGAAACGAGACCTAAGAGGCCATGAAAATGACAAGGGGCCATTTTTATATGACACACCTTCAAAAATTTATTAGATATGGTGACAAGATTGATGATTTTATTGTTCCAGGGATTGGGATACCTGGGCCCTTGATTCCTTATTTTTGGTATAACACATAGACACGATGCACCATGGTATTGATAACCAAGATGGTGTTGTATCTAGTGCAATGGAATTTGACTCTACAAATAGATAGGATAATATTTGTTCACACCTTGACATGCAAAAACCTCATTGGAATTAGTTTAGAAGTTTATAATATTTTGGAAAAAAACTTACACAATAGTCAAAAATCTATTCAAAATGACCTCCTTACACACAACTAAGCAACTATTCACCAAGATTATTTCACAAGAAAATCCCACAAGCGCAACAAACAAAATATAATTATTGATGCCCCAATGCTTTCTCTCTAAATTGTTTAGACATCATCAAGAGGTCCTTAGAATGGGACCATAAGATAATTCATAAGACAAGATCAAAATGAACAAATAGCCAATGTTATCTATATTTGTTTCTAAAAGGTGTAATGTGTTTAGAATAAGTATCCAAAGTGATTGCCAATTATAATGCCCATTGTAGGAAGGATGCATCCTAGGACATGTTAGTGGATGGTGGCAAGTTTGATAGGCTTTTTGAAAGGCCGTTGATATAAGGTTTGATTGGAATTTTTGATAATGATCAAGAGTTTGATTTTTGCATTTAAAGGTTCCATTTTTACTAATTGTTGTATTTTTTTTTTCATTTGTGTTGCCAAAGGGTAAGTGTGACAATCGATTTTTTATGAATGGAAGTTTATTACGGGTGCAAGCAAAATGGGATGGGTGATTTTGTACTTTTTAGAATATTTCAATGCTTTTGGTATTTTGTAATGTTTTGAGGCTATTTCTGGTCTTTTTGTGTATGTGTGAATGTTAAGGTTTTCAAGTTATGTGAGGTTATTTATGATTTTTCAATGTTTTCCAATGTTTTGGGTTTTTTCAGGTTTTCTAATTTTTCGAATTGTTTTGTGTTTTATGAGTTTTGACCAAGACCTAAGAGAGATTGACCTAGGGCCTTAGGGGCTTATCAAAGATTAGCCTTACCTATGTTATACACATAGAGACCACATAGTTTGACTAACTTTGACTAGTTATTGATGAGATATGAACAATTGATGGATTGTCAGTTTATTATGATGGACTCCTAAAGGAATGACCTAGGGTTTCTTAGGGGCACATCAATGATGGCCTTTCCTATGTTCAAGATTAGATACAACATAGCTTAACAAGGTATTGTTTTTTATTTTTTGATGTTTACATGTTTAAGGATTTTCTTGTGTTTTGTATGTTTTGATTTTTTGCACAATGTTGACAAGTGTATGGATATGTGATAATTTTAGTGAAATTTTTTTTGAATTTTGTTGAAAACCAAGATAGGATTGACTGATTTGATTGATAGATTATCAATAGTGATACCATTGTTGAGGATGCACAACAATACAAGGATAGTGTTGAACAACACAAGGATTGGGAAATGATATATCTTGAGATGATGATGGATTGATTGGATAAGATAGATTAATATTTTGTAGCTAGCCTTGGAGAAAAACCTATTGGAATGATTTCATGTGACATTGAAGTGCAAGGTAGATGCAACTGATATTGATTGTTTGAATTGATGTTTGAAAAAAGATAAAGTTTTATAAGAAACATATTCTCATCAAAATGTGCCATGGGCTAGTGATTTAGATTTTTTCTTACAAATGATTTGACCAATTTGATTTTGTGTTTGCAAAGATTAGATCACCACATAAGTTATAGGATATAGCTCAAGATTTATTTCCAAAGCAAGACGTAAGTATCTACCCCCAATGTCTAGCAATGTAGGGAATGATATGGGTGGATGCATGGATAAATGAATGGATTGATGGATAGGTATACGAAGGATTCCAAGGATTATCGTGTGATAGAATAACATGTTTGGATAGAGTATTCCTATTTGGAAAATGCCTCATGGCTTAGATAATGTTAGTTAGGATAGGATCAATGATAGTGACCCATGTCAAGATGTTTACCATAAGCAAGTGTGAAGTGCATACCAAACCTTTGCCAATATCAAGATAAGTTAGATTGGATGAAAATGGATTGGATAATGAAGGGTTCTTGGATTTATTATGGATATGATGGATGTAATGTGAGATTTATTATGGATGGGATGAGATGTTTCCACCTAAAATGGTGCACATAGATGCTTGATTCTACTCATGACACTTTTTTTCCATATTTTTATCATGGTACTTGTCAAAAGCGCCACCAAAGTGGTTTTCACTAGAGGACAATTTTTCTCTTGACCATTTTCTTGATTTTTTTATTTTTTTATTTATTTTATTTTTTTATTTTTTAAAATTTTATGTTCATGTTGAACCACTTGGTAGTGCAAATGTAGACGCTGTTGGTGCTGATATAGATGTTGTTGCTATCATGATTTTCCAATGATGTCCTACTTAGAGGAGTTTATTTTCTAAGATATGGGCGCTTGAATGTAACCCCTGGATTTTTTCATCTTCTTTATCGATATCTAAGTTAACCTTACCTAGATGGACACATCATGATAGAGTGGCCTTAGAGTCCTTATGATAGGAAGTTACTACCAATACATGGCCAATATTAGAGTTGGATACCATGGATGTTGAAGTGGATGGTGGAATGCACTGAGGAATACAAGATGCAGATGGATTGTTTGACAGTTTAAAATATTTGATTCTCCAAACTTGGTATGATGAGCAATGATAGGTGGATATGGAGATTCAATTGGGACCAACTTCTTGATATACCTCATAGGTCTCTCTTGAAGATTTCTTTTGTATCGATGGATAGTTTTGATGGATATGTTTCCCTTTTTTATTTTCCGCCATAGTTTCTTTTACTAATGGAGTGTGATAGGGATGATTTTCTTTATTTTTCTTTGGTATCCATTTGAATTTTTCTTGTCCATTTTTCTTTGTCTATTCTTTTGCTTCAATAATTTTCTCTTTTCTTTGATATAGACCTCTCTTGTGGTTGGTCCCAATTAGTGGGTGGAAAGATGTGTGGATGAAAATTCATGATATGAATGGTTGGAGCATTGGTAATCATTTCATCATAAGGACTCCTTGTGCTCCCCATGTTGGTGTTTGCACTAGATAAAGTTTCCCCCAGTATTATGGGAGTATTACTGACATGCTTTGATTCTACTGCTAACAAACCATTTCCTTGCTATTCAATATTGTTTAGCTTTGTTGATTTTTGATAATGCTTGACATCTTCATACTCACTTACTTCAATGTATATGGAGGATGCATCCAATTTTGATGCATCTTCAAAAGGTGTTGATGCTTTATAATCCATATAGGATTCTTCCCCATGATCCATTTTTTCTTGCCCTTCAAAGGATGCACCATCCATGTAGAGTTATTTTTCAGGATCAATTTTTGATGTCTATGGATTCTGCTATACCTTGATCATGTATAAAGATATTAAGAGTAGGAGACTCTTGTTCCTTGTTAAGGATATCAAGAGTATGAGACTCTTTTTTTGGATGAAGATCATCTACATGTCCATTAGGAGTTAGCATCTCATGGGTAGATGGAAGATTATATGATATATGTTTATGATAATTATTTGTGACATCTTGTATGAAATGGAGAATACCCATTAGATCATGGTGGTATCCTAGAGATATGGAACCTTGATCTTGACTCTATGTGGTGTTATTTTCAATATGATTTGGTTTATGTTCTTGGCATGGATCAATTTCAAAGGATGGATTTTTTGCAAAGGGTTCTAGAATGTCCTCATTATGCATGGGTATTGGCTCAATATTTTATTGATCTTCAAGTGTTTTTGGATCAAGATTTGAATTAAGGATTTCTTCAATATCAAAAACCATGAGGTCAAATGATGTCAATATGTCTTGGAAAGGACCATTGCTAGACTCTGGTGAAAGATGTTGATCATGTTTTGGAATAAATTCTTGAGGTGTCTCATATAACTCATTGGATGATGTAGAGACATTGTCAACATGATCATTGGCAAATGAATCTTGAATTTTATCCTCAAAAATTATGGTAGAAACCTTGTCAATGACTTCAACCATAAGATCAAATGATTTTAAGTTTTCTTGGAATAGATCATTGTTAGATATTGGTAAGGTATTTTGATCATGATTATGAAGATAATCTTGAGTTATGTTTATTTTCTCATTGGATGAGGTAGAGACATTGTCAATATGATCATCTAAGATTGAATCTTGATCATTATTGTCAATAGTTATTGATCCTTGATCAATGAGGCCTTTCTTGAGGTTCTTGAGTTTGATACAATTTGACATGTTATGACTTTTTGTGCTATGGTATTCGTAATAAGCATTATCATCATACCATGATAGATTGATGCTAGGTTCACCCCCATTTAATGAATCTAGAAGATTGATAAATTTAGCATCGACTAGTTTGTTTAACGTTGATTCGATTGGATCCCCTAAATGAGTATATTCACATTTGGTAGTGTTGTTATCTTGTGAAGCTTGTGATTTTTGTAGTGATTGATCTTGTTGTGATTGATTGTGTTTTTGATTTTTTCCTTCTTGATATCCAATTTCTTGATGTTGGAGATGTGGTTGTTGACGTTGTGAATAGAAATCAATATTTTGATGATTTTGACAAAGAGTGTATTCATTTGGAGGTGGATACGTTTGTTGGAAAAGTGTATCAACTATTATGGTAAGTGAATTTAGGGAAATTTGATGTTTTAGATATTGATCTTGATATTGATTTTACAACCCTTGATGTAGTTGATTTTGGTATGGATTTTAAGGATGTGGTTTATGTTGTGCATATTGAATGATGTTTTGAGGTGTGAATGTATCTATCGCATAGTTCACCAAGTGCATATTTGACATGTTCATATTTTATATGTCTACATTTGGTATGTTAATGTTTGACATGTGTTGACTTGGTGAGATAAAGTTGTTTTGATGAAGACTCATGCTTTGATCATTTGGTTGATAGATTGGTAAGTTTCGACATTGATTTAAATCTATCGTGTGACAAGATGTTCCAAAGTTTTGATTTGGCATACCCACATTTGTTATGTCATTATAGTTTGTAGGATATGATGACCCCATGTATGGATTGTAGGGTGCAATTGTGAAACCTCTAGGATTAAGCTCATTCATTCCAAGGATTTGTTGGTTTGTGTCACTTATGGTACATAAAATTTAGTTTTTCTCCATGTATCTCTTGTGTTTTTGTCTTGTTGAAAAAGTGAACCTCTAAGGTGTTTAGGACCAATGATGTCAATGTATGATGAAAGGGGTGAGTGATATTGATGATGAATTTTATAAAATTTTGGAAAAAACTTTACACTTAAAGGTTTGATGTTTTGATGTCTTGGATAAAAGGTTTCAATGAGCTTGTAAACCTAAAGGTAGAATTGTGACCTTTAAGATAGACTAGTTCAAAAGGATAATGACTATCTCAACTAAGTGTATGGAGAAGGATTCATTTGTACGCACATAGCTAGGTTAGGGGATTGGTTTCATGATAGTGTAATTCTAGAATGTTGATGTGTCGAAAAGTTTCTAAAGTTGTTTGTGAAGTGGAATGTAAAATGTGTGAAGATGGATGATATGTTTTGACCCAAAAGTGTGTTAACCTAAAAGGGAGCTTTGTTTCATAAGAGCAATATGGTGAGAAACATGATTTAGATCTCTAAAGTGATAAAACCTAAGAACTCAGTGTTTTGATCATATAACTTTGATACTCAATGTTGGGCAATACTTTCCTTGTTTCACTTTGTTGCTTGGGATTCAATGTGTTTCAAAAATAAGATCAATATGTGGTGTGTTCATTTGGCTTCAAACTTTGATTTAGTGAGATTGCTTTTACCACATCAAGAAGTCTTAATTCATTTCAAACTAAAATTTCTGTCTTAGGAACCTTCATGGAAAAATTCCAATATGTAAAAATCAAGAAGCCAAGGCCATAGTTCCCTATGTTGACTTTGGAAATTATGTGTAGACACCTAAATTTGGCCACTTACATTTTCTCAAATTTATCCCTTTCATCTAAATATCCTCTTACCCACATTAATTAAATAATATTGCTATTATTTAATTAATACCCCTAAAGTCCTCTAAGTCCCTAAGGTATTTAATTAAATAATTAAATACTTTATCATTTATTCTAGCTTACCCCTTCTATCCCATAAATTAAATAAATAAATTCTATTTATTTAATACCCTCATGCCATATCCTCCATAATCTACACCTAATCATAATTCTAATCCTAATCCCCGCCTAACCTATCCACTAAGTGTTTGCACACACTTAATCTATGATTAGGTGGGTCAACCTTCCCCATCACATCAATCACATGGGGTTGGTACCCTCAAGGGTACAATATAGCTCTAAAACCCTCTCCTTGTGCCACTTGGCACAATCTTGTGGCTTGAGAGATCATCTCTCATCTCCACCATTGATCTCCATCATGCAATCCTATCCATTCATCTCATTATCCTCCAAATCTATTTATCCAAAAACTTAGCCATTTTCATCGGGCTCTAACCCATTTTTCACTGGAGTGTTGTTATAGTGTCGAAATTTTGAGTGAGCACACATCTAATCGAACATCATGGGAAAATCTACACATCATGAGGCTTTACATGCTAGTTTGAGCTCCTCATCACCATATCCTGAGTTTTTTTCTTGTTTTTGGTATTTTTCTTGCTTTTCTTGCACTTTTAGTAGATTGAAAACACTGTACACATTTCTAACATGCCTAGTGGGACCCATATCAAGGGTCCTTAATGTTTTTTATTTTTTTACTTTTTTGCTAGTTCGAACATTTTTGTGCATAGGGGAAAATTAGCCTGATGGGCTAATCCACCTAATTACTGGGGCAAACCCAGTCCCTGAATGGGTGATTGTGCACTCGCCCCTCAATTGAATAGGAGATCCTACACTCAACTGTCAAACACTTGACTTGTAGGGGTGAATTCGCTCACTAAAAGGGCAATTACATAATCACCCCTCCTCCAAATAGTTGATTGTGCACTCGCTTGTCCATCACCTAACATGCAAAGGTGATCTTGACTTCGACCTTTCCATAGAGGTGAACTTGCTTCTTAGATAGGAGAACCCACTCACCCAATGGGTGATTCTATTTTCGTCCCTTTCTAGATAGGTGATTTTACACATAGGAGAACCTAACTCCTAAAAAAGTGAGTGCATGACCTACAAAGATGATTCTACTTCTGCTTAGAGGGGAAAACTTGCAACCTATAGGGGAAAATCTTCCACCTACAGGGGAAAAAGATTTGTGTGGTCTATGGAATGTATACAAATCCCAGATTTCAATAAAAATTCCATAGCTCTTCATCCTTTCCTTTTCAAAAAAAAATTATCTTGGGGATTCACCCCCAGACCCCTTCCATAGGGTATCAGACCGTCCCCCCAACCCCCCTTTTTGTTGGGTTGGGTGTTCCACCCCCCAGGCTAACAATCATCTATTTTTCATCAATTTTTTGCATCTAATCATCTTTTTGTGTAGCTTTTCCTCACTTTTCCAAGACCAAAGATCGAAACTACTATCTTATCTTTTGTAGGATGATCGATCAAAGACCTTAGAGTAGTTGATTTCCCAAACTAATCTAGGCACATTTCAAATTCTTAAAGGGTCAATTAACATTGTTTTTTGTGTTTAGAGTAAGCTATTGATGTATACTCTCCCCTTGCACTATACGGTGAGCCTAGGGATAAATTTTTTTAGCCTACTCAAGTCCAGTTGAGTCCACATAGCAGTACTAGTACGTGTATGCTCTCTCCTTTCACTATGTGTGAGTCTAGCAATCATAAACATCTAGTATTTCCTACCCTTTGGGAGACCTGCTTGGGGATTTCATCACCTCAAGGGATGATGTCAACCACATGTACTAGTGGGGTATATAAAGGGGGAAGAGCCAAAGTTTTACCCTAATCCAATCATGTCTTGTTTGGAAGAGAACTGATACTAGGGTGATTCCTAGTTAATGTGTGAAGGGTTGGTCCAAGTTTCTAGTACCTGGTTGGGGCTCTCAATCCACACTTATGATAGGTTGGTGTTCATGGTCATTGCCTCACATACCTTCCTAGTGTTTCAAGGACTCCCTTAGATCACTTGTATAGCCTAGATAAGACTCATGTTAAACCGTGGCTTCGTGTAGTGTAGGGGTTACAGATGACACCCTGAAGTTATTAAGTACTCCCTTAAGTTGAGATAGAAATCCTCGTGGTTGAATATAATAGTTCTTGAGCAGAGAGAGAAGGTGAGCCCGTGGCGTCTATTGATGAACTTGTACCACTATATCCCTAGCTATCCGCCTTTGCGAGAAAGGGTGACACACCCTAGTATCATGGATTATTAACCTTGGGTAACCCCCAAGGTGGTGGGCCTACATCAAGTTTGTAAACCTTTATCAATAATTTCAGGTTTGTGTTGTCTAGCATGTCTTCTTGTGATATACCAACGAGTGTCTTTAGTTTGATTCCATCCTTCCCTATTTCTTTTTGTTTATTGGTTTGTCCTTTTCCATAGTCTTTCCCCTGCCCTAGAGGTGAATTCACTTCCTATAGAGGCGAATTTGTGTTGTGGATGGGAAATCCTACCCTTAAAGGGGTGAATTTGCATCTAAGTCTCGTCTAGTCTAACCATTCTTGATAGGAAAAGCTACTTCTTATAGAGGAGAACTCACCCATCTAATCCCTTAGATAGATGTATCCACATCTTTCCATTCTCAGAATAGGAAAACCCATCAGCAATAGAGGTGAACCTAAGTCTGAGTCTCCTAGTTCTCAATCTATACATCCTTGAGAATAGGTGATCCTACTTCCCATAGAGTAAATTTTGTTTCTGATTCTGTATCCTCTCATCTGTACATCTTCTTGGTTAGGTGAACCTGCTTCTTTCTTGGGTGATCCCGAACTCCTCTTCATATAGTTAATTTGCATAGGAAATCCTATCTTTACCAATCGACGATCATGATACCTACATCATGGGTGTTTCCATGATATCCATAGATAGGTGAACTAGAGAAGCAAATGTGCTATACACAGAGGTGGATCTTCTTCCCATACAAAATCTAGAGAGTCAATCCCATGTCATGATTAGCCTATATCTTCCTTAGTCTGAAACTGTAGTCCAATCATTTTTTCCTTACATTCCCATCTCCAAATGATCAATTTCATCTCATCAACCCTCATTAATCTATCCAAATATCATCCCCTTTAAGCAAAGCTTCAGCTAAACCTATCCTTCATTCATTCAACAATTATCCTCAGCATTTTATGTGTATCCAGGTTGAATTTAGGAATCTATCCCATTACATCCTCCAATCATTCTAATTTGGGGTTAAATCCCATCCTAATCTAAGCTTTAATCTAATCATCCTAATCTGAGCTTAAATACCATCTTAATCTAAGCTTCAAACCAATCCTAATATGAGCTTAAATTGAATCCCAATTTGACCTTAATTCACATCTCAATTTGAGCATTATTCCATCTACATCCAAGATCTTTTGGTATCAAAACCAATCTTAAGATCCCTTCTTCCATGTTCTTCTAATCCATTCTACTTATGTTTTAATCATCTACCCTTTTCTTCTAATCATCTATTCCCATATTCTCAATCCACATCTATCTAATGCATCATGAATCCTTATACTCTAGTAATGTAACCAAAAAATAGTAGTCAAGGGAAATACCAATTACGTTGATGATGATAATGAAAGTCTTGTTTATCAAGATGAAGATGATATAGACCCCCTTGATTCTATCATCACTATTCATCTCTCCCCAAGCATCATCCAAATTCCAATCACTCATCTAGGCTATACCATCATGATTTCATCCACACCTACTAGCAATCCTTATGCTACCTTTGACAAGGGATATCCATTATCTTCCCCATCCACATATTCATCTTATCCTTCACCCACATCTCTCTCTTATCCATCCTCCATATATCCCTCCCATCTAGTATCCATGTCTCCATGTTTTTCTCTATCCATATCTCACCCTCTATCTTCACACAACACTATCACCCTCACTCCTAGTCCAAATCCTCTATAGATCTCATTATCCCCCAATGCATGACCCTCATCCACCATCCACATCCTCAAATCTTATTCCACTATCCCAATCTTTCCACCTTAATCCACCGTCCCAATCTTCCTACCTTAATTTCCCATCCATTTTCTCCAACTTCAATCCTACATCCACATATTTCTATACTAATTCACCATCCATGTCCTCCTATCCTAATCCACCATCCACATCCTCTTATGTCACCCCATCTTTCACTCCATCACATCCCAATCCTTCCTCCAATCCATCATACCTTTTTCCTCCATCTAATCCCCATCCATCATCTCATTGTTCTCCAAACCCAATCCATAATCCTAACCCTCCACTCCATGATCCTAATCCACCATCCATATCCTCCTATGTCACCCCATATTTCACTCCATCACATCCTAATCCTTCCTCCAATCCATCATACCTTTTTCCTCCATCTAATCCCCATCCATCATCTCATTTTTCACCAAACCCTATCCATAATCCTAACCCTCCACTCCACGATCCTTAACCACCATCCATATCCTCATATGTCACTCCACCATATCCTAATACTCCTTCCAATCCATCTAGCTTTAATCCTCCATCTAATCTTGATCCCCTCACCAATCTTAAACCTCCACATACTCTTGTTCCTCCATCCAATCCCATCTACCCATCTAATCCTAATCCACCAATCCATAATCCTAATCCTCCACCCATTCATAATCCTTCATCTATTCCAACAACCCCATATAATCCTACAATGTGTAAGTATCTCATTCCAGATGTCATCCAAGGACTCATGACAAAGAAGACATCCGCAAATCCACACCTTGATGTCATGGAGCCATGCCACCCACTCCACCATGTATAATCATTGGTGATGAGACCCTCCTCTATCCCACATATCATTACTATTCCCACTCATAACACCATCCAAATCATTAAAATCATAAAAACCACCAATCCATTGAATCCCCACCTTCTACTCCAAGAGCCACCCTACCCACCAAAGACAACCAAATCCAATTCACTTAACCTACTCCTAGTATCACCAAAATCCACTCCCAGGAACTTCATGAATTGTCCATCCTTCCATCCACCCCATTTGAGGAGTCCATCCAACATTTCTCTTCCACCACACCATCTTCACCCATTGAAAATTGCTAAGAGCTTGTTCTAAATCATACTAATGCATCCCCTTATCTAAATGAAGATTTGACCATCCCATCTAGTACATATCAATATCATATCCCCTCATCCCCTCCATCCCATGATCCACTTGTCAATTAAGATCCAATCACTCCATCTCATGAGCCCTTATCATCCACAACCACAAATCAAGATCCTATCATACCACCTAATCCCTCTCCTGATCCCTTATCACTCACTCCTCCCAATCAAGATGCTACTATCCCATAATATCCATCTCATGATCCTTCATTTCCACCTAACCAAGCTATCCCAACACCACTTTTATATCCCTTTGGTACTCTTACATTCATCCATGGTGTTTTTCTTGCAAAAGAAGAAAAACATGTATACACCACCCATCCCTCCCCACCTAATAATGGACTCGCATCATGTTTCAAGAATAACAAGCATCCTACCATAAATAAAATTTTCAAGATCATGAACTATAAAGGAAAAGGTTTAGGCCTTCATGAGAAAGGTATTTTATAGCCCATTTGTGTCAAAGAAAATCTAAGTGCACAAATTTTTGGATATATATCTTAGGACTCACAATCTAAAAATGTTGGTACAACCTTTGTACATCCTAAGCAAGCTTCTTCCAAAATAATAATAGGATCTTCCCATCACTCCACCAAACCATTTTTCACCACCCCCCTCTATCATATCATCTCAAAACAACCATCCATATTCCTCCAAATCCTCCAAATCCATTTTGGGTTGTTATGTCCCTCCATCCACCATCACCTATCCTCCATCTACTACATCTATGTTGGGTTCTTATGTACCTCCATCCACCATCACACATCCATGTACTAACTCCATTTTAGGACCTTATATCCAAAAGTCACCTCCTCCATCTCATCTCACTCATCCCTTCATCCACCAATCACTTATTCCTATCACCCATCATAAAAATTCAACTCTCATAATCCCTAATCAAGATTAACAGAGGAATATAAATATACCTCCTCCATCCACACACCACCTCCAAAATCCTACCTCCATCACTCCATTCATATTCTCTCCACATCATCCATGTCCTACATCCATCCCATTGCTATTAAAATCACTTTAGATGCCAAAGTAAAAATGCATAAATCCAAACATCCATATGAATCTAAAGCCGCCCATGTCATCTTAAAGAGACATGTTGAAGAAAATAAAAATCCAATCCAAAATCTCAATCAATCCCAAAGGTCACAAAGGCCCACTAAAGTAAAAATCAAAACCATGTGGATCCCAAAGAAAAATGATGCAATGCCTTCAAATGATACATCCATAATGGCATCCAAAGTTACTAATCCAAAAGCTACACATCCTTATCCACCATCTCCTAAATCCATTTTGGGTCCTTATGTCCCAAAGTTCACTATCCTAGCTCCTCCATTATCCCCACATTCTTCATCCATTAATCCTCGAATCATTTCACATCCCTCACTAGATGTGCCAATGTTGGTCTTGAAAACATTCCCCCATCACACATCCACCCCATAATTCCATCCATGCACTTTCCAATGCCCCATCCATTATCCCACATCTCTCCCTCATCAAATCCCTTTAATCCATTCTCTCGCATAATCCATTTATCCCAATAAGGTTGTACCAATATCTAGTGCTCACTTCAAACATGGGATCTTATTACCTCATATGGAACTTGATGCTTGAGTCCTTCATACATCCTATTCACACATGTATTGCCAAATAAATTTATCCACATCCCTATCCTCATCCATGTCCACCACACAATTTCCAAAAAAATCCCAAAAAGGTCAAAAAGGTAAAAAAAATTAATAATAAAGATAAATAATTTCTCCAATGGTGAAAACTTGGTAAACAAGCACCTTTGATAAGTACCATGATCAAAACCTATCAAATAGGTATCATGTGTAAATCCCCTATCTCATTTACTTCTACACCTGGGGAAACTTCATCCCCTTCATCTCCTCCATCCAACTTATGCACCTATCCTACCTATCATATCCCATTTATTCCAATCCATCAATCTTCCTTATGATCTTGATAAGGAAAAGGGAAAATCTTCATACATGCTTTGGAAACCTTTTAGCATATCACTCCCTTATTCACCCATCTTCCTATTTTACATCCCTCTTTCCTCATCACACATGACATATCTAGAGTGGTTCATCTCCTTATTTGTGGCATAGGCCTTGGATACAACATTAATCCATCCTATCATCCCTTCCATATCACTATTGGCATCTTCTCATCCCTCCATCCACTAACCCTTTTCCATATTCCCTTCCTTATCTTCCCATCCTTATCTTTCTATCCATCCATCATATCAACCCTTCCACCCCCATCCTTATTTGTCTCTCCATTCATATCTATCCTCATAATCCCTTGTCATTGGTATCTAGCTAAAGGCTACCTCCATGCAATCCAATTCCAGTCATCTCACTATTATCAGTCCTATCTATTTCCCACATCTTGCTAATCACATGTCACTCTTCATTTCTTATCTATCCATCATTCCATCCTCCCAACTCATATTTTGATGATTTGGATAACTATCCCATTTGTGAGCTTCATGCAATCCACATCCAAAATATCAACCATCCTATCCATGGTCAGTCGTCAAAATTTTATCAAACTACAAGGGCACTACGCTTTCACGTAGGCAAGGCTAATCTTTGATCAGCTTGCAAGCCCCTAGGTATTTCCTTAGGGTATGTATTGGTTTTGTGTCATTTCGTGAAGTATGTCCCTACTCATCTAGTCCATAACAATAACATTTATCAATATTGTGAAGTTCAATGTATTTTAAGTATCCTAAGGCATGTCGATCAACTAATCTCCCCCCATCTTTTGTATTAACAAGATGTATCCTTCCTTAAATCAGACCATATCAATCCCATCCACCTAGTGGTCCTATGGAAAAAAATATTTAAATTTTTTTTTGATCTTTTAGTTCTTTTGCATTTTGTTTATCATCTGAGCTTCCTATTATATCTCGTTAAGGTTGCCATGATCTATCATATCATGGTGTGCTTTTACTAGTAAGCATAGGGGAATATCTTTATTTTTTGTGTGATCTTGTCTTGCTATTTTTCCCACATAGTACCCACCGAGATCCTTGTGATCTTGTTTTATTCCAGGGAATCCTTTGTGTATGTAGTTTTCCAATATTGGCCCTACCAAATCCCTCGTGACTTGGGAATTCTAGACTAATCTTTTCTTTGTTGTGTCAGTCCTATGCATATGATATGATGTCACCTTGGTTCCTCATACCTTGGTACATAGTATCTCATGCTATATCAAATTAAGTGCTCACTACATGGTAGTTTTTATATGGTTCTCCTAATCCATCTTCCCATCCCCTCACCCTACATCTTTCTCATATGTTCATCCTTTATCACTCATCCTCATCTATCCATCCTATCTTTTTTCATCACTCCACTATCTTCATCCTCATCATATTATTATCTCTTCAATATTATTAGGATAATAAATATTTTTTATTCTAAGAATACTTTCATCACCCTCATCATTCCATCATCTCTTCAATCTTCTTAGGATAATATAGATTTGTTATTCTGAGCACCTTTTCCTCCATCAATCTTGTATCTCAATCTAGTCCTAATCCATTCAATCTAGCATAAATCATATAACCAAATCTTTGGTCTGATTCCTAGCCTTGCTACAAGCCTCGATACCCTCATCATCATCATCGAGATGTATCCTTCCCTATCCTTGTGTTGTTTTGGGATATATCATTCCCTCATCAACAACACTCTCATCATCATCATCAGGATGTATCCTTCCCTATCCTTTTGTTTTTTTGGGATATATCATTCTATCATCAACAACACTCCTATCATGATCATCAAGATGTATCCTTCCAAATACTTTTGTTATTTTGGATATATCATTCCCTCATCAACAATGCTTCATCCATCATCAATCCATCTTGGCTTGTAGCTTGACCGAGGCAACATCACATTTTTCCTTGAATCTATTTGTGCTTGCTTGCTTCTCATATTCTCCTTCCATTATTTCTTCCTCCTCCCATATTCTATCCATCATTTTGCATCATCTTGATCATCTACACTTGCATCATCTCATCCATTTCGAGAGTACACTCGTGTTCTTTTAAACCTACATTTCCTCTCAAGGAAGCATCCTCAATCCCTAATCTTCACCCTCACTCCCATCATCTCTCTTCTTGGTCACTCCTTTGAATGACTAGGGAATCTTCCTTAATATAACCATCTTCTTCTTGGTGCTATGTTTTAATCTTCATTGAAATTATGCTACTTTGTAACACCATCTCAAAGAGGGGCAAATGTAAACACCAAAATTTGGCCACTTATGTTTGGTCAAATTTATCCCTTTTATCTAAATATCCTCTTACCCACATTAATTAAATAATGTTACTATTGTTTAATTAATACCCCTAAAGTCCTCTAAATCCCTAAGGTATTTAATTAAATAATTAAATGTACTTTATCATTTATCCTACCTTACCCTTTCTATCCCATAAATTAAATAGATAAACTCTATTTATTTAATACCCTCATGTCACATCCTCCATAATCTACACCTAATCCTAATTCTAATCGTAATCCCCACCTAACCTACCCACTAAGCATTTGCACACACTTAATCTATGATTAATTGGGTCAACCCTCCCCATCACATCAATCACATGGGCTTGGTACCCTCAAGGGTAAAATATCCCTCTCAAGCCCTCTCCTTGTGTCACTTGGCAGAATCTTGTGGCTAGAGATATCATCTCTCATATCCACTATTTATCTCCATCATGCAATCCTGATCATTCATCTCATTATCCTCGAAATCTATTTATCCAAAAACTTAGCCATTCTCCTTGAGCTCTGACCCATTTTTCACTAGAGCATCATTATGTTGCCAGAATTTTGAGTGAGCACACATCCAATCGAACATTGTGAAAAAATATACACAACAGGAGGCTTTCAATGCTGGTTTGAGCTCCTCATCACCCTATCTTAAGTGTTTTACTTGTTTTTGGTCTTTTGTTTGCTTTTCTTGCATTTTTAGTAGATTAAAAACACTACATATAGTGTGAATTAAGATATAAGTCCAATATAGGACTTTTTAAAGGTATTCACACTAATTCCAAAGGCTTTGAAATTTGATAAACATGTCGGTGTTTGTTTAAATTGTTTTGAAACCAAGCAATGTGTCAAACTGACTCAACAAGCAATAACAATCCTAGCTCAAATGGGTATGTTCTTCTTGGTAGGCTTACATCATGCCCCAGAGGGATGATTTTACATGAAAATTATGGAGGGAACAAAAGAAAAAGAGTTCATTATCTTTAAGCTTTTATGCCTAAACCATAATTCAGAATTGGTAGGTAACTTCTTCGAAGTAAAATTCCAATGCGCCACTTTCAAAAAGCTTGGTTGGCTACTACACAAAGGTTTTTAATGATAGAAACAAAGAACACCGAGACATATGCCACCTGTAAGCCACTTAAGGTATTAAACCATTCTCTTCCATCCCATAACTCTAGAGTTGGATTAGGTGTAGTATGTCATCTTGTCATAGATAGAAGCTACTATTCTTTAAGTTTGCAACCTTTATATATCCCACTGGTAAACATGCTTTGCTCGAGAGTCACTTAGATGTGTTCTCCATTGTGGGATGTATCTAATTAGTAGGTCCTCTCATAATAAGAAAAATGATATATCTCTTCACCCAAGATTGCATGAAGCACAAGGGGAGAGGATACGTAGCAAGTTCTTAGGGTGACCAAAAAAAGGAAAGTTTGTATGCTTGAGTGTTTCTTTTCACCCAAGATCACACGAAGTGCAAGGTGAGAGGATACACACTACAAGTCTACACAAACAAAGCACTCACATACTTTACACTCATTCTTTTTAATCCACAAAGAAAATGATGACTTCATTTTAAGCACCAAATTGATGTGTATGTTTGCATTTGTTCAATTCTAACCAATATCACAAAATGAGGTTCCATGGGTTCAATTTTAGCCAATTTTGAAAAGACTTAAAGTATTTGTGAATTTTAAGCCCAATTGAAAGCTAGTTGTCCTAAGACATGAAACAAAGCAACATATGAAGGGTTATATCATCCCCTAAGTGTCAAAACACTTTTACAATTACCAAAACTTAAAAAAACTAAAAATCCAAATTTCAATTTTTTTTGGGGATTTTCTAGGTTCTAGTAAATCACGTATTTGGAGTTCTTCAATTTTTTTGGGATTTTCTAGGTTCTAGTAAATCGTGTATTTGGAGGTCTTCAGAGTGAAATTTGGGGTTGAAACTTGCGTCAGTCCCTAAAAATTGGTTTTTGTAGGAAAATTTTTTTAGGATCCAAGTTAATACTCTTGGAGAACTTTGCAACAGTGTAAATTGATTTGAATTATGAGCACCAAGTAGAAAGTTATGACCCCAACAAGTTGGGGTAAGTAATTTCCTAGTTTTTTCTCCTTTCCAAATTTGCAAAAAGTCAATTAGCCTCACAAAAACAAAACTAGATGTCAGTAAAAGATCAAAGATTATATGAAATTGAAATTTTAAAGCACACATGAAAAGTTGACTCTCTATTTTACCTGCAAAAGTACCACTATTCTACGATAGCATCATCATAGTTGTAAAATGTGTCCATGTGGTGTAAGTCAAAAGCATCGCTATGTAAAAACCAATGGCATCAAATGTGTCACTATATCAATAGTGTCATTGTAGCCAAAAATTAATAGCATCGCTACATTCTATAACATCATTGTAGCCAAAAATTAATAGCATCACTATATTCAATAGCATCACTCTAGTGAAAAAGGGAATCATCATGTCCTAGAACCTACAAAACATGAAAAAAGCAAGAGAAATTCATTAGATTTGATTACTTTATCCTTCCTTCTAGCACAAAAATGTGATTTTAATCATAGTAATAGCTAAATACACAAGATCTAGATGAATTTAAGCTATATTTCACTAACTAAGCAACAATCCTAATGAAATTTTTGAAAGCTTCAAAACAAGGAACCATTAAACTAAGCATGAAATAAACCATGAAAGTATAAAACAAACTTAATCTATAACTCCAAACTTCATCCCATTAGGGGATTGGTGTCATATTGATATGGAATTACAACCCTTTCCAAATCCCTTAGATAAAATGAGAATCTGATTGAAATCCATTGATAAAATCTTAAGATAAAATGGATGAAACTATGTTAAGGATGGATAAAAAGCTAAATAATGGATGCAAGGATGAATAAAGATAGTATTCACATGTGCAACATAACTTTTCTTTGATGAAGGTGGATCTGTTTCTCTCCCAAATGTGTGGTATTTATAGAAGAAAATGGTAAATCAAGGGTTTAAATAATTTAGGATTATTTAATTAAATGAGAGGACATAAGGGGGTTTACATTAAATAATTTACATTATTCAATTAAACAGGATGAAATGTTGATGTGAAAGGGGGGGAATTAACCTAATTAAATTAATTAGATTAAAAGATCAAAATGATGCATTTAATTAAATAAAAAGGAAGCTTATTTAATTAAATCGATGAAAAGAGGATGAATTTTAGGATGAAATGATGTTGGTGACCAGATTCAAGTGTGTAATATTATTCAGGACAATTTTAAGTGTCTACACTTCTATCATCATTTCTTTCATCATTGATCCTTCTTACCATCCCATCTAATCCCTATTCTATCATATCCTATCCAATCCATCATCCATCATCATGTACCTATCCTATCCCTCCTATCAACTATCTTTAATAATTGACCAGTCCTATCATCCAATCCAATCCTTATCATATTTTATCTAGACCATCATCTAATCCTAATTCACATCATATCCTTATCAAAATCAATCTTGTTAATATTCTAATCTAGATCCTAATCCTTTTTATCTACTAGCTTGTATATTGCTTGAGAACTTTCCTATCTCAAGTACTGTGTTGAGTTAGTTCTATCATTTTGGTTGTCCAAATTTGGGAAATTGGCTCCCCCAAGTTAGCTATCAAAATCCACATCCAAGCCTTTCTTAATTGATTATCCAAGCTTAAGTAATAAAATCATCCTTTATCTAAGACTTGCTTAAGAAATTATCAAAGCCTAACATAAGCCTATAAATCAATGATCTATATTTAATTGAGATACTATTGGTATTGTATTATTTCATAATTCTTTTTTTTCCTTAGTATGTCCAAGTTGTATCCATCATTATCCTTTCAATTCATCATTATTCCTTTTCTATCAATCATTATCCCCTTTCCATCAATTTTAGCACTATCCCCTTACATCCATCATTATCCCCTTTATATACATCATCCTACTTCCTATCTAACAATTCCTTTCATATCAAATCCAAGGTCTATCCATCATTGTTAATCATTTTTCATCCAATCTCGTCATTACTAGGTCTCTTTCTTGAATTATTATTACAAGGTAACAAGAAAGAAAGAAAATCATGGCCTCCCAAGAGTTCCCTTCATCATCATTTAATGAAACCACCTTTGAGGAGGTATTCCATCAATTTCCTATGGGGAACATGTCACATGAAATTGCACCCTCTTGAATGGGTTGTCTAGCATTCCATGAAACAATGGAACTAGTCTCAAGGTGTGGCACCTTGCAAATGAGGTCATATCTCAAAATAATGATGAATTCCTATAAAAAACTAGATGTAACAATATTAGTCTAACCTAGCACTAGATAACTCTACATTAATCATAAACTATCAAGCTCTAGAAGAAAAAGGGAGAAGAGAATACTAAAATTTGAAAAGATGGTGATGAACTAGAGTTAATGATATTTCTTTCTACCTGTGATTGCACATAATATCAACATAACTACCATATAAATTCACACAAATCTCTATTATGTTATTTCCTATGAAGTTGCATGAAATTTAGGGCTTAACATAACTAAGAGGGAAAATTTTCTTCATATCTTATGGGTGATCGCACAATACTGGTTTACATTTTTTGGCCAAATTGGACATTGAACTGAATTTTTTTAACTAAATCTTCACTTTTCGGAACCTATAGCGGCTAAACTGTGAGGAATTTGAAGATGATGCAATCTAGTGATTTGTGAAATTTTGTCTATAGATTCTAAATATATTTTTTTCAAAATTTTTGGAATCATATTGTACTTCTTTTTCCATCTCCTTTGAAAACTAGTTTTTAATAGTAAACACCATTTTTAAAGAGTGACATTACTGGCTAACACATAATTATTTTTCTATGAAGGATAAAATTCTATTTTTTCAAATTTAGATTCATAACTATGATATCTAGTACATGTAATTATTTTCATAGCATTTTATTGAATATTTTTTTCTTAATTAAGTTTCAAAGTCAAACCAGTTACAATTCAGACATCAATATCTAGTGCATTGATATTTTTTAAACTTTTTTTTTATAATTTACTATTTTTCCACATGTGCAAAATAGAGAGCTTGATTTTCGGTGAAAACCCTACATTCACAAGAAATAAAAAAGAAGTATAATAATCAAATTAAATATATTTAAAATTATACTTTTTGGGAAGCTTATAATAAGGACTATATACTTAGAAAAAACAAATTTTAAATGAATTCATTTGATCCCGCAAAAGGTAAATCAAAATTATTATTTTTATTATCATTTTGATAGGTGTAAAGGAGACTCTATTATAGGTATGGTTTAAAACTAGCGGTGTTCTATCAAAGGGGGTTTGATCTAAGGTGGTTTGATCAAACCCTCTTCAATTGGAATCCTTTAAATGGAACTTTTCAATGCTTAAATCATTATATTTTCTAAAAATATGTGATTTCAGCAAAAAATATAATGTCCCAAAAGTGTAAACCACTATTGTGGGATCACCCTTATGTTACTATATTTAACACAACATTCAATCTTAGGAAACAAATAAATATTCATTTAAATATGAATGCAGTAATATATGCACAACACATTCAAGGCAAGAGAAGGTAAGATATCAATTTTATTGATAAAGAGGCATAGGCCAGTATTACAGTTACAAAAATGTAGAACATACAAGTATCTACAAGAGAAACAAGGGAATAACCATTACAACGAGTACAAAAGTGCATTATATTCACTTTTAGATTGTAGGAGAGAGATAAGGCATGTGATTTGACAAGAAACCCTAGCCAAAACCTTGTAAATCATGTCCAAACATGTTTCCACCCAAATTCTAAGATGAAATCTTCCCATAAAGGCCCTAACATCATAGTCATTATTCCACATTGATGAATTCATGGATGAAGAGTAGAAACCCAACAAAATCATGGTTGGGGGTGGACCTCTAATAGAAAATTTGTTTATAGAAAATAAAAGAAGCATGCACACCAGTTTTTTCCACTTAGAGTTGATAAAAAATACATTTAAAACATTCATGTAGCTCCAAGATTTAGATCTAATAGTTGGGGAAGTCACTACAATATTAATGGTGATTTTTGGTTTTAAATGCAAAAATATGTCAAGCATGTCTAAAAGTCCCCACGGGGTCCCAAACTTCAAGAGGACAAAAAGAAATGGGAGTATGGAATTGGAAATGAATTTGGAACTTCGGTCCAAAAATCCCTTTAGGACCCAAAGTTTCCATGGGACCAAAGGAGGAAGGAAGTGAGGAATCATAAATGAAATGGAAATTTGGATTTGGTCCAAATGTCCATTCAGGACTCATTGTTCCAATGGGGTAAAAGAAGAATGAAGTGGGGATCTAAAAAGGAAATGGATATTTGGACTTTGTCCAAATGTCCATTCGGGACCTAAAATTTTGATGGGACAAAAGATGAAGGAAGGGAGGACTTAGAAAGGAAATGGACATTTGAACTTGATCTAAATATCCATTGAAGACATGAAGTTCTAACAAGACAAAAGAGGAAGGAAATGGAGACCCAAAAAGGAAATGGATATTTTGACTTGCTCCAAATATCCTTTTAGGACTTGAAGTTTTGATAGGACCAAATGGAGGAAAGAGGGGAACTAGAAATAAAAGAGACAGTTGGACTTGGTCCAAATGTCTATTTAGGACCCAAAGTTCTAATAGGAATGAATAGAGGAAAGAGGGGAATAAAATATAAAGAGACATTTGTGTACCATAGCAAAATGGATCTTTGGAAATTTTCATGGTCATTTAGGTTTTTTTCCTGTGATGCTTGGCTTATTGTGCTTAGATTTAATGTTGTAATGTAACTTCTACATTCACATTAGGTCTTGAATATTTAAATTATTAAGACTTTATGATGTCTTGTGAAGTGTTGTAACAGATTTCTACACTTTTCTAGACTCTTCTTCTTATAATTTATCTAAATATCCCATTTTTATCATTTACCAAGTCTTATTTTAAAGTGTTGTAAAGTCTTGTAACAAAATTTCACACTTTTCTAGACTTGTCATCACTAATTACACCTTTCTTGTGCTTTATTAGGCCTGTTTATGCACTTACATGCCTTAATTAAGTGTGT
Source organism: Sequoia sempervirens (assembly GCA_007258455.2). Taxonomy (NCBI): domain Eukaryota; kingdom Viridiplantae; phylum Streptophyta; class Pinopsida; order Cupressales; family Cupressaceae; genus Sequoia; species Sequoia sempervirens. The sequence continues at coordinate 138,635,873 of VDFB02000017.1, forward strand.
TTTTGAATATAAACCCAAAAAACATCATTAAATGAAACTTAATCCTTGACACCCACTTGCTTTCCTTGAGTGGGACCCATTCACCATGGGTGGTGAATGAGTCCCTCTTAGCAAAAAATTCAAATAAATTTAAATTTCTTTTGGGTTTTTATTCATTAAGACCTTAGGTCGGCCTGTAATGTATTTTCAAGAAATTAGGGAATAAGTGTGTATAAATAAGTGTTTTTCTATCCATTTTAACCCCCATTCACCTATTCATTCTTGCATCCATTTGAGTATCATAGCATCATTCAATCAAGCAATTATCAAGCATCTTGGAACGACCATTGACATATCTTTAGACTTTAACAACAAGGGTTTAGTGAGTTTATGAAACTTGCATGTTATTTGTTTATCATTCCTTTCTCATTTAATTTCTTTATCAATGGTTTGATTACCAAAGTGGGGTTTGACCAAGGCAAACCCCTATACTCTAACCCTTAACCATTTTTTCCCTCTTTGCATGTGTATTTGCAGGTCTTGTAGGAATATTTTTCAAAGAGATAGGTGTTGAAAAATGGTCAACAAATCATCAAAGCTATTCAGGTCAACAAAGACCTAATTGAAGATTCGAGACATCATTTAGCCCATTTTTTGCAGTTTTAGTTCCGTCAACCTGACAAGAAGACAAGTACATATATAGACCCACAAAGTTGACTTCAAAATTTGTAGATTTCTGCAAGTGGAATGATTTTCCATTAGTGATGAATGAGTCCCATTTCCAAGTTGGAGAAAGTTTTTTATGAGGTTTTCAATTCCCAACATCTCGAAACCTGATTCAATAGAATTTACTAGAACCTAGACTGATTCACAATCAATGGTGAATGAGTCCCATTGGTCATCAACAGTAATTTATGAAACATTCTAGAACCTTCTAGCATCATCATTCTACTTCTAGGTACACTCCATTCAGTTTCATTAAGTTCTATTTTCATTTGTTCATATTTCTAGTTCATATTTGCATATCACATTGTGTTTGCAAACACTTCATATTTCTTAGGTTTTGCATAAATAATCAAACCATTTTATTAGTTTGTTGCATTTATACATAATTTCATTGTACTTGCATTATTTTGAGTCAACCACCTAGATTTTTTGTAGGGCCTATCTCTCTCCTTTAGGTGAAAAATCCTAATTGAGCAAGAGAGTCATAGCATCCTACACCCAAAAATCTATGGTTCAATTTGAAGTTGGTCCAAATGTCCATTTGAGACTGAAGTTTTGACGAAATTGAATGGAGGAAAGAGAGGAATTGGAAAGAAAAGGGGCATTTTGGACTTGGTCCAAATGTTCATTCAAGACCTAAAGTTTTGATAGGACCAAATGGAGGAAAGAGGGGAACTGGAAAGAAAAGAGACATTTGTACTTGGTCCAAATGTCTATTGGGACCCAAAGTTTATACATGAATGAATGGAGGAAAGAGGAGAATTGGAAAGAAAAGGGACAATTGGAATTGGTCCAAATGTTTGTTCAAGACTCAAAGTTATAACGTTCATTGCCCATTCACATATCAATTTTTCATTACACTAGTCCATTCATCTAGTTATAATGTTCCATGCCTTGCTAGACACTAGGGGCAAGTGAATACATATTTCTTGGAAATAAATCTTTGCATATTTATTTTACCTTAATGGGAGATCTTGACATCTTCTATAAATTCATATATTCCAAAAATCCAAAAAAAAATCAAAACATTCCAAAAATCCAAAAATATCAAAAAAATCCAAAAAATATTAAAAAATCAAAACATTCAAAAATCTAGAAAATCAAAACATTCCAAAAATCTAAAAAAAACATGTAAGAAAAAAATCAAATAATCCTTCAAAAATCTAAAAAAATCAAAACAATCTAAAAATCCAAAAAAATCAAAACATTCCAAAAAGTCTAAAAATAGTCATAAAATGTCAAAAACTCCAAAAAATAGTATGTGTTAGTCCAATTGGTTGAACTACATTACCTATGCGACTTCATGGAGGCAAGGCCATCATTGATGAGCCCTCAAGGTTTCAATCTGTCCATTAGGAGTTGTCCATCATTATCCATGTCTCATATTAAACTGTCCCATGCTAAGGTTGAAACTTTGATTAGACACAAGTAGGTTATCCTATAGAAAAACTTTAAGCTTAAAAAATATCGAAACAAAAAATGAACTATCCAATTAGTCTCCAATCCTAACCAATCAGTTGCCTAATCACGACTATCTATCAACATCAATGATCATTATCAGCAACCAACTGGAGCTTATACAATATGTTGCATCATTGAAATTAGACTCAATGTGTTATACAAAATGCCTCATTCCTGAAGCTAGACACCATCCATCAGTTATCATTTGTCTTATACAGGTTGTTACACCCTCAAAACCAAACCAAGCATCTTATACAAGATGTATCATCCCTGAAAACATAGATTATCCTATCATTTGTCTTATACAAGATGTTGGATTGTTGAAACCAAACTTAACATCTTATATGACGTGCTTCATTTCCTGACACTAGGCTTTATCCAAGATCTTATCTACAAACACTCATTGATTGACAAGAAGATCTAAATGGATATCTACTAGTTGGTCCAATTAGTCTTATCTTTTTATCTAATTTATCTTTGGTCATGTTACTATGTGCCTCGACGAAGTGCACAAGTGATGAGAGGAGTAGTGATGGATCATGACCTTTTTCTCTTTGATTTATGTTTGTGGTTTGTCTTGGCAATATCATTGGGGCTCCATTTGGCATAATCAAAACATCATATGCGAGTGAATGGTCATCTAACACTTTATTGCATTAGGACTAACATGCTTTCTGATTTCTTGTTGAATCTCAAAATTTTGCTTTCATTTAATAAATGTTAAATTATTTAAATACTTATGAAAAATGAAATTTATTAGTTAAAACTTGTAATAAATTTAATATTTCATTATCATTTGAAATATATCGCATTCATATGATTGAATACAAAAGATGAATGTTATGATGTGAAATGGGATCTTTTCGTTTCAAGGATTGGTTAATGGTTATTGATGAAACTCTACAAGTGCAAGTGTGTGAATGCAAGAACAGGTTGAAGACCGAGAACATGGCTGAGGTAGGATTACTTAGCGAGATGACGAATGGTAAGCAAGACTAGAATCTAGAACATGAACACACAACTGAAAGACATAGCATTTGCATTTAGCTTGCAATTTGGTAGATATCATTTTAGCTTACATAAAATGTATGAATGATTAATTAGGTAAGCTTATTGAAACAAATTTATTGGTGCATTTGCTTTACCTTGTCCATTCGATGCTAATTTCATAAAAATAATGGAGTTGGAAATATAAATATTATGTACATATTGACCATCCTTAAGGAGAATGATTATATTAGAATTGAAATAAATACCCTTGTAAGAGGTAAAAAGAAAAGAAATGATGAACATATATATATATATATACATTATTGTGGTAAATTGTTTCTTCTATTCAAAATGATGGAAAGAATCCTTTATTTTGCAAATGAAAAATAATAATAGTACTCTTTAATAAGAGAAATCTAACTAATGCCCATATTAGAAAGAAAATTTATGCTAAGCATAGAGGAGTGGAAAGCTATGTTTGAGGAGGACATGGGAGAGTTAATACCACCACCTCCAATTTTAGAAAATGCAAAATCTTTGGTCTGGGGGTGATCTTGAAGAAAATAAGGGAGATCTTGGAAAAAACCAAAGAATATTTTGGGGAGAAAATCCATGAAGGAAGGAGTGTACCAAGGAAGGGAGGTTGTTTCCATACCCGAACTAATAAAAAATCATTGAATACTTACATCAGGAAGGAGGTAACTACACACTTTTTTGTTGGTATTACATGTTTCTTTCTTTACAAAATGATAGATATTCATGCTCTTAATTCCACCCCGTTTGATAGACAATGTCTTGAACTCAATTTTTATTTTGTATATGCATTTATTGTGTTTTTTTTTATCATTGACAACCCTTGAAATAGAACCCATTATCTATGTAAGTCAAACCAAATACTTTCTTTGGTTTTCTATACATGGTGGGTAAAACCACTAGTTATTGGCTATGTTTATTGTTTCCATGCATATGTTTGAATCTGTCCGAACTTAACCTTTCCAGAAGTTGGGTCTTAGTTTCATGTTATCCCTCTATGGGAAGCCATTACCTTCAAATTTCCTTTTTTGTTTGTGACTCTTACCCCTCGTAAGAATATGAGTATGTATAGCAATCACCATGTGGGAAATGTTGCATCTTAAACAATGTAGAGCCATGTCATATGTTTGGTTTAAACAACCCACATAGAGGTGATGCAAGAGGGAAATCAACCCTCAAACAAAAATCATACAACTCATACATGCAGAAAATTAAATGGTATAAACTAAACCAAATATTCTAAAAATGTCTCATACTCCTCATTCAACATCTCTTGAATTGTTACAATAAAAAAGAATCAATTAAGCACAATTGAAAAAAAATTCATTTGTATTCATATGGGATGATTAATTCCACTAAAAATCTTATACAAAACTGATAAGATGCAGCAAATAAAAAATACAAAAATAACTTCTTCAATCAATCTTCTTTTACAAGATCTTGCTCCTACAACCTACAACCTTCAATGGAAAACTTTGCTCCAATAAAATATTGATTCTCCCAAAATAATTTGTCGTTGTATACACATTTTCATACCTGTAATAATGGGGTTTTGGACTCCTCTCCAAGAACTACATCTCCAAGCCTTCCTCTCCAAAAATTTGGAAATGATCTCCCTTCCAAATTGTCAAGTTTTCAAAACTTTTAATAAAGAATCCACCTGACATTTTTGTGTAACTCTCATTTGCAACACCCAACCTATAAAATCCTCATGAAAATGTATTAAAATGAACATATTAAATATTACAAGCATATTTGAAACCACCTTCATGAAATTTCTAATCTTGGAAGATGACTTGGATTCCCACTCCACTCAATAGGAACCCCAAAATAGAAAAAAGCTAAAAAATAATCTTTGGTATCCAATTACCATAGCTGCATTTAAGGAATCATAAATTATTTGTCATAGAGTGTATCTCCAAAAAAATCCATGCCCAATTTGCGTTTTAGATTTTTCAATATTAAAAATTTCCTCCACAATTATCTCCAACACCAAAAATTGCAACATTAATAACGACCAATTTATTTAAAATATTATCTTGACCAAATATATTGCAAGTTATTTATCCTAAAACATAAAACACCAAACCTTAGTAAAATCAAAATAAAATGCTCTCTTTTTTCTTGATGAGTATTTCCCTTTACCAAGGATGCTCCTGCATCAAGAGATGGCCCTTTGTTCCTGTAAACAGAGTATCGAATATATCCATGATCACTATAAATGGTGATCATTTCTCTTTTGAAATGATAACTAGGTGAATGCATGAATGAGCGACTTGTTTCATTATGCCCTTGATGAACGATACCTTCATTCATGTGTCCATACTTGTTGATGAATGATTCTATCATTAAGATGGTCAAACAATTCCATTGTTTGAGTATGTTTAATTGTTGTTAAAATATTTCCATACTATCTTAGCAGACTGTCGAATGACTACCATTGTTCCATGCTTTAGCTTGTGGTTGGACGATCACTATCATTCCACATTTTATGATAATACTGAAAGGATGATGACGTTATGATTTTAAAGAGGTATTAATGTGAGAGTTACAAGTGATATATTACCTATGTCATGACCTATGCTAAAGATATAGCAAGATGAGGGATGCTATTAATACCACAGAAACTTTTAGCCTCTCAACTAGCAGCAATGATGTGTGTATATATATAAATATATACATATGTATACACAGTCATGGATTTAACTGATAACCAGTGGTGTCGAATGATGAACTGGAATTAATCCCTATCTAGATTTAAAGGTGCCTTTGTTACTTAAATGATAGCATTGTAGATTACAAGAATATATGAATATATTAATGGCACTTAGTGCTGATCAATAGCATGCTTATCGTGCCAATGATAGCATGCATATCGACCCTAATTGTGATAAATGATAATAAGAACAGAATAATATTCTTCCGATTATTTAGATCATGAGTAAAATATTTGAGTGATGATTTAATTTGAAGGGTAGTATTCACCTTGTTTTATTGATATTGTTGGTTTGAAAGAATGAATAGAAAATTAAATGATATGATATTACCTTAAAAATTTAATCTTTGATTAAAATAGAATGATAACACTTATCAGTAAGCCAAGAGAGATGATTCCAGATATAAACCAAATTTAGCATTTCTTTGTTGGATTGTTCAATGACTTGTTTTAAACAAAGTAAAGCATTCATAGAGATTACAAAGAAACAAGAATAACTTGTGATTTCACCAAAATTAAGTTAGATTTGAATGGTTGATTTAAATAGAACATAAATTAATTACAATGGAAATTATTATTTGTTTCTATCTAAAGCAACCTTGTGAAATTTTGGTTTAATTTCATATTCATACAAAAGTCTAGTGACTGCTTGACCTTGGTTATTTAGTTGAATCTAATTATGCATCTAATGAAAGTTGAAATCATTTGACTATGGAAATTTGTATGTAAAATGAATCTTTTTTATTTCAAAGTAAGTATACACATGCACATTTTTTTATAGAAGGTCATATATGTGTACATGCATAAATATTTCATTTATGCATTACACATAGATACGATATACCTTCTTTAAAACTGATTTATTTACCTTTATTTGAAGATTGTAGATTTCATTCCAAGTAGGAAGGAATAAAGGAAATATTGGAAATTTGTATATTAATGCATGAATTGTGATAATTTAATTGATGAAAATCATCACATATTATGATTTAATTTATGAATCCATTATTATCAAATTTGGTCTAGTTCCTTACATTTATTTGTTAAACTGAAATAGCCAAGATGAGACAAACGTAGACTATGTTGTAAATTGTTGATTCTTATCATGAAAAGATTGGCTAGCAAACTACTAGAAACTAGGTTGAGTTTTTTGCAATTAGTGAAATATGGATAAGATGTATGTTATCTTATGTATGTGGGAGGTTATCTTCCAGGATGAGTGCCAAAAATGGCTTGCATAGAGTATAAGTTTTCCTTTTCCAAAATCTATTATTTTAGATATATACAACATATGCTTGGCCAAGTGATTATAGTCCAAATGTTATGTTGAATGTTCTAATTTGTATAATGTAACTTTCTTCCATTTCCTAGCATAGATCTTGCAATTTCTAAATGTAGATAGAAATGCATGTAGATGTTAGGCACACACCAAATTCCACCTTGCATAGTGTATCTCTTGCTAAGTATTCCATGTAGGGTTTGGTATTCTTTGAGCTAGGAATAATTTCAGGAAAGCGTAGCTTTGTTGTTGGGTGGAAAAGTGCCTAAACCATGTTCTCATCCACCAAATGTGGCGAGCAAAGAAGAGGAATCACATGGAATTATTTTTTGAATGTTGTACTTTGTACTATATGTTGTATCTTGAGTTGACTAAGTGGCAATGTTGGCCTAAGTCAGGCTATGTAACTTGAAATTTTAATAATTGGAAATGAATATAAATTATTATTTTTAGACGTATTGTTCTATGATAGAGAATAGTTTATTGATTATGTATTTAATATATTATTCATAATGTTGTAATTCATGTATTTGGTGTTATTTAAGTATAAAATGTTATTATATTTGGTATCAGAGCTTAGGGTTCAGCTCTAGGACTATGAGCCCATAGTGGTCAAATTAGGGTTAGACAACCGTTAATTCAATCTTGATTTTAATGAACCTTAATTGAGTGTAGGTATGGGAAGGTCAGAGTTTTGGAAAAAGAAGGGAAAGATTGTTAGGACTACTAAAGAGAAAGTTTTTGAAGAGAACCCAACACTTGAAGTCCAACCTGAGATTATCGATGATGAGACCTTAACACACAACCTCACTCAACTTAAGTTAGAGAGGGGAAAATAAATTACAAAGTCTAAGAACATTGTTAAAACTAGGAAACCTTCCACAATTCAAGATTGGCCTTTGGGGTTTGGACCCAATGTACCCATTCTGACTAAAGAGGAAAAGGAGTGCCTGTGTGCAAATCCTTCCTCTTCCAAGAAGGTTTTAATAGACTCTAATGAGGACCAAGATGAGTGTGCTCTATCTGATAACCAATAGCCCACCTAGAAGGGAGAAATTTTGTAAAAGGATAAATGTAATCCATTATCATAATAAATAAATAAAATATTTATTTTGTTCAAAGCTATGAGCTTGAATAACTTTGAATTCAACCTTTATATGGCACCTTTAGGTTCCTATGATGTAATCTTGAGAATTAACTGGTTGACAGAGCACAAGTCCATTATAAAATGTGAGGATAATATGGTTAGTTTTCTACATGACTATGGAAACCTAGTTGAGATTTGTGGGATACAAATGTTAAAATGTGCAAGACAACTAAGAGGGTGGTGAATTAGTTGTCACCGAATTCAAACACAAACTTCAAACACTTATCAACTTCATAACCACACAATTTTGTTATTAAGTATGAACATGAAATGTAGATAACATAAAGAAAAATCAACGAAATGAACACCAAATTTTATTTGGAAAACCCAATAAGGGAAAAACCATGGTGAGGATTAGGTCACAATATAAAGTAATTGCAAAATCAAATACAAGACGCTCACTACCCAAAAAAACTCACTGTTCAAATACAAAGGTTCACTGCCTATAGATACAACTCACTATCCAAAAGAAGGATCATTTCCTATAGATACAAAAAATAATAGAAAGATCCACCACAAAAAATTACATACATCTATAGCCTTGATGAGAAGATTGTAGAAACCATCAACTCACTTCTTTCAGGAATATTACAAATTAAAGTATTATTGCATCAACTCACTTTCACACAACTATGCTTCTCACACTTTTGGCTTACTTTGTTACTTTGTATGATTTAATCCTTCACATCTTGACTTGAATTTATACCATCTCCAATCTTAGAAACTTTCTCCAAGGTTAGCTATACATGCTTCATTTTACAAATTCAAATTTGTTCAGCAACTAAACATTCTTGCGGTGGAAAGAAATGAGAGCGGACCACACCAATACTTGGCTATGACCCAAAACAACATCTTGGATTAGCTACACACTTCCTTAATTAAACTTATCCTTTGTATGAAGTGTAAACACCAGGTCAACCAAACCTAATGAAAACAAAAATGAACTTTGAAGTACATGCTTCCATACCAAGAAGATAACATGCAGGCCACACAACATGATTCAACATACACTGAAACACATCTAGGATACTGTTAGATTCATTTGTATTAGCTGTACTAACCTTTAAACTCATAAAAATTCTCACTATTCCAACTAGAGTGTACAGACACATAGAGAAGCTCTGGAACTCATCTTCCATAGCACCAAACCATGAACACCTTTTCCAAAATAGATATATCAATTTAATAAGCCTTCTACCAGATCCACAAGACTAGAAACAACTCAGTAGAGAACCGCGGAGCAAAAACATTTCTCCCAGTTCATAGACAAACAACTCTTCCAAACTGATTCACACTTCGGTGAACACAACTTACACTTTACATCAATCTGGAAGTAGCAATCTAGAAGATATCACCAATAGATGTCAATGAATAACACTTCAAATCCACACAAGCATAGGATCAACATAGAAGAAATGCATAGCACAAAATAGAGCACATTCTAAACACACACACAACTCAGTCTTCACTACTTATTAATTTTCTCAAAAGCACTTGGTAACTCATCATTTCAACACATCTGCAACATCATAAGGATAGGTCCATGTACTCACAACATCTCAACTATACATGCACAACTTGCAACAACCTATACTATGTTGACATCAATGACGACATTAATGACAACACCACCAAACTTGCTCATACTTGCAACAACAAAGACCACTAGAGCTTAGACAAATCTTAGCCATGCAGTTGAAGAAGGCTCAGAGGAAGGGATGTTCCATTTATGCTATACATGTCAGCGAACTTAAAAATTTGAAACCTTATTTGGATGATTACTCTATTCTCAAAGAGTTCTAAGATGTATTTCCTAATGAACTCATAGAGCTACCTTCCAAGTGAGAATTTGATTCCTCTATTGATGTAGTACTAGGAGCCAAACCTCAATCTAAAGCCCATTAGAGGATGGATACCACCGATATGTTTTAATTAAAGGTCCAATTGCAAGAATTATTGAGCAAAGGGATTATTCAATCTAGTGTATCTCCTTGGGGTGTGTTGATTATCTTTGTCAAGAAGAAGGATGTGATCTTGCATATGTGTATTGACTATCAGATGTTGAACAAGGTGACCATATAGAATAGATATACTCTTCTGAGGATTTATGAGCTACTTGATTAGATGAAGGGATAAATAGTGTTCTCAAAAATAGATCTCAAATCTAGTTACCACTAGTTGCGAATAAAAGAAGAGGACAACCCTAAGACTTCTTTCTAAACTTAGTATGGGAACTATGAGTTCACAGTAGTACCTTTTGGTTTGACCAATGCAAAAAAAAAATTATGAATCTCATGAATAGTGTATTCAAAGATTGTCTATATGATTTTGTCTTGATCTTCATTGATGACATCCTAATTTATTCCAAGTCCATTAAGGAGCACAAAAAAAATTTGAGGATAGTCTTACAATGTCTAAGATAGAAGAATATTTTTGGAAAGCTAGCCAAGTCCTCATTTTATTAGGAAATGGTGCATTACCTAGGTCATATCATATCAATAGAAGGATTCTTTGTAGATCTTAGAAAGATAAAGGCAATGGTAAAATGGCCAACACCTCAAAGTGTGATAAAAGTTTAGAGGTTTAAAGGACTTGCAAGATACTACAGGAATTATGTACAAGGATTTTCTTAGATCACAATCACAATCACATCTCTTTAGAGGAGATGGAATTTTTTTGAATGGATAGAAAAGTGTGAGCAATCTTTTCAACTCCTAAAGGAGAAGCTAATGACATCCCCAATGTTGACTATATTGGATCCCAATGGCCAATTCACAATGACCACATATTTTTTAGGAGATGTGTAGGAGTAGTATTAATGTAGGATGGGCAAGGGGTGGCACATGAATCAAGGAATATTAAGAAGCATGAGGTGAATTACACACCACATGACCTGGAGTTGGCTACAATAATTCATTCCTTGTAGATGTGGAGGAATTACTTATTGAGGAAACCATTTGAGCTTAAAAAAAATCATTTGGGATTGAGATACATCTTTACTCAACCAAATCTCAATGCACACCAAAGAAGGTGGTTGTAATTCCTTGGTGAGTATGACTTTGGAATTGAGTATATTAAAGGAAAAGAGAATAGAGTAGCAAATTCTTTGAGTAGAAGAATAAATCTAGAAGCTATAACCCTAACAAGTTCTAATCTAAGGCAGTGGGTGATGCAAAACTTGTTGAGGGATGAGCACTATGAAAGGGTAAAGAAGGATCTATAGGAGAACCCTGTAGACCATCGATTTGATGGGTATTTATTTGAATCAGATGGAATCCTAAGATGTTAGAGGAGGATGTATATTCCATATTTTGGAGATATCATAAAGCTGGTCTTGGAAGAAATAAACAATTCACAATATTAGAAACACCCCAAAGTTGTCAAGATGATCACACAATTGAAATATTTGTATTTTTGGCCTAAACTTAGGAAGGATGTAGTTGAATATATAGCCAGATGCTTGGAATATCAATGATTCAAGGCTAAACATGTGCATCCAGCAAGGATTCTCTACCCTAATGACATACTTGATTACAAGTGGTAGGTGATCAACATGGACTTTATTAATGAGTTACCATTAAGTAAAAATAGGCATGATGTCATCTTAGTAGTAGTAGATAATTTGACTAAGGTGGCACATTTCATTCTATGGAATTTTAAGGATGGATCATTGACCTTGGCCAAGAAATTTGTCCAAGAGATCTTTTGTTTGCATGGAGTGCCTGAGACTATCATATTTTTCATGGATACTAGGATGATGTCCGGATTTTGGAGAACTTTGAATACAACTTTCGAAACTGAGTTTAATTTCAGCTTACCTTATCATCCTTAGACCGATGGTCAAACAAAAAGAGTCAATTAGGTAGTAGAGGATCTCCTACAAATGTATTGCATGGAACAATAGTATAAGTGGGAAGAGTATCTACCCTTAGTGGAATTCACATACAATAAATCTTTCCATGCGTCCTTAGGTATAACACCTTTTGAGGATCTTTATGGTTAGAAGTATCATACACCCATTAGTTGGGACAGATTGGGAGACAAGATCATAGTGAGTCCTAAAATGGTTAAAAAAATGGAAGAGAAAATAAAACTCATCAAGGATATACAAAAGGAAGCGACAAATAGACATAAAAGCTATGCTAACAAGAAAAGAACCTTTAGATAGTTCTCAGAGGAAGATAAGGTCTTTTTGAGAGTTAAGCCACAAAAAAGCTCAATTAATTTTAGAAAATCTTCCAAGTTGGCCCCTATATATGTGGGTCCCATTGATGTGCTAGAAGTGATTAACCTAGTTGCATATCGACTTTCTCTACCACCTTCTCTAGCTCGAATCCATAATGTATTTCATGTTTCTTTGCTTAATACATATCATCTAGATGCATCTCATATGCTTGATTAGCATTCCTTATTGGTATAAGATCTAGGAGTAGTGGTAGTGGATCCCATTAGAATTTTGGATAGATGCAATGTCAAGCTGCAAAATAGAGACATTGTCCAATATAAGGTTCAATGAGATCAATTTTATGAGGATAGTGCTAAAAGGGAGGATGCAAAGGAAATAGAACATGTTGGAAGATGAATTACTCTAAGAGGGGGGTGAATTAGAGTAATGTAAAATTTTAAAATTTAAACCTTGACATGCAAAATAAAAGAAGACCTTGAGACAAATACCACTTTGTTTTAATGTGATCTTATAACAAAACAACTTTGAAATTGAACTTAAACAAGGAATCTATATGATTGAAAATTTATCAAGAATGATTCATTGAACATATTAAGCATGTGTTTGAATTGTTTGATTATACTGTAATGATTAGACTAACTAGTCATATAATATCGAGTATCAACAAGACAATGATCTAAAATATGAACATCCACATTAGTGAATTCTTTTAGACAGATTGAAACAATGAAAAATGTATCAGAGAATTGCATGAACCACTTTGACAAATGACAGAATGAAAACTTAAGCAAGATAAGAAAAAACCAAACAAAAGAGAAACACATAACTTTCATGAGTGGAAAACCCTCTTGGGGTAGAAAAACCACTCTAAAATGCCTTACAGGCTTAGATCAAAACTGATTACAATATTTTTCAGAGCACCAAGTCTTTACAGTTCAGGAGAACCAACTCCAACAAAATTTTGAAGCACCAACTTCAGTACGAGAACCAACTTCTTTACAAAGTTTCTCAATAACCATGCAAACTGTTAGGACCTTATAACTGCATTATTTTTGCAATTACAAAATCTCAACATAGTACATATAAAAGATATACAATAAAGCCCATTATAGTCTATACTGAATATGACAGTACCAAGATAATCACACTAAATTTATGAATGCTATCTCTATTTTGAACCAAAGAAATCAAAATAATTTAAGCTCTCATCTATCTCTTTTGAATACAAGAATATTTCTCTCAAAAACCTTTATTCTTTTTTCACAAAAACTCAATTATATCATTCCAACCTCTATCACTTTTCAATGGTTGAAAAATAACATGCTTTTATAGACTGGAATATAAAACCTTATTCATATTTTGCAAACCCATTATACCAAAATTTTGAAACCCTTGAGTTAACTAGGGTTTATCAAAAATTGAAAATGCATTTGAACAAAAAAACTGTCTATCCTCATTTTGAAGTAACTGAATCAAAAACAAATGCAACTGAAATCATTTTACCTTTTCACTTTCGATGAAGGATAAAATTATCAACATTTACTTCAAAGAACTAAAATATTTTGCAGATATTACCTTACTATGGTGGCCAAAAATTGAAAACAAATCCTACAAAAACTGCCTTCTTTACTTCCGCTTTCAACTACAAGTCAACCATTCTTCTTTCTACACTATCCATCATACTATTGGCTCGAGCAAAAACCATCACTGAAGATTCAATAACTATCACTGTAAACATGCATGGTGGGTAGGGTTTCTCTTCATAACAAAAGGAAAAAGAAAATTATTTTCCCTAACATGATTTCATATTCATTCGAATCAAAGGTTTTCGATGCCTTTTCAAGACTTTACCCAAAACAATAATTCTTTGAAGTCCAGTAATCAAACTCACCAATATACAAAATTTAAACAGTCATTATAATGTCTTTGAATCTGATATCATTTTCCATGAATGTTGACAACATTATTTCCAAATCATAGCCAACCATATGTTGTTGGTGCCAAATCATCAATTCAACCACTAATGACTTATCAAATACAATACCTCGAACTTCCTTTCAAATGTTCTATGTGACTATCCCACCAAGAGCCTAAAACATTAACCAAGTGTACCATATGACTTTTATTTAAAAATCATCTTCTTTTAAAAATATAGAATGTAATTAAATCCAAACCACACTATATAAACCATATCATATTTCAAATATGAAGAACCCGACTAGTCCAAGTCAAAGCCATGTATGGCTTTATCTTAATGCCACCAAATATAGCATATATTTTCTATGTGAAACACAAACCACCTGATAACATTTGATTGCCCCAATTTTTTAAAATAAACACCAACCATTTGAAACAATAGAGGCCTGATAACAATCAAGAACAAATAAAATATGTCCCCTTGTGTAACACTAAAGAAAAACCAAGGGAATGCCGTGTAAACCAACATAATGCAAGTGTTTACTTTTGAATGTATGTGAACAAATTATTAAGTATTAATTTGAAGAAGGATTAAAACCATATCACCAAGTGTCATTCACTTTACATAAACCTATAAATTCCATTACATAAACCTATTACTAGCACCTGTGAATTCCAAAGTCAAACTTGTATACCAATGACATAAATTTTCAAACCTCAAAAAACTTTGCAGATATACATATGCTAAAAACAATGTCAATATTGTATGTGTATACATTGATGGGAGAAGCTTTAAAATATACCAAAATGATATCACCTAAAACAACCTTCAACCCTTCAAACATAACCAAGATCACTGCACATGGAACCAAATAATCAGTACATCTAAACAAAAAGGAAAGAACTGAATGTATATCAACAATGTCCAAGAGAACCTGTAAACAAGTCATTTAAACCCATTGAAATTCCAAGTGAACCAAAGCATTCCATGATGCCAAACCAAGTTGTGTACCTTGGAATTTTACCCTATTCTAATATGCAAAATAACTAAAAATGTAAATGATAAAACACTAATAACACTTCAATGATTAGCCTAAAGAGTGATAAAACAAGGAAAATAGATGAAATACAAATGTAAATCGATTATACCTTCATTTCTATTGAAGACTCCTTGGTTGGCCCTTGATTTGGATTGATTTGTATGCTCCTTGATGGCTCTTGATGTGGCTAAATGGAGGATTTGACTATGTGCTTGGATGCAAATGAAAATGGATGAAATTGATGGCTAAATAAGTGCACAAAAGGGCAGCATTTAGTTGCAAAATGGCTAAGTGTTGAAAATGCCCTTGAGGAGAGGGTATATCTAGAATAATTTGAATTCTCTAGAGAATTCAATGGTTGAGATTAATCCAACAAGGTCAAGATGAAGGGCTATGGTGGGTTGAGAACTCACAAGCCCTCACATCTTGACATGTGGATGGTGAAGTGGCTAAGAGGAGATGAGATGCAAGTGAGGTGGCCAAAAGGTACATGAGGTGGAGGAAGAACAAGTACCTTCCAAGTACCTTGGGGAGTGAGAAGATCTCTTTAAAAAGGAACTTCTTATTCCCAAGTGGGAGTGAAAATGACATTTGAAGAATTTTGGAATTTCTCAAAAATCTCCATGGGAAAAGAGAAAGAGGTTGGAGAAATAAATGTGTACTAAAAATTCATATTCATAGGAGAATCTAATGGATAAAAGAGGGTCTCCAAAAAGGTGGGAATTTGTCACATGTGACTTGATGTAACAAGTCAAAGGTTCTAGAAGATGCATGGGAAAAGGGGATTCTAGGAATAATAAAAGTGAATTAAAAATTCACGTGGAGAAGAGAGGAGCCTAGGGTGAATAAAAGGGTCCCAAATTATGGGAGATAGGAGAGGATTGAATAAAAGGTACTAATTAGGTTTAACTAATTAGTAATTAGAGGATAATTAGGGGTTAATGAGGATTAGAAGCCAACTTGCAAAAGTTGGAGGATGTGACATATCCTAATCAAGGATTAGGCATGTGCACATTCTTAATGAAGAGATTAGGAGATGGATTAGGATTAGATGAAAATGACATGTGAGGAATTAAATAAATGTAATTTAATTCATTTGATGAAAAGAGGATTAAGGAGGGTAAGGTATTTAATTATTAATTAAATACTTTAGGAATTTGGTAGAATTAAGGATATTAATTAAATAATAGTAAGATTACTCAATTAACTCGGATAAGAGGATGTTTAGATGAAAAGTGATAAATTTGGATAAATTAATGTCCAAATTCGGATGTCTACATTTTTCCCCTCTTTGAGATGGTGTTACGAAGTAGCATCATTTCAAAGAATATTAAAATATAGAACCCAGAAGGAGATGGTTAGATTGAGAAGGATGCCCCAGTCATCAAACGGATGACTAGGAAGAAATATGATGCAGGTGAAGATGAAGATTAGGGATAAGGGATAAGGATGCCCCCTTGAGAGGACATGCAGGTTCAAGAGAACACGGATGTGCTCTCGAAATGGATGAGATGATGAAATGGGAGATGAGGAAGAGGATGAAAAGGGATGGATATGAAAGGATGAAAAGGCGATAGGAGGATACAAAGATGAAGATGATGTTGCCCCAGTTAAGGTACAAGTCAAAATGGGTTGATGATGGATGGAGTGTTTTCAATGAGGGAATAAGAGATCCCAAAACAATAGGAGGATAGGGAAGGATACATCCCAATGAGTGGTATTGATGAGGGAAGGATACATCCCAAAACACCACTAAAGGATAGGGAAGAATACCTCTGGATGATGATGATGAAAGTGTTGTTGATGAGGGAAGGATACATCCCAAAACAACACCGAAGAGATATGGAAGAATACATTTGGATGATGATGATGATGATGATGATGAGGATGATTGGATCCAGGCTTGTAACAAGACTGAGAAAAAGACCAAGGATATGATTAGATGATTCGGGCTAAATGGAATGGATGGGGGTTGGATAGAGATGTGAGATAAGGATGAAGGATGAATGGATGGGGGGATACATGCAAGATGATAGAATGGAGAGTGAAATGCAATCCTAATGCAATTTTCCATCTTCGGAGCACTGATTTTTTCTATAGCATAAGACACCAAGTGCTAGGGTATGTGGAACCAAGGTGTAATAGTGTCTAATGCATGAATTAAACACAACAAACAAGAAGGCTATCCCAACACCCCAAAGTCATTAAGACCTTGGTCAGGCTAGGTATTGAGATAACCACAAGCACAAAAGGATGCCCCAACATAACACAAGACCTTGGGGATCTTGGTGGGTACTATGTGGGACAACCAAGAAGACACAATCAAACAAAAGATCAAGATATGCCCCTATGTGGACCAATCAAAACACACCATAATATGATGGATCATGGCGGCCTTGACAAGTGATGATAGGGAACGCAAATGATAAATAAAAGCCAAAAGCATCAAAAAATCGCAATCAATTTCAAATGTCCTTTTCCATAGGATCAAGGGGATAGATGGGATTGATAAGGTCTGTTAAGAAGGATGCATCCTGTTGAGACCAAAGATGATGGATACTACACTAAAAGATCGTTATGATGCGGGATGTTCAAAATCGATTGGATCTCATGATACAAGTGGGTCTCATTTGTGAAGAACTAGCTAGATAAGGGCACATCTTGATGACATGACACAAGGAAGACAAGACATGATACTGACACACCCTAAAGACCTAGGGGGCTCAGGGGGCCGATCAAAGATTAGCCTTGCCTACGTGAAAGCGTAGAGCCCTCATAGTTTGGTAAAAGGCGAACAACTGACCATGCATAAAAGTAGAAAGAGGATGATGAAGACTAATGGTGGATGATAAGGACTAGAGAGACAAAAGCAAAGATTGATGATAAATGATAAAGGAGTGGATGGACAGAGTAGAAAAACCGACGCTAGACAATAGAGGAGCCCCGGGGCGGATCAAGTGACCGACCTTGCCTACGTGAAAGCGTAGGGGAAATGTAGTTCGACCAAATACCAAAGATAAATGATGGATAAAGGAGGATGACAGGATGAGTGGAGGATGAGGATAGGATGAATGGATAAAAAGATGACATTGATATGATGAGATAGGATAGACCGGTTGATGATGATGATCACAAAAAGCTCAGGGATGGGATAATTATCTAAATCATTAAAATGACTTGGGAGGATGATATGATAGATAGATGAGTGATGAAAAGTGATAGGGGATTGGAAAGATGTGAAAGAGAAGCAGGAGGGATGATGATTAGATAAATGGCATTGGGTTACATGGAGGGAGGCCTATAGCTAGATACCAATGACAAGGGATTGTGAGATGAGATGAGATGGGATGAGGATAAAGATGGAAGAATGGATAGAGAGATAGGGATGGGGGATGGAAGACATTGTTTGAATGGATAGGAAGATAAGGATGGGGAGATGAAAGATATGCTAGGATAGATGGATAGGAAGATAAGGATGGGGAGATGGAAGGGATATCATGACAGATGGACAGGGAGATGAATGTATTTATGATAGATGATGTCTCCAAGGACTATGTGACAAAGGAAGTAGATGCCCCCACTCTAGATATGTTATGTATGATAATGCATGAGGGATGGAAGATGAGTGGATGGGAAGAGGAGATAACTAGAGGAGGATAGGATGGGTGACCAAGGAATACAACAGAGCATGGATGAAGGGAATGTATACTAAGAGGTGGCCAAAGCATGTATAGATAGCTACCCTTGTTTTGATCAAGATCACAAGAAGGATGGAGGGATGGGAGATAAATGGGATATGATGGTAGGATGTGGAAGATAGGTGGGATGGAGGGGATTTATGAAGAGGATGGATAACAAGAAGATGGGTGCATAGCTAGAAGCATAGCGGATGGAGAGAATGCATATCAGGAAGTTGTCCCCAAGTGCAGATGGGCATTTACGCATGACACCTATTTGCCAGGTTTTCATCATGGTACTTATCCAAGGTGCTCGTTTTCCAAGTTTTCACCATTAGACGAACTATTTCTCTTTACTTTTTCTTTTTTTCTAATTTTTTTGATTTTTTTTGGCTTTTTGGATTTTTCTGATTTTTTAGATTTTTGGAATTTTGGATATCATGCAAAAGGAGATGGATAAGGATAGGGAGGAAAATAAGTGGATTTAGAAGACATGCGATAAGGATATGGATGAAGGACTTAAGCTTCAAGTTCTATATGAGGCATTAATAGCCCTTGTTCAAAGTGACTGTTGGATGTTGGTACAACCTTATGAGGATAAATGGATTATGTAAGAGGATGAATTAGAGGGATTTGAGAGGGGAGATACATGGGATAATGGATGGGATGCTGCAAAGGGTATGGATGGAATGATGGGGTGGATATGTGATGGGGAGATGTGTTTAGGACCAACATTGGCACATGTGGTGGTGGATGCAAAAAGATAATAGGATTAAGGGATGGAGAATGTGGGGATAATGGAGGAGATGGAATAGTGAATTTCGTAACATAGGGACCCAAAACAGACTTAGGAGATGAAAGGGGTGTATGATTGGCTTTTGGATTAGTGACTTTGGATGTTCTTAAAGATTTTTCATGTGATGGCATTGCATCTTTTTTCTTTGGGATCCACATGGTTTTGATCTTTGCTTTGGTGGGCTTTTGTGGCCTACTGATTTGATGTGGATTTAGATTTAGATTTTTATTCTCTTCACCATGTCTTTTGGAGGGGACATCAGAAGCTTTAGATTGATACATTCTTGTTTTAATACTCAAAGTGCTTTTAGTAGCAATGGGATGGGTGTGAGGAGATGGATGATGTGGAGTGATGGAGGTAGGAGTATGGGGATTATGTGTAGATGGAGGATTTTAAGGTATGTGCCTTTGTTGATCCTGATTATAGGATATGTGAGAGGGATGTTTGTGATGGAGGAGATGGATCGGTGATGAATGGATGAAAGGATGGAATGGATGAGGTGACCTTGGGATATATGGACCCAAAGGAGACATAGTGGGTGGAGGGACATAAGAACCCAAGATGGATGGAGTAGATGAAGGATGGGAGATGGTGGATGGAGTGATGTAAGGACCCAAAATGGATGGAGCAGATGGAGGAATATGGATGGTTGTTTTGAGGTGACACAATAGAGGAGGAGGGATGGCAACATATGATCTGGTGGGGTGATGGGAAGAGCTGAAATTTCTTTTGGAAAAGGCTCGTTGAGGACGTCTAGAGGTTGTACCAACATCTTTAGATTGTGAGTCTTGGGAGATAGGTCCAATACCTTGCATGCAAACTTGTTCTTTGACTTGGATGGTGTTGATGGTGTTTTCTGCACAGCAACAACTCAGACAGAATACAAAATCCTATCTCTCTTGAAAGGTAATCTCCAATAATGAATTACTGAAAATCACCCCAAGGTCTCTCGGGTGTTAGGTCATAACAATGCATAAAACAACTCAGATGAAATGTGAAATTGCTGGTAATCACAATCGGACCTTACTACAAGCAAACTGAACCTTTTCAATTTATCAGATCTAACAATATGATGATCTTGAATCCTAAATCTAACCGAATAATGAAGAAATTGCAAAAGATAGGGATGCAGGGAAGGTAATAAAATCTAAATTACTGAACAGACAAGCAATGCAAATGACATATATTTGGAATGGACCTATCTCAAATAACCAATTCTTGTTCGACCCACAAGGCAATCTTTACAAGAACAGTGCAATCTTCTGAGGAGTATAAATTTTGAAATCATAGACTTGCATCTACAACCGAACTTAAGCACATTTGAATATATATGGTCCAGGTTGACTTCACCAGCCTACTACAATCAGATAGTTACTGGGAGTATAGACCAAAGATAGCTACCGACATTCCAAATATGAAATCACATACATCATTTATCCAACTAAACTAATTTATTTCTGAATAATAAACCCTAGATCTTCAAGCAATGTAAAAGATAGAACAGAAGAACCATGCAAGATGAGGTAACACAAAGGATTTCACCAGGAAAACCACAATGCCTTCAATTGTATTAATCATCAAATGCTGCAACAATTCAACTGTTCTGAATATGATATCTGCTTTAAGAAATTCTAAAACTCTAACTATTGCTCTTGCTAATCTCTACTATCAAAATCTTCTGAACTGTCCCTTACAATAAGGCAAAAATGCCTATTTATCAATTTTTTTAGAACATGTCGGCCCAGCCAAACATTTTACAAAAAATAAAAACCGCCAAAACAGGTCGGCCAAGGAAACAAACTAAGGCACACATTCAATGCCATCATCCAAGTCGGCCAAGGCACAGTTTCCAAGGAAGTCCGGTCCAATGCATGCCCTATGATAATAGGGAAGCACAAATCTCGAGATAAACCTTAATTGCCACTTCCTTTGTCTTTCCTCCGCGCTGGTGACCCTTGGACCCTCAAGAAAACTCCTTCCAACTCAGCAACAGGTGGCAATGGCAAAACTTTGAGCCGGCATTTAATTGACTCAATCCCTTCATTGGACCGCTCAATGGTCCCCTTCCAATCCTTTCTGCTGGTCAGGTATCTATCTATCACTGCCAAATATGTAGCCGCATCATCAAGCATATGGCCAGTGACAACCTCATCAGAATCCGGGGCATAAACCTCATGCCACCATTCCTTCAATTGATCCAAACTCAGGTACTTAGGAGCCATCTTATTCCTCCCTGTCATCACTTCAAAAAATGCAATGCAACCATCATAGATTGCAGTAAGGTCGGCATCAATGGCTTTTCTTCGTTTCTGTATCTTTTTCAGGGCTCCCTGCCTGATCTGTAATGCTTCGAACCATTCCCATGGTTCATCCAACCTGGAAGAGGGAAGAATTCCATCCTTACCCAATTGTTCCCTGCCATGCCCCAGAATAATCTTTGTCTTCTGCAACAGAGAATCGACATCATTCATATCCTGAGAAAGGATGCTTTCCATCAGCTCTTTTCCTTGGACTGCATCCTTGCCAACAGACAGGATCTCCTTAATAGCTTCATCCCCTTGTGTCCGAACACTCATCAACCAGTCTATGGCAGCTTGTGTGGAAGCCTTCATCTTCTCTATGCCAGAAATTGTTTCCTTCGGCAGAAATCCGGGAGTAGAAGAGGAGGACGGATGGAGGGACTGTAGAGGTTTCATGACCTCTTCTAAGCTTTTCCTCAACCTTTCATTTTCCCTTTTCAATTCTCTCTTTGTCTGAGTCTCCTTCTTCAACCTATCCAGAATCACAGCACTTGACCCCTCGAATTCCTCAATGTCTTGTTCTAGGGAAGCTGGCCCAAGGTTAATGGTTTGGACACTGTAATCCTGGCCTACTACCTCATCTCTTGTTTTATCTGCAACAGGGGTGGCGATGTGGACTACACGGTTATGCACCTCATCCCTTTCCACCCGGGAAATTATCCTAGCAGCCTTCTTCTTTTTCCCCTTTCCAATCTGAGATAACATTGCATCCCAGTCGAGAGGAGTGTCCTCCACTATCACCTGTTTCTTCCTCGCTATTTCTTTTTCTAACCAGTCCGGGGCTGCTGGGTCTATCCGGATTCCTTCTGTGTCAGTTTTCCCCGGGTCCTCTGTGGCTTTCTCCTCTTCTGCTACCACCACCTCGACTTCTTCTTCTTCTGTTGCCTTGTCATCATCTTTCTCTGGAGGTTGTTCACCTTGGTCCGTCTCCTCAATTGCTTCAGGGAAGCCGCAGAAGCGTGGAGTTCAGTAGGAGATGCTTTTCTCGGTTACGGCGATCAGCCCTTCTCGCCTGCGGAGAGTCCTCGTCTTTGCACCAAAGGGAAGCGTGCCCTTCTTACGTATTCTGCCATTTCGGTAGCCTCAGCTGAATAATGCCCTTCTTTAAGCGGCTGCGCCTCTCGTGATTTCGCTCATCAGGATTGCAGGCTCACGTTACACCACAATGGAGGAGAGCGGAGACATGGTGGCGATATTGGAGAAGAGTCCAGGTTAGGTACATCACAGCATCCTTTAGGAAAGAGGTTTCTAGATTTTCGCGATATACTTTGGTGCTACTCCCCTCAGAACTTTCATGTCCCTGGTAGGCTCATCTTAGAAATTAAGACTTTGGCCTTTCTTCTTCGCCGCCCTTGTAGTTCTGGCTTTCTTGGGCAGTGGAGGAACATCCTCCTCCTTAGCTTTCTCCGCCTCCTCCTCGTCCGAGGACCTGCTGATAGTCAGGGTCTTCCACCTGCGTTTTCCAATAGGTTTCCTTTTTGCTGCAGGTTGAGTCCCCTTAGGGCTTTTAACCTTGATTTTGAAAGGAGAGGCCTTGGCTATTTTCCCCTTGGGGTCTTCTTCCCCGGACTCTTCAGAGGTGGACATGGGGTTAAGATTCCCCATCAGGTCGAAAGTGAAGGGTACATTGGCATTTTCCAATACCCATACCTCATGTTTGATCCAAGCAAAGGTAAATTTTAGCGCTGGAGCCATTAAGTCCTCCAACTCTGTCACCTCAGGCTCATTCCAATCAATATCCGCTGCTGACCTATCCTTGATGGGCTCATAGACATGGTCCTGGACCAGTTTTCCATCATCCTCCAGCTGATCTGGAATCAGCTTCACATTGTACTGCCTAATTGCCTCAACTGGCAGCCGGGAATACCTTTTCCTTCGTGCATCAAGGTCATCCTTGATGTTGACCCAGTAGTCCTCCAAGTCCTCCTTGTGCCTGTATTCCCGGGTAGCCCTTTTCTGTGCCCCTCCGGTGATGTCAAAATTCATTCTCTTTGAATGGAAAGAGAATCCATAGGCGGCCAATTCCTCACCCGCAGTGTGAGCTGATTGAATGGAAGGACACATCACATCCACGCCAATCCCAAGAGGGAAGTCACCTCCAAAACCAGTTTTATGTTTCTCCCTCTTGACCACCGTATCGAATTCACAAATTTGTCTTACGCCCTCCAGTAGCACTATGTGGTCAGTGGGATACCTGGGCAATCTGTAGGGAGCAACGGGGCATCCATCAATCCGGAGATAAGTGAAAGTGGGGAACTGGATGAACCAGGCCCCATAATTCTTAATCAACCCCCTAGCCCCATCGGACAATCTGATGTGCTCCGCATTCTGAAGGGTCCGGGTAATGTGCATAGTGAAGGCATCATTGGCCCTCCTATAATCTCCGTGCCCGAGGTGCAATTCCGGATAGACCTCATAGATAATGTCCTGTCCAATAGTTCCTGCCGGAGTAAGTCCCTTGTAGGGATAGAAGATGGCCAGTATATATATAACAAAGGAGGACATGGTAAACTTCTTTCCTTCCAAAACATTCCTCAGTTGCCTATCTATTTCTGCACTGATAAGTCCTGCCCAGTGGTAATTCGTTCCTTGGCCTATCTTGGTGATCACATGGACCATCCAACTTTCCAATACCCCGGCAGTTTTGAGTCCGGCCACCCTGCTCAACAGTGTGATGGCATCATAAATATCTGGCCTGAACTTCACCCTGTGCAACTGTTTGGGCAATTTAGAGTGGTGAGACTTGGGCTTCTCAAGCCATGAGTTGATAAGTTGTTGAGCCTTGACTGGCTCGTTCTCATAATACGTGCAGGCCGTGTCAATGTTTAGGGCGCAAACCGAGGGGAGATCCGGCATGCTGAAGGCCCGGGCAATGGAGGCTAGACTAAAATTCGCTAACACTCGTCCCTCAGTACTAACCACCATCTGTGTGTCGAAAGCGTACTGTTTAGCACACTCCAAAATCAGCTCGTAGCACTGGACTGCTGGAGGGAACCCTGCCACATGTACCAAACCTGAGTTCATCATCCCTTGCCTCAATGCCGACTGGTCCCTCTCAGCTGTTCTCTGTTTGAATTCTTCGTAACGCCAGGCACCAACGTTGGTATCAGACACATCTGCCCACACAGAGGATATCTTACTCTCTGGTACCTGACTTCTCATGTCTAATCTCAATTTTTCTGTCTCGGAAACTGCAGATGCCCCCGCACCACCTTTGGACTTCCCAGCAGCAGCTTTGCTTGATTCAGCCTGCACATCCAAGAATCATTATTAGAAATTAATTATTAGGCTCATATCCATCCAAAAGGTTAGCATACATCATACAAATCCATTAAAACCAAATGCCAATTGCCAATCTTCCGAGATCCAGAGAAATCAAATAATCCGGGAAAATACATTCGGGGCGGAATTCTGGAGAAATCCGACCCAGACGGACTCCTGCCACCAAAGCACTATTAGCCATGTAAATCATTAATATGCTCGGAAATCAAAGGAAAATCATCAATTTTACTCTTTTGCAATCAAGAAATAGGCATTAACAATCACTCCATCAATTCCCTCATCGAAAATGCTTTGTGAATGCAATGGAGACGGAAATCACGGGAAAATCGAATGGGTGGACTTTGCAGCGGGGCGGAAATCAAATGCAGAGCAATTAGCCACATCCGTGAATAAAAACCACGAAGGGGAAAATCGGAGGCCATTCCGTAATGACCTCGGAAACGAAAAATGGCAAAGCGTGCACCAAAGCGAGGGCGACCACAGATCTTCCAATATCAAAGCTTCGAAAGATGAACCCAGCCCGTGACAATCACCGGACTTCGGGTATACAAGAGTTCCCAACCGAAGCACCAAAGGAGGATCATACTAAAATAGGCGTGCCTAAATCGAACAACCACATATCCGCCATTGAAACCAGAGCAAGCTTTTAGGGTTAAAATATCAGTTCGGGATTTACCTAAAGCCCTCTAATCCTCACAGGACGGG
Source organism: Sequoia sempervirens (assembly GCA_007258455.2). Classification (NCBI taxonomy): domain Eukaryota; kingdom Viridiplantae; phylum Streptophyta; class Pinopsida; order Cupressales; family Cupressaceae; genus Sequoia; species Sequoia sempervirens. The sequence goes on from VDFB02000017.1 coordinate 138,662,107, forward strand.
GAAGCCAACATAAAACGAGGCGAAAGTCATTCAAACACAAGATCAAATCATCGCTTTAACCGAAACACCAAGAAAACCCTAAATTCGCATGGTAACACATCCCGCACCCAAAACAATTAAGCAACACGACCCAGAATTCTGTCTAAAGTGTAAATATGCAATCAAGCGGATAAACGGAACTCATAGGGCACGAGAGATGGGCTTCAAATAAAAAAAACGGATCAAACCGACTGAATAAATACGACACCCAAAGTCAAAACATGAGCCGACCCCAAAATTCAACAATGCCCAGTACAAGAAAACCCCAAATCACCATGCAAGCTAACGGAAGGGCGACGAATACATACCATGGATCAAGACGAGCAGAAATCGAGCTTAGAAAATCAATCCACGTGACAACACGTCCAAGCAACGAGATACCGGCAGCAACACTCAAGCAATCCACGCGCAAACAAACCAAGATCAAACCTCAAAGCTCAAACGGAAGTTCTGAATCGCCAGAGCAGAAAACAAGGAAGCAATCGAAGTTGGAATGAATCAGAACATGCCCCAAATTCGCCCTTATACCCGTCTGAACCAAGATACCTCAGCCATTAATGCGCGAAAAGACGTTTCTGACAAGTCCGGAAACCCGTGCCCCAAGTGGAATTTCGGAGAATCCCAGAATGCGCGGAGACATGGATTCCGCGGAAATGCAGGAACCGGGGAAATCAGGAAGATCGGGATTTTGACGAAATCCGGGAAAATCCGACTGGACCGGAAAATCCCGAAGTTAGGAAAAAACCCGGAATCGGAGAATTCGGCAAGAGACGGACAAAAAACCGGGGCCGGAGAAATCCGCCGGAGGCGGAAAATCCCGGATCCAGGTGAAAACCCGGACTTGGCCAAAAACCCAATTTCAATCAATTGCAACCCCAAGGCGAGGGCGAAGCCAGCAAAACCAACATGTCAAGACCCCAAAATGATAAATCCAATAAAATCAAAGGTCAAAGACACAAAGAAGAAAGGGGGGTCCCCCACTCCAAGTGGGGCGTGTGTGCAAAAACTGCACAACAGATGGGCTCTAAAATACCTTGCTCATGAAGGCTTAGACCTTTTCCTTGATAGTTCATTTTCTTGAGCATGTGATCCATGATAGGATTTCTGTTATTTTGAAAACATGATGCAAGTCCATTATTAGGTGGAGGATGATGGGTGGTATATACACTATGTTTTTCTTCTATGAGGAGGCCACCATGGAAGAATGTGAGAGAACCAAGGGGATAGCAGTTTTAGGCAATGATGGGGGATCATAAGAGGGAGATGATGGGATAGCAACATTTGGATGGGTGGTATTGGGAGAGGAATCAGGGGATATGATAGGATCTAGATTTGTGGTAGCAAGCTCATGCAATGAAGATGGAGCGGTGGAGATAAGGGGATCATGGGGTGGAAGGGATGGGGGACTGTGATCTTGAGGTGAACTAGATAGGATGGTAGGATCTTGATCTGGAGAAGGGAATATGTGGGCATGCTTTGGATTAGACTCTTGGTATGATGCATATTGTGTGGATGGAAGGATGATAGAGTGTTGGAGAGACTCTGCAAGTTGGGGAGATGGAAGGATGGAGGATTTGATGTAGTCATCAAAATGGATTTGGGCATCGTTGATGGGTTTGATAACTCTTGGAGTAGGAGGTGGATGTTCAACGGATTTAGAGGATGTGATGGTAGGAGATGGGGGTTCAACGGATTCAGAGGATGTGATGGTAGGAGATGGGGGTTCAATGGATTCAGAGGATGTGATGGTAGGAGATGGGGGCTCAGTGAATTCAGAGGATGTGATGGTAGGGGATGTGATGGGTTTGATGGTTTGAGTGGTGCTAGGGGTGGTACCATCAATGATAGGTGTTGGGTGGAGAAGGGTTTTGTCTCTAATGATCGTGGATGATGGGTTGGGATGGCATGATTTCATAACTTCAAGGTGTGGAGTGGGAGATGTATTCTTTGTTATAAGTCCTTGGAGAACTTCTGGATTGAAGAACTTGAATGCTCTAGGCTGAGATGGCATGGTAGGAGTTGATGAAGGATTATGGATTGGTGGACTAGGATTAGATGGGGGAACGGGATTGGATGCAAGACTTGGAATAGATAGGGGAATGGGATTGGATGCAAGACTTGTAATAGATGGGGGAATGGGATTGGATGTAAAACTTGGAATATATGGGGGATTAAGATTAGATGAAAGGTTAAGAAATGGTGAATTAGGACATGAGGATGCGGGTGGTGGATTGTAGTATGGGTATGGGGATGGTGGATGAGGATGGGAAGATTGAGGTGGCGGATGGAGATATTGAATGGCAGATGTTGGATTAGGATAAGTTGATGTGGATGTTGGATTAGGATACAAAGGTACGAATGTAGGATTAGAGTGAGCAGATTGGAATGGAAGATTAGGGTAGTGGGTATATGCAGATGAAGGATTTAGATAGGAGGATGTAGATGGGGGATTAAGATAGGGGTATTGAGATGGTCGACTAGGATAAGAGGATGATGTAGATGAAGGGTATGATGGATATGACGGGTATCCCTTGTCAAAGGTAGCATAAGAAACATGATTAGGCATGGATGAAGACATAACGGGATAACTCGAGGGGGTGATTGAATTTTGGAAAGTGGGTGGAGAAAGCTTACTAGCAATGATAGTGTCAAGGGGATCTATGTCACATTCTTCTTGATTAACAAGACTTTCATTATTGTTGTCAACATAATTAGGATGGGTGGTATCAGGAGAGGGATTAGGGGATATGATAAGATCTAGATTTGTGGCAGTGGGATCATGTGATGGATATGGAGCGGTGGAAGCTTGAATGACAAGGGGATCATGGGATGGAATGGATGGGGGACTGTGATCTTGAGGTGGACTAGATGAGATGGTAGGATCTTGATTTGGAGAAGGGGATATGTTGACATGCTTTGGATTAGGCTCTTGGCATGACTCATCATGTGTGAGAGGTAGGATAATGGAGTCTTGGTGGGACTCTTCAAGTGGGGAAGATGAAAGGATGGAGGATTTGATGCAGTCATCAAAATGGATTTGGGTGTCGTTGATGGGTTCGATGACTCTTGGAGTAGGAGGTGGATGTTCAATGGATTTAGTAGATGTGATGGTAAGGGATGGGAACTTAGTGGATTCAAAGGATGTGATGGTAGGAGATGGGGGTTCAATGGATTCAGAAGATGTGATGGTAGGAGATGGAGGTGTGTACCTTGGAATTTTACCCTACTCTAAATGCA